>OY986043.1:49435590-50035590 GCA_963920215.1 Nineta flava | reverse complement strand
ACATGCTATTATATAACCCAAATTGTTTTTTGTATAACTATTTTGTGACCATAATTTTTAAAACCATATATTAATAAAACCATTAATATAATACAATACCATAATACAATATTCTTGGATATATGCTTGACACTTAAACACTTAAACTTGACATTTAAACACTCTTATGTCTTTTTATAGGTTTATTTTTAAAATAACAAATTTCTTGAAACTTACAGGGAATGAGTTTAATCCTGTAGTATCCTGTAGTATGATAATTTTACAACCCCTAGTTTATAGGGTCAAATTTGGTCGCCTTTTTCCAACGTTATGAGTATTTGAAGTATGCGATTTGTGTAGCCACTTGTTTGTAAACTTGTTTATAAAATGGTATGGTCAGACCCATAACCTTGCCCATAGCCCAGTGGCTTGGGCTGAAAGATCCACACTTGACACTATAAGGGCCAAGCTTGACACAACACCTGTTAGCTGAGTGGGTCGTGAAAGTAACTATTTTAATAAAGAGGGATTAGGTAGTGAAAAAATACCGGAAAGAGAGTAAGAGCCGCTTTCCAATTATGCTTCTCTCCTGGACAAACTCAGGGATGAAATGATAAAGAAATTTAAGTTTAGGGAATGAATTCACCATGGGGTTAAAGAACAAGAGTGAGCGGAGTAAAGAATCGAGATGTACTCTCTGAAAGATCATATCATCAAGTGGTGCACACATGGGTCGAAACTCTCGAAGCAACTGGAACAGATGTGTTTGGACCAAAAGTAAAACATTTAGAACAAATGGGCTAGTTCCGTAACACTTTTGAGGCCGAAGTACTGGCTTTTAAAGGATGCATCCAGTTTAACCCAGATAGACTACCGGGACGTCGCGATATAGCGATCCTCTTTGATGCCAATTTCGTTTGCGAAAAAATGTTTCGAAATATATAAATCATCCAATTCAATACCCATGTTCAATCGAAGAAGAAAAATATATATTGCAATACCGTAATTAATAACATTGGAGCTATATGTAGACCTTGCCTTTTTATTTTTCTGATAGTTTCTAGCTTTACTGAAAGTAGTAATGAACTCCGTAGTAGGCGTTTTGATCCTCTGACAAAATATCCCCGACAAAATATTTCAGGACAAAATATCCCCGGGACAAAATATCCCAAAGACAAAATATCCTAAGGACAAAATATCCCCCGACATAATATCTTTTTATAATGAAAAAAAAAATACCTCGAGTTATTCGGGTTTGCGTGTTTTTAGGCGCTCGCACTATACAGCGTTCTATGTTTCAAATATCGTGGCAAAAATTATTGAAATTAAATAAGGTAACTATTACAACAGAGTACTATAATCTTTCACTTCCTCGGTCATACCCCGAGTTGGCCGGGTTTGCGTGTCTTTGTTTCTCCGCACTAAAAGGCGTTCAATATATTTGAGATACAGTGTCAAAAATTATTGTAATTAAATAAGGTAAATATTACAACCGAGTACTACAATCTTTCACTTCTTCGGGCATACCCCGAGTTGGTCGGGTTTGCGTGTATTTGGGCCCCGCACTAAAAGGCGTTCTATATATTTGAGATATATTGCCTAAAATTATTGAAATTAAATAAGGTAACTATAACAGCCGAGTACTACAATCTTCGACTTCATCGGTCATACCCCGCACTAAAAGGCGTTCTATATATTTCAAATATCGTGGCAAAAACTATTATTATTATTATTGATATTATTCTGTCATTTAAAATTTTTTTGAGATATTTTGTAGGGGATATTTTGTCCTTGGGATATTTCGTCAGGGATATTTACTCTGGGGATATTTTGTCTAGGAATATTTTGTCACAAGAACGCATGTAACCACAACGCATGTAACCCTGGATTTATATAATTTCTTTATTATATCTTTAATTAAAATAACAATGTCGATAATAATATTTTTTGCCCCTTCTGGGCACGTCAAGAAAAGTATATGAAATAGAAAAATAATATTATTTCTAGATTCGAAAAACTCTAAAGCAGCCCAAATAAATTAATTATATTAAGCATAAAACGCTTTTTGGAAATCAATAAAACAAAGCCAAGATTTTACTTAATTTATAATCCTGACCCTTTTCAATTAGTTGTTAATGCTATATAGGTGATTCCCGCTTGTTCAGTTTTGTATTGAATCAAAATCACTATTTAAATTCTGCAATATAATCTTAAAAAATATTTTGTACAAATTCGAAACAATACTTATTTGTCTTACGTTATTAATAACTGCCACCCTTCTTGTGCACTAAGCATATTGTTGAGCAACACTGTTGAGGTATTAACAATGCTCACCACCAAACCCTAGAAACCCATTTTTACTCTCTCTCCTTTAATTTTTTAAATTATACAGCACAAGAGACACTATACTGTTGAGAATTTCTGGTATGTTTGTGTTGGCTCTGTGGTAAGTAGAAGGTGGTAAATTTGAAGACTCCTTGTCGTGAAAACTCTTGTAAAAATATGTAGCTTTTTTTGAAACTTCAGGCCTCGATAAAATAGCTTCTCCGTCTTGATTGTAAAATGAATAATTCTGCTTCATGCTTGGATTTAGATAGGTAGATTTAAAAAAATCTGAGGGGATATAAAAGTATTTACTACTTTATGGCTCATTGTGGCCCCTTTCTACTTCAGTCTGACAAGATTAGCTTTTTCCATGTTTTGACAATAGCCAGATGCTTGCTTATTAGGTTTTCTGAAGGCTCATATATTCGGGATGAGATGTACTGAATATCTTGTATCTGCTATAACCGAGAGATTCGCAGTAAACTATGATGTGGCTGGATGTTTCCTCCTCCTTGTCGCACAGTCTGCACATTACCGTTAACCTTTCAAAGTTGTATCCTGTTCAGGTTGAGTACATCGACGAATAGTATCTTGGATTCATTCTGAAACAGAATTTTTCCGAGTTTTTGCTATGGTAAATTTTCCCAGAGATCACGGTATTTAACATTCATCCACTCGTTGATTGCAATTGACAGCAATTGACAGCAATTGTTTGCATGCTGTCTTTGGCATTCCAAAATAGGCTATGGGCCTATGAAGGGTATTTTGACTCCCTTCTTTGCTAAGGTATCTGCTTTTCGTTTCCTTCGAAACCATTGTGACCTGGAATCCAGCTCCAGTAGTTTCTCTGAACAATCCTTGACTCCTTCGAGGCGACTTCAATTGCAGACAAGGCTTTTAGAGTAGCTCTACGTAGGTTCTCCTGGACGCAAGCCAGTATAACGTAGACTTCTGCCTGCAAGACTGTGGCATATTTCCCTAAGTTGAGGATTATGTTTGCCGTAGGTCTTTTACCGTAACTTCTTGCCCGGGTCCCTTCCCCAGTTATGGAGCCGCCTGTATACCAAACGATCCCTTTTTTGAGCACGATACTTCTCCTTCCGTTCACATGTCCCTATCACAGACTATCGGGAAAGGTTTTGAGATGGAGTATATTTTGGGAAGTACATCTGTGCCCATTTAAAAAACGGGATCTGTGACGATTTATGTTCCCACGATTCTTGCATTTCCAGCCTCATTTTTTGTAATCCAGTTATTAGTGCAAGATAGTCTATATACCCTGGATCTTGTTTTAGCTATTATTACAATATTCAGCAGAGTAACGCCTGCCGTTATTTGATTAACCTTTGGGCACCACACTATAGCAGCATATGTTATGATTGGCCTAATTATTGTTGTGTACAGCTAGTAGATCATTTTGGAAATTAGGCTCCTTTTTTCTCACATGCTCTCTTGCAAAGCATAAAAGATTTGCACTTATTTGTTATGTATTCCAGATGAGGGTTTCATGTTAGTTTGGAGTCTAGCACCTCTTCTAAGAATTTGGTTTCCTTTGCGATCTCTTATCTTTCACCGTAGAGAATGGGTGTTTTTTATCTATCTTTCTTTTTCGTGTGAATAAAATTAATGTGGTTTTACTTACAGGGTTTTAAATCCCTCGTTGATACACCCTTCCTGTGGGATTCTTAAAACAGTTTTCATTCGGTAATTCACAGAGTCCTTGGATTACAATTTCATAATTGTGTTAGGACGACATCATCCTAGCAGATAATAATGCCAAACAGTTTGTCATTGTATTCATTTTATGAATCGGTTTTAGAGTTTTCTTGAATAATTTTTATGTTTTGTTGTTATTCTAGATCAGAATAACTTCATATTTCAAGACAATTTATCAAAATTTTATAATTTATTTGTGCTTCCTATATTCGTTTTTCGAAGAAATGCTTCGAATACAAGTTGTTAATTATAAATATACAAAAAAGGTACAAATCAATTATCACATTTTGAAATGATATCGTTTTGCAGCCGATTGTATTACAACGCTAATTGACTGTCGTTAGTTGTTTTGGAAATTAGTTGTTAAGGTTATTCATTAAGGGTCCGAATGCTAACTTTTGTATCCTTATAGGATTGATCAAAATTAATTCATAAAAATACATTTTCATTACTATGGTTACTATGTATGCCCTTATACTTTTACTATTAAATTGCAATTATTTATAAATTACTAGCGACCCAGCTCGGTTTCGCTAGGTTAATTACATAAATTTGTTTACTGCTCATTGAGTATAAAAGCAGGTAAAAGCATGTTTATTGTTAAAAATATTTTTTTTATTTTTGACTGATTGAGTAACGCGTCTGAACATTTAAACGATTAAAGCATATATAATGTATCGATTATTTTTGAATTGTAAAAAAAGGGCTGATTTCGGCGGTACTGCTATACCGGATCGACACATGGTAGAAGAGGAGCAAACCCCAACACTCTACCATGTTCCAAAGAGAAGTTAAATACGTAACAGATATTAACTTGATACGAAAGATAAAGTGGTAATAATGTGTATACAATACTATTACTACACTTTCATCTGAGCTCATTGATCAGAGAGTCGATAACATACAACAGCCAAATATATGGTTATATCCACACTATTACAACACCTCACATTTGAGAGTTTAGAAAAATTGTATAATATGTAACTATGGTGATATGTAACTTTGGTGTATGATCTTAAAATTAAATACATAAGCCATGAAAGTAAATATTTTTGCGATTACGATGTACTATACATATAAACCTTTCGGAAAAAATTATCTACATGATGGTGAAAACCGTTTTAAAATCCGTTGCGTGGTTTAGAAGGAGTTAGAGGATAAACATACAGACAGGCGTGGAAGTCGACTTCCTTTTATACTTTGTATTGTTGTGATGAAAATTATTAAGAATAATTTTTGGACCTCACACATTTTTCTATGTTAAAGTTCTAAATATAAAAGTTAAAAATATTTCAGAGAAAGTATTTAAGATGATAATATTGTTGTAATAAAATTATTAAGAATAATTTTTGGACGTCACACATTTTTCTAAGTAAAAGTTCTAAATATAAGT
This sequence comes from Nineta flava, assembly GCA_963920215.1. Taxonomy (NCBI): domain Eukaryota; kingdom Metazoa; phylum Arthropoda; class Insecta; order Neuroptera; family Chrysopidae; genus Nineta; species Nineta flava. Next base: position 50,030,177 of record OY986043.1, on the reverse strand, counting down.
TCAAAATAGAAGAATCAAGAAAAAATGTTTTTTAATCAAATAATTATTGCATATTGATTGCAAAAAAAGAAAAACAATTTTAAATAAACGTCAGGTTTGATTTTCATAAAGTTTTTGTTTTGTTTTGTTTTGTTTAATTTTTTTTTTCAAAAGTGCGTGTTGTCCAATTGACAGATATTCAGTATACTTTTACTAATATTTGGTTTTTTTTGTGTGTGTCGAGTATCGGGATATGTTGTAGGTTCTACAGCGCTTCTTTTGAAGGCTAAAAGATAGACAAGTTACCGCGACAAGTGGTGACCGTGACAGGACGCAGAGACGCATAGAAGAGATGATATCCAACCCGGAAGAGCCAGCTGTAGCAACAATGGAGAAGGTGTTCGTGGCATTGATGTCGAACTTTAATAACCTGTATAAAAAATGTTCGATCGACTTCAAGGATGTGAAGAGAGGATGGCCAACCTACTTCAAGCGTCTAATGAACAAATGGGCAACCAACTTGGAGAGCGAATGGGTAATTGACTTCAGGAGGCTGAAGATGGAAAACGGGATGGGAAATCGACTCTAAGAGATGACAAATGTACAACACGAGTTGAGGGAGTAAATGGTGAATCTGAAAGACGTGTGCGTTCAACGTATCGACAAAATCACTACCGATGTCGATGCTGTGAAAACTGACATCATCAACATTAAAACCGAGGTCGAAGAGACCCGCACACAAATAAAAACTATACACAAACAATTGCACGCGTGATGTCGTGAATGACATCACGCGGATCGAGCAGCGTCAGTTATAAAAACTCCGTGACCGTGTGTAGCGTTTGAAACAACACACAAAAAAACGATCTAATATAGTTCTGAAAACTGGTGTAATATTACATTTTGAAAATAGAAATTAAAAGAAAATGTTCCCAGAAGTGTAGGTTGAGGCCTATCCACTCCCAGAGCGGAGTGGTAAAGCAGTTACCTATGAGTTGAAATTGTACTCATAAGATATAGTTCTGAAAATTTGTTTAATGCAAGATTACGATAAAGTTAGACTTTTCATAAATTTTCAGAAGTTAAAAATGAGGCTACATGACCAAAAAATTTAATTTTCGCAAAAAATTAAACAAATAAAACCGACCGAATATAGTTTTGAAAATTGGAGTAGTATTTCGAAAATATAAATTGAAAGAAAATGTTCCCAGAAGTGTAGGTTGAGGCCTAACCGCTCCCAGAAGAGGTAAAGCAGTTGAAATTTAATACTATTACTTATCATTACTTAACGAAATATCTTCTGAACGAAAAGAGCTCCAGTGCTGGTTTTTCGAATATAAGTTATTTAGGGAATTATATTAGAACAAATTTTTGCTTTTCGTTAAGAAATAAACGGTTAAAAAGTTATTTCAGTTCAAAAAACGTAAAATAGTGAGAATGCCTACAATTTCTGGCTATACACGATCATAATTCCTGGGCCTAGACCATAAGTCCTTAAAAGTTGATATTTGGCATACAGTTAGATAAAGTGACCAAACCGAAAGGAAAATTATCAAACCACGAAATTTATATCGGGAAATAGAAAATTTTTGTTTTGATAAAATTAACATAAGAAATATTGCTGCTCTATGATTGGTCCATATTTCTATATATATACTTAAAATTTAGCAACACACCACTTGTGAGAGTTGTGGACGATTTTTTAAAACTTTGTTGCTCCACTTCCAGAAATGCTAGAAGGATGCGGTTTTATGCATTCGACGCGAAATTTCTGAAACCTAAAATAAGAATCTTTGGGAACATTTTATTTTCCCAACGGAACACATAGAAAACCAAAAATTAAATTTATGTGTTTAAGATTGAAAATTCAATTCCTTAATATCTCTGTACACATTAGAGCTTGAGCAAAAATGAAAAGGTGATGAATTGTAGCATTTTGTGTGAATTGTAGCACATAAGATGCACATAATACAAACACAAAATATAAAATATCTCTCTTTATATTAGAACAATTAGTATAAATAATATTAAACATTTTAGAAGGATGCGGGTTTTTGCATTCGACGAGGAATATCTCAAAACCTATTTGTAGATCGAAAAAATTCAATTTTCCCAACGCAACATCCGAAAAAAAATAAGAAAAAACTAAAAATTATGCTTATAATATTTTCTACATGGTAGTTTGATCAGATATAGGCAGTCGATTTTGAGAATCGAATATGTTATTATGTTGACTGAACAATTTAATTACAAATTTCCATCCATTATTTAGTTTGTCTCAATATGAGTACATTTATTCAAATATTATAAGCTTTTATTTAGTTTCACCTGCCCCGGTGTCTGTAATGGAATCTTGCAAGTTAAATTTGACCCACTTCTTCTTATCCTACGGAGTTGAATTTTTACATGTTGGTTCAGTTCTGATGACAATGCATTTTTATGGTAAGCATGACCGGAATCGGAAAGAAGAAAGGAGGGAGAAACACAAAATTTGGTATATCTATCTTAATATTGAAAAAAATCGAAAAACACATAAGAAGTAAAGTTGTAGAAAATTAGTTTTACTATAATTAAGTTTCTTATAATTTTTTTTAATTCTCTAATATTTATAGGGATGTTGACGGTCGGCCGCCGGAAAATGGTGATTTATAATTTCCACATTAACCTTTATGATATGGGTGTCAAATGAAAGGGCTTGATAAGCAAAACACTGGTAGTGAAGTGACGTCATTCTAAATTCAAAATGGCGGCAACCGCAAAAAGGTAATTTATATTTTCTTTCTTAACCCCTATGATATGGGTATCAAATGAAGAGCGTTTTATGCAAACCTTTGGCTTTATATATTTAAGCCTTGCACAAAGTAGTCATATCCGATCAATAACATAAATGTAAAAAAGGGCCGAATTTTCGGGGAGATGCTTCGTATAATAGTTGCTCCTTAAAAAGTGATGATATCTCATTAAAGAGCCGAGTTATTTACAAAGTAAATAGCACGGTAAACTATTTACTAAGAATATTAATGAGAGGTAAATTGATTAAATGTATGAAAAAATTTGGTTGAAAACTTATTTCTCAAGTTTTCCCTTAGTATGTTTTTAAAATTTTATAACGCGGTAAGTTTTAAAATATTTGAAACAAAAGAAAGAACAAAGAACTTACCAAGTTATAAATTTCAACCAAATTTTTTCTTACATTTGACCAATTTACCTCTCATTAATTTTCTTGGTAAATAGTTTACCGTGCTATTTACTTTGTAAATAGCACTTGAGCAACTATTATATGAAGTACTACCCGAAAACTCGGCCCTATTTTACATTTATGTTTTTGATCGGATTGTACTTACTTCCTAAATCAATTTATTTTTAATAATAAATGTTTTGTCTTTTATTATTTAATGACCATGTTATAATACTGTTTTTATCTGATATTTGTTTACAGAGAAATATTTTACATTCTTTTTTAGCTTAGATGAATCTCTATAATATTTCTCCTCCATGAGAAATTCATTCCCCTTCTACTTTGAAATATTGAAATATGTTACCCCTATATAAGGTTCATTACATTTGAATTTGATTCTAGTAATCGATTTTATAACAGATAATTATTATTCTAATTAATAGTTGATCGATAATCAAAAGTATTAACCATTTTTCAGAATGAAATTATGCTAATACTTTTTAAAAGGAATGTTAGTATTTTTTAAAGATATCATAAAACTACTCCGAATTAACCTTTGTTAACTTTTGGACGGCCTACACTTCGACTATAAAGCCATTGTGATGCCTAAGGATGAGAGGTTGAGAGTGGAGTGGAGTGAATTTTTGTGTGTAGACTAGGAATAGGATCTCTGATAGGAACAATGCCGACAATAATCTGGAGTTCGTGAAGGAAACTGCAGAAAACCTTCACAAGCATAGTCGGTTACTTCATTCTTGTTCATACGCCGACAGTTTAGTCAATTAACCGCCCTTTTTTTTCTTAATATATATAACCTCCCAGTTCCAAGTAGACATAATGCTTCAGACATAACGCCGCAGACCGTCGCAGACCGCTACTTGGACGGTTTTGCTACAACATAATTACATGGTTAAATTGAATACAATTAGATTACCCTTACTTGTGCATGTTTTAAATTAACAATATTTTTTAAGTTATCTGTTGTTAAGAACCTTTGAAATTCTGTCAGTTTTTAAATATATTATTTATTATTTTCTTTTCGAAAGGCATAATAAATAATTAAAAAGATTAGAAAGAGAATCAAACTGGAAATCAGGAGCCACATTGAACTCCGTTTTATTTTTACTTCTTTATTGAACGTACTATTTCCATAAGAAAGTAAAAATAACAAGGCGTTCAATGTAGCTCCTGGTTTCCAGTTTGATTCTGTTTTTAATATTTTTTTATTATTGTAACCTTAATCTTTATTAAAAACAGAATTTAGCTCAAAACCAGGAGCCACATGGAACTCGAATTATTTTTACTCCTTTATTTCAATACACTTTATTAAAATTTAAAAAAACTTAAAATTATCAATCTAGATGCCGGCGAAGGTCAGCAAGTGGTCTTCCTCAAACAATCTCGTTATCTTCAATCATATGCTTTTCCACCCACCATTTGTCTTACCAAATCACACTTCCGTCTATAAATTCAACGTTCTCTTCTACTGTTCTAGTTAATCCTTAATTATACTGACTGCAAGTACAAACGCCAAAACAGTAGGTATATATGCGTTCAATATTTTCCGTTTGGTTGACCAAACGCTACGAATTAGCTATTTTTTACGATGTTTCTTGATCAGCTCTGTTCTGAAATATTCACAAACTGTTCTGAATATTTAATGCTTGGAGGTAGTTCCAAATTGACATTATCCAATTTCACCACCACATCCGTTCCATTGTTTGGCATTGGCTTTGTCTTCTCAGAGTTGATTTTAGACCTATTTGTTTGCTAAGAATATCAAGTTAAAGATTAATTCACTGTAGCTCTTTTATGTTTACAGGAAACAAGAATATATCATCCGCGAAGCGAAGATGTGATCGTTTTTTTCCGTCGATGGAAATTCCTTCATATTTCTAGATGCTCTTAATGATGTCTATGCATTTCTCGTGCCATTGTCTATGCATTTCTTCCATCTTAAGCGCACGCTAAATTGTAAGCTGTTCGACATTGCCAAACGCCTTATAATAATCGATACCTAGAAACAATCATATTTAAGTTAATTTGTCTCTAGTTGTTGCATTACTAAGTGCTTCCCGCAATGTGCACACCACCAACTTCTCAGGTTTTTTCCTGCATATATATTTCGTAAATTTTTAACGGTGGAACATTTTTTAAAAAAATTGCGAAATCGTTTCACTGACACACCGCCATTAGCTGTAAATATCTTAAGAACATAGGTCTTTATTAAAACTTATTTTCAACATTAAAACACACAGATTTCTATTATATTTCACTTGTTTCACTTAATTTAAAAAAAAAACAATTATAAGATAATTAATAGTAACAATATTTAATAATAATATTTATTCGATCAAAAACATAAATGTAAAAAAGGGCCGAGTTTTCGGGGAGATACTTCATATAATAGTTGCTCCTTAAAAAGAGATGATATCCCAATTAAGGAGCCGAGCTATTAATAAAGTAAATAGTTAAAACTCAAATGTAAGAATATAAGTGCAAAGTCAAATGAAAAAAATAATTTGGTTGAAATTTATTTCGTAAGTTTTCTTTTGTATGTTTTTAAAATTTTATAATTTAAAACGCGGCAAGTTTTAAAATATTTGAAATCAACAGAAAATATAACTTGCCGCGTTATAAAATTTTAAATTATAAAATTTTAAAAACATACTAAAGAAACTTTACGAAATAAATTTCAACCTAATTTTTTTTTTCAATTTACTTTGCACTTATATTCTTACATTTTAGTTTTAACTATTTACTTTATTAATAGCTCGGCTCTTTAATTGGGATATCATCACTTTTTAAGGAGCAACTATTATATGAAGAATCTCCCCGAAAACTCGGTCCTTTTTTACATTTATGTTTTTGATCGGATATATATATATATATATAAATATATATATATATATATATATATATATATATATATATGTATATATATATATATATATATATATATATATATATATATATATATATATATATATATATAAATGCAGTGGCCGCCGCCAATGGCAATTTATAATTTCCACAATAAACCTATATGATACAAGTGATATGTATCCTATCGTGATTTATAATTTATAATTTCCACAATAACCTATATGATTCGGGTATCAAATGAAAGGGCTTGATGAGCGAAACACAGTATATAAAGTTACGTTATTCTAAATCCAATATGGCGGCCACCGCAAATGGAGTTTTATAATTTCGAAGGGGCTTGATGAGTGATATATATATATATATATATATCACTCATCAAGCTCCTTCGAAATTATAAATCGCCATTTGTGGCGGCCGCCATATTGGATTTAGAATAACGTCACTTAGTTATTGTGTTTCACTCATCAAGCCCTTTCATTTGATACCCATATCATAGTGGTTAATGTGGAAATTGAAAATATCCATTTGCGGCGGCAGCCATATTGGATTTCGAATAACGTCACTTTATATACTGTGTTTCGTTCATCAAGCCCTTTTATTTGATACCCATATCATAGGGGTTAATATGGAAATTATAAATCGCTATTTGCGGCGGCCGCTATATTGGGTTTAGAATGACGTCATCAAGCCCTTTTATTTGATACCCATATCATAGGGGTGAATTTGGAAATTTTAAATCGCCATTTGCGGCGGCCGCCATATTTGATTTAAGATGACATCCTACACTAATATAGATACCTAAATAATTTTGAGTCGGCGCCAAAAAATCACCATCGAAATGGAAGAAGGGTGGATCTGATTTTCGGTTAAAAGTAAAAATTGCCCATTAACGAATTTGGCCTTACTTTTTTGTTCTAGAACACACATACACAAATTAGCTATTTATCTGTTTTCGTTCTTAAGTTATTAAGATCGTTAAGGAAATTTAAGGACGGACATGCAGAAATAGCCGAAATGGGCCATTTTATAAACAAGCATTTATTTCAAGGATTAATATTTTCAAACGTTACAAAGTCGGGACTAAACTTAATATACCATGTATATTTACATATACTGGGTATAAAAAGGTAATTTTTTGTGTTCAAATTGTTCTAATTATTCTAAATAAATTTCGATGTTTGCCCCAATTTCCTAGATCAAAATTTTTTGTATTTTATAAATACGTATTTCGACTACAAAAATCCTAGAGTTCTCTTTAATATTATTTATACTAATTGTTCTAATATAAAGAGAGATATTTTATATTTTGTGTTTGTATTATGTGCATCTTACGTGCTACAATTCACACAAAATGCTACAATTCATCACCTTTTCATTTTTGCTCAAGCTCTAATGTGTACAGATATATTAAGGAATTGAATTTTCAATCTGAAACACATAAATTTAATTTTTGATTTTCCATATGTTCCGTTGGGAAAATTAAATTTTCCCAAAGATTCTTATTTAAAGTATCAAAAATTCCGCGTCGAATGCAAAAAAACGCACCCTTCTAGCATTTCTGGAAGTGGAGCAACAAAGTTTTACAAAATCGCACACACCTCTCACTAGTGGTATGTACTAACATTTTACTATAAATATAGAAATATGGACCAATCATAGAGCAGCAGTTTAGTCACTGTATCTAACTGTATGGCAAATATAAACGTTTAAGGACTTATGGTCTAAAAAACTTGTTCTCTTATAATTCCCTAAATAGCTTATATTCGAAAAACCAGCACTGTAGCTCTTTTCGTTCAGAAGATATTTTGAGGTGAAATCGGCTCTGATATTTCGTGTAGTAATAGTACTGTAAGCCCGAAGGCAAAAAACCCCTTAAACTCGGTCCGTCGCACTACCGTGCTCTAGATTGAATACACGGCGTCAAAGAATTGATTTTAACAAATTAGAGAACATAAAATCGGCAATATTTCTGTAAATCTTGGAGTTACAGAAAAAAGGGTTAGTAGACTAATTATTGTAAATTTTATTTTCTATAGTATTAAGAGAGTTATTTCAAGCTTTGTATTGCCTTCTACATCTAAGCCTACTTTCCCTTTGACTGAATTATATAAAATCTTTCAGATTATATTAATGTTAATACATCTCAACGAAAACGATATCGGTTTTGGTTCTCGAGATTTCATACACAGACAAACATCTGCTCAAAAATGGTATAAATAGACTCTGGTGACCTCAAAATGAGGTTTTGATTTCGATGTTCGGACCGATTACTATAACTATCTTATAACGTTTCACTATACTGGGCAACGGTTTTTGGTATTCACTCTACTTTTTTCAATGATTTGGTTTTTTACTTGCAAGTGATCATGTGTAGAAAATCCCTCTCTATCATTTTAATACCGTATCAATAAGATTAGTAGGATGAAATACTTAATGGTCTACAATTTTCCACAAAAGGAGCGTCCCAATTTTTTATACAACAGGCATAAATGGACTGGTACAATTGAATTGGGATGCATTCATTTTCCAACATTAAATTAATAGATCTGTTAGAAATTTACTAATAAAACTACTGACAATTTTCACATTTTAACATTTTGAGAGGTGACTCAAATTTGATAATCAAGATTCTAGGTTCCACTTAACACTACTGAGAAGATTGAATGGAAATATTTGCAAATGCCACTAAATTTTAACTTAATAACACCTTATAATGTTTAGCGAAAATTTGTAGTATATTTTCATTATTCAACATTAAATTCCCCAAAAACCGAAGATTTAACTAATAAGTCCAGAGATTTTTATAATTGAATAAAATAAAAAACTTATTGCAGAGAGCACTTGAATAATAATTTTCACAAATATTTGCTTAAAATTTTATAACAAATAATAAAGAAAATATTTCTAAATAATCGTGCCTTGAGTTCTTAGTTTGATTGATTACCTAAGAGATCTTAAAAAATTATATTTATGTTGTGTATAACAAATGTACCAGCCAAGTAGCCGCGCTGGTTAAGGCGCTGTTTCTACTTGGACCTGGGAGGTTATGGGTTCGAACCCCGACACCGGCAGTTTGTCAATTAAAAAAAAATTAGTGGGGCGGATGATTGACTAAATTGTCGGCGTATGGACTAGAAAGAAGTAACCGGCTATGCTTGAGAAGGTTTTCTGCAGTTTCCCTTCACGAACTCCAGATGAATATCGGCATAGTTCCTATCAAAGTCGGCTGCAGCCGCACACCTACCAATTCCTTCTCTGCATACGAATTCCTGATCCTCCACTCACATCATAAAACCACTCACATCATAAAAATGTAAAGTAAAAATTAATAAAGGTTGAAAAATAATGATGTGGGTGGTCTCTGTTATAGACCGTTGTGTCTCAAAAACGGAGGTTAAACCCCATTATTTTGTACAACAAATGTGTTAAAGATAATGCAAGAATAGGACTGGAACCATTTTATTTAACTCTTATTATATACTTAATTTCTTATAATAACGTAGTTAATTTGTGAGAAACTGCTTTTGCTTCGGACAAAAAAAAAAGTTAGAAAATCTGTTCCAATTTAATGAAGCCGGTTTATTAAATTGACTGCGACCAATTCACGTAAGGTACATGATAATGATGCAGCGGTATTATTTAGTTGTATAGATACCTCGCCAATTAAAATAATAACATAATTTGTAGTTTTGTTATGCTCTTTCTCCTATACTTCAGTTCAACTGATAACTGAGTTATTCAATATACATTTTTAACTTAAGTCAATCATAAAGTTATATTAAATTTAATGTCGCATTTATATAACTAACCAACCAAAAAAAAAAAAATTGAATTGAAAAAATGTTGAATCAAAATCTATTAATACACATCATCATTACTACAAATTTGCTAGGTGTGAACCACACATGACATCTGTCTATGTATAGACTATAGTGGTAGTGACTAAAGTTTGTAAATAAAGTATTTTTTGCAAAATTTAAACATTTCTTAACACGGGGAGTCTAAAGTAGTTTGTAACCGAATTACAGTATGCAAACTTTTACAATATTTTTCTTGTTTTATGATGATCTATGAAATATTTGGATGTGTTTTGTGCAATTTGGTATGCTTACTTTAGCTTATACGAATCACTCATTATGCTCCATATAAATTTTTCATTATTTCATAGTCCTAATTATGTTCTCCGATCATTTAATTTAAAAAAACAACTGTTGTTAACTTACGTTTATTAAAAATTGTGTTTCAAACAATAAAATTTTCACTATTTAGATTAATAAAAACTTGAAAAAACTAATGGCTAATCAACTTGTATTCTCTGAAATAGGATTTTCATCTTTTAGAACTAGGTAAAGTTCAGCGACTCCCTGTTAATTACGGGATGCCTGCAAACGACAGCACTGAAGATCATCACTGCACAGCACTGCATTTACTATCGATTAATTTCTATGGGAAAAGAGGCTGAATCTGGCCCCATAATAGACTGGGGTGCATTACAAGCGTGCCCAAATCCTACGAAAGTATGCACTTTTGAACAATATTAACTACAATTTACTCTTTACCAATTTTTGGAACAAATCTCAGGAAAAATTCTTTCCAGAATTAAATGACAATTCGGTTCGGTCAGGGGAAGCATTATTTTATACCAAACGGGAGTGTAGATTTGGTTGTGAAGTTTTCTTTGAACATAGAAGTTTGATTATCATTTCATCTATGTGTTCACTGCAACAAATATCAAGCAGAGGTAATAGTCATTATAGAGGTATCCGAGGGGCTAAGAGTGAACTCTTTATCGTGCGGCGACATGTCTATTTTCATCGATAGTGAATCATCGCAATACATCTAGGTTGCCCTTTTGGATTGTATTCCTGAAAGAAACTGTGCTAAGAAAAGTTACTATAAGGGGATACTACTAGCAAGATTTGGCCAGAGTACAACTCAAGGCGTTCCGAAGATATCATCTGTCTACGGGGATCATCAATAAGAAACGTTTTAACGGCAATCACATGGCATTGGCTGGGCGGTAGACACGCAGAACGACGATGACCCAGCTACTCTGTCTCTTATTATGAAAAAACAATCATCTTATCTATCCTATTTTCAACTTCTTCTAGTTTAAAAAATGCAGCTGATTATTGCAGTTGCCTCAGTACCAATACCCTCAGTACAGGTTGAGGTATAGTTGGTTGACCTCAGTTTATGAAAAAGTGGGCATGCTATTGGCCAAATCACTTCTTAGAGAGGCCATATAAAGATCGAATCAATAATAAGTATGAAATAGCCAGCATATTACATATTTAAAAAACTAATTGTGGTTGTCAACACATCACTTGATTATTAGTAACTGCTTTTGAACATGTTGATTAGTTGCTTTCTTAAATATTATTTCTTATTTATTTGATTTTTACAAGGTCAAGGTAAAGGTCGCGAGCTCATCCATCTATCTTTGACGCCAACAACTTCTTCAACAAATTCAAGTTTCTCCCCATTAAAAATTATTACGTTCTGTTTTGTCCTTTACTCAACCTTGAAATGACCTAATGTAGATTTTGATCGCATTATTATGTGTCTGAATGTTCTATTTTCCACCCTTTCAGAATCTGTCAAAATTGGGGTCTCCATAAGATGTTCCCATCCAAACATAACAATTTTTATTCGGTCACTTTTTCTATAAACACTTCGTAAAGTAATAATCAGAGAATGGTTTTTGACAACTTTTACATGCTCTGAATATACAAAACATTAACATGAAATTTCCAGGTTTTAGCGTTATTTTCATGAGTCATGTTCACAATTTGATTAAGCCCACACGTATAAAGTCAGTACAAATTCATAATCGATTATCGGTACTGGGTAAATTATTTACAAATTACATACTAGGGTATGCGCACTACATACTGTGGTATGCGCATGGAGGTAAAAAAACTTTTAACTTTATAATTGCCTAATTTAACGATAAAACACTTTTATCAATATTAGTCATTTAAAATAATGACAAAAATCTTAAATTACTTTAAATAGTACTTATTACCAGAATATATATCTCCGCATTGTTGTAATTAATAGAAAGAAGAACAGTAAAAAAAAGACTCAATTATATTGTAAAATACGTAATTTGTTTCGGTGCAAAATCTGTTTTTATGAAAACTAATGATAAATTTCCATTAGTAAAACTTAACAATGTTTTATTGTAATCACTAATTTTAATGTTAGATGATGAATGGGTATTTCCGCTTTTTAGTTCAGTCGGAATCGTAATTTTAAAAATAAATTTGCCAGATTATCGTCTGTAATACTAAGAAGGAAAAAAAATTGGTCACCTTCTTCTTTTATTCTTCTGGTTAAATGGAGAGAAAAATCAATTTTCCCTGGGTTGTCTTTACATTTTAAAGAAAAATTTGAAGGTCAAAAGTTGTTACATAAAGAAGATCCATTGATATCAATTTTGAAAAAAACTTTTTTGTTCATTTTGCGTGTTCTAGGAGGTGGAATCTCGAACCTTCACGCTGGTGTCCCTGTTCAAAACTAATCGAGGCTATGGCATCCGAACTGGCGGAAAACCTTTATCACACCGTAACCTCTTGGCATTGCAGCAGTCATGTTTTGCGGGTCTTCAAGAGAATCGGGGTGCTTAACCGCCCAGCACACGAAGATGGGGACTTCTATAAAAAACCTCCCCTAATCCTAAGGTCTGGTATTGTGCCGACGGGATGCATGATTAAGGGAAGTTAGTATTAAACGATCTCCGCCCTAACACCTCAGGGTATGTATAAAGCCACTTCTGATATAATTTATTTACTCGTGGGATCAAATATGGTCGACACTTTAAATAATCCCTAGTTGGAAGAAACTGGAAACAGTAAAGTTCCATCTACTGATGCTTTAAATGGACTCGCATGGATGTCGCAAGGCCAAAATCTCGGTAAATCTGCAGGCTAAAAGCTAAATGTCTTGGAGGCGCACATCGAAAGGGGAAGGGGAAACACCACCATCTATCACACAGGTATAGAAACGGAGCGTGCCGTCATTCGGGACGAGGCCTTGACGACCGAGTGGTTGACGGAACAGGTCGGAATTCTCCACGGTGCCCTTGTACGGGCGATCGTGTGTCCCTAGACAAGGACACGACCATCGTTCCCCGCTTTGAAAGCTTCACCTCGGGACCAAATGGACTCGACGTGATAGCTACGGACGTTATTTCCAGAGACTGGTGTATAAAGAAAGCATGGGAGGGTGCGAAGTGCATCCATCCCTCCTCCTAACAACGTCTTTAAGAAGATGTTTCTCTGGATCACAAGGGTGCCGGCATGTAGGGTGGAGGACGGAATTATCCTGAAGAGGATAACCTGCCAAAACCCGGGTATCGTAACTGGGGATTTGAAAGTGTACGATCGGACTGAACACCCAAAGGCTCCAGACTGGTACTCGGGGTGCCAACCCGATCGCATGCGGAACTAGCCGGAAGGGGGTTTTTCCAGTTTGGTCTGGTTCGTGCCTCCCTGTCTCAAACAGGGAAGGCGCTCAGCAGGAGTTGGGAGGCACCTTAACCGGAAGCACGGTACTTGGCAAAACCAAAGGCAAAACCAACACTTGGGAAGTTGCCGGGATCACCTTCTCCGACCTAAAGGAGAAGAAGGCTGTGATGGATGGGGTGGTCGTTGGTGCTCAGGAATCTGGGGCATCTGCTACTGCTCCTTCTGCCACGCTTTCCATATAGGCGGACTCATTACCATCAGATTCCGCACGTAAACTACCATCATATGGAGCCTAAACCACCATCAACTCAATAAAGGTAAGCTAATTATGGTGAGTTTCATCCAAATTAACTTACATCAATCACAGCGGAGCAGCTGCAGCAATTTTTAGCAAAAGGCTAGCTTCCGACAATATTAACATTGCTCTGGTATATATATATATATATATATATATATATATATATATATATATATATATATATATATATATATATATATATATATATATATACATATATATGCAAACGGCATTAGAGGTCTAAATGGGTCGGGGGTTAAAGTTATTTCCGCGACTAAGTACCTGTTCCGCACCTGTGTTAGATATATTGCAGGCGATTAACCTCGGTGCAGGTTAATCTCCTGGGACAAGAGAGGGAGGCCATTCTGTACTCAGCGGTTTTCCGTCAGGCTCAGAGTCACCTCCTCCTCCAATAGAGGTGGAAACTGTGGTCGAATATTATAAATCTCGGGGTCTGCCATTGATCCTTGGATGTGACGCAAACTCGCACCACACACAATGGGGAAGTTCCTGCATAAATGCCAGGGGTCAGGCATTCCTGGAATTCATTTCGGCCAATGTTATCTCCTACCTTTATAAACAGAATTAGGTCAGAGGTTATTAACATTACTGTCTCCTCCCCGAGACAGTTTCTGTCGGAGTGGAAATTTCCAAAGGAACCCTCCCTATCTGATCATAGACACATTGTTTTTAATATGCATACCAAACCTCGTGTACCGTAACCTCGTATCGCTGACTGGGATGCTTACAGGCATGAGCTCTTTGGGCTACTTGCCGGGGGTGCAAATAAGTCACACGAAGGAAAATGTGGAATCTGCGGTTAATTTACTTCAGGATGCCATGATTTCGTCGTATGAAAACAACTGTCCTGCAAGTATTACTACCGATTCTAGGGACGTTCCGTGGTGGAATAGAAATTTAGATAGACTACGCCATGACACTAGAGCATCGTTCAACACAGCGAAAATGACCGGTCTGGGCTCGGACTGGCTAATCTTTAGAAGGAGAAGCTGCGAGAGTATAGAAGGTGGGTTAAAAATTCGAAAAATGGCTCCTGGAGAGATCTTTTTGGCAACCTTATCCAAGTATAATACTGCAAAGCTGGGTTGCCTCGAACTAGCAAGTCAATCACTTACAGTATATGAGACCATGACGCATCTACTGTCCACGCATTCCCCTGGCTTTACCATGGAGGAACCGGCCGATCAGAGGCGTGATGGACTAAAAGCAAACTAAGAGGAGGATTGAGCCACGGAAAACTCATCATAAGCATTACAAAAGTGAGATGGGCTATGGCTAGATTTGCTCCTTACAAGTCTCCGGGTACCGACGGCATCTTCCTAGCACTGCTACAACAGAGTTTGGATATAGTTGTTGGACGACTCAAGGACATTTTTAAAACATGCACAGATTTTGGCAACATACCTAGGAAATGGAAAGTATCCCGCGCGGTATTCATACCTAAACCTGGACGCCCAAGCTACGGCGACGCAAAAGACTTCAGGCCGATAAACCTGATGTCATTCTTGCTCAAAACTCTTGAGCGGCTAATGGACAGGCATATTTGACATACATTTCTTGTAGAGAGACCGCTATCAGAGTGCCAGTTTGCTTTCCAAGCCGGCCTTTCAGTGGATGCTGCACTTCATCGACTAGTGGATAGCTTACTAACCGGTCACAAGGAATCGGGGATATTTGCTCAAGGCTACGCTGATGACAATCCATAATTGTCAACGGCAGAGACGAGGGCACTATCTATGATCTACAAGCGCTCTCCTTCGTGGAGCGTTGGTGCATTGACAAAGAACTCTCTGTCAAACCGGAAAAAACGGGCTGTGTACTGTTTACAAGGAGACGAAAAGTTGCTTAACGGATGATCAGCATATCTGGCATTCAAATTACACAAACCAGAACGGTTAAGCATCTGGGAGTCATCCTGGATGCAAAACTGAACAGGGGTAATCATTTGGATTGGAGACTTACCAAGGCAAATAGTGTCTTCTGGATGTGCAGGAGAGAATTTGGACAGTCTTGGGGACTCCAACCTCACATGGTGTATTGGTTATTTACAATGATCGTAAAGCGAATGCTCACATTTGGCTGTGTAGTATGGTGGACAAGAACCTCTCTGGTCGTAGCCATGCGAACAACTTCTACTGCTGCGATGGGCGCGTTTCTAGGTATTCTGCCGATTCATTTAATGATGGAAGCGGAGGCCATGACAGCTGCCTATCGACTTAGACGTTGCAGACAGTGGCACTGTAGGACAAACACAGGTCATGCGAGTATAATTAACAGGTTGGGGACTGTGGCCCCACTTGTAGAAATGGCACAGGATTTCATTGTTCCGATTTATCGTTTTGACAGCAAATTTAGGGTAATCGTTCCTTCCCGTGAGGAATGGGATCGAGATGTACCTAACGTTTCACCCCCTCCCGGACTATATCTTTATACGGTTGGGTCAAAGGCCGGAGATTTATCTGGTGCAGGGGTTTATGGACCTAAAATAAAGGAATCGATTCCTCTTGATCAATATGCGACGGTTTTTCAATCAGAAATCTTCACCATGATGAGAGGTGCCCAGATTTGTAACACGAAAGAATGTCTTCTCAGATAGCCAGGCAACAATTCGGGCCCTTGAGGCGTCAAGATTCCCATAGAGGATTGTCACTGAACTACCCGGCACTGAATAACACAGTCAGACTGATCTGGGTACCGAGTCACTCGGGCGTTAAAGGGAACGAAATAGCGGATTCGTTGACTCGAGAGGGGTTATCTCAAACGCCCCTTTCACCTGAGCCTATCATTTCCATAGCAAGATGTTCCGGAATTTACCGAATCAAGGGGTGGCTGTGACATACTCATCTCGATTACTGGAATCCAAAATTTATCTTAATAATGACCTTCCTAAAGAACTAAGATTTAGAGAAGCAATAAAACGAAAAAAAAAAGTCATTCATGAAAATAATTGAAGAAGAATCGACAAAAAGAGGGTGGAAAATGGTTGAACACCTTCAGAAGAAAACAAATACGAGCAAAAAGTTACTCACGAAAAGAAAAAAAAGAGAACAAACCATAAAAACATAACTATCGATCTTATAAAAAAGTGGTCAAAACACGCTACAAACCAGAAGAATTGTATTTTAGAACTCAAACGGATTCACTAACTTAGTAAATACAGATACTATGATACTTACCTGATCTGGAGCAGCAATTTGATATACCATGCATTCTTGAACCATGGATAACAAAAGAAACTGATAGCTTTAAAAATATATTCACAAACGTCAAATACGTATTCGTACTTGCAAAAAACAACGCAGTAAAATAAGATATACGGGAGGGATTTTAATTTTAATTAAAAATAATGTAAATATTAGTTTATGAATTTTTTGTGTTGCAGAGTTATGAATCATCATTGACAGTGACCAAAAAAATTACAATATTTTGGGAATATATTGAAACTGTACATCTAATAAGGGATACGCCAAAATATACTGATAATCTAAATGAATTTAACGCAGTCTTAACTAAACGGTCCAAATGCTGATATGATGGTAATCGGAGGTAATTTCAATGCCCACATATGTGTGTTGAACAGCTTTAACACAAATATAATAAATGAACCTAACCTATTTTCTGATAGGCTGAGTAAAGATGAATGTATTAATAAAAATGGGAGTGAATAAGTAGAAATTGTGGAAGAAAATGTTTTAGTTGTTCTTAACGGGATGTCTACGTTATACAGGACCGCTAACTATACGAATAACGGAAATGAACATAAATCTATAATCGATTTCATTCGGGAGAGCACGGGTGGTATCACGTATATCACAAATATGTGGGTAATGGATGATCATGACTACCTTTCTGACCATTTTCCATGCATCGTAATAATCCAGAATATTCAAGGTGAAAAAACATAGAGTTAATCTCATGACAAACTAAAAAATTTTTTTAAAACTTAAATGGAATGACAACATAAAGCGGAATACCTGAAAGCTATTGATCGAGATTCTGAAAAGCTATACGAAAGGAATACAACGAATACGGTTAATGATCTTAAGGTGGTTATCGATCACGCGGCTAACGAGTCAAATATGATAGTGGTAAAGATTATTAAAAGTGACACAGGCACCAAATTAGCAACAAGCAACATATCTCTGAATCTATATCCCAGAGATAGTTACGATTAACTAATTCATACTGATGATGACTACATTGTAGTCGAAACACGTATTTATAAAATATAAACAAATGTTCTAGGAACAGGGGCAAAATTTAGTGGCAGTCAAATATGACAGTAGTAGTCAAATATAATACAATTAAAAACAAAAAAATGGTTTGACTACGACTGGCATAAAATGAAGATGGTTTTAAAAAAACAATTGCGGCAATGTCGAAGAAATGATTTTGGTACTGAATCCGCTTTGACAGTATCACGATAAGAAACAAGCGGACAAAAAATTATTAATGGAAACTAAACAAAAATGTCACGATGAAATTAGGACTAGGCTCAATGACTCAAGATACTTCATCGAATTTTGGTTAGCTGTTAAAGTATATAATTCCAAATCTAAATGCAATCGAAATTTTATGTGAAACGAAGTAAATGAACTTTATAGTTATATTGAACTCGAACAGCTTAATATATCATTTAATAGTAAAGTCAATAAGAGTTTTTACGCAGAAATCTTCAGAAGCAGTACCGATTTTAATGATTTTTATACCCGGTATATGTAAATATATCAGGGTATATTAAGTTTAGTCCCGACTTTGTAACGCTTGAAAATATTGATCGCACACGTAAATGCTTGGCATAGGTGTTCATAAAATAGCGTAATTAGACCATTTACGCTTGTCCGTCCGTCCGTCTGTGCCCACGCTAACGAAAAGAGATAAGGAGCTGAAATTTTTTATGTGTGTACTAGAGCAAAAAATTAAGGTCAAGTTCGTGAATAGGCAAAATCGGACCATGTTTGGGCAAAATGGGCAAAACTGTCCATCTTTGAAACCATAAAAGATAAAACGAAAATAAAAAGACAAAACATTTTTTTTTAAATAAACAATTTTTGTTATAAACTTTTTACATATATTCAGGATATACCGGGTATTTAAGCAATTAACTCAGTTAGTTGATATTTGAGCTTATTTTTTTAAATGTTACTTTTTATATAGTACTTGAAATCAGAAATATTTTGCCGGGCGGACTTACCTTTAGGGTGGATGCCACCCCATTCAAAATGAGTAATTAATTCCCACAAACTGGTAGAGTAACTAATTTTAAAGTTTTTCTGCAAAGATTATAGTATCTGAGTTATTTACAGTTGAATTTGCCAATAAACATATTTAATTACAATTTTTCGCAAATAATTCGAAAACCTTAAAGTTAATCGGAAAAAATGTATAATTTAAGGTTATAAAAAAACAAATAATTCGGTTATTTTATATTTCCGTTGGAGTAATTTTAACCGAGTTATGGACAACGAAATGTTGCTCTCTGTTTACCGAAAATCGATGTGCAAGCATTCATCCCTGAATAACGAAAAAATTGAAACTTATTCAGGAAAACTCATTGAACATACTTGAAGTACGTTAATAGAACTTAAAAGTGTTTTTTTGGTCGGCTCTCTAGCGTAAGAGTTGGCGAAGTTATAACAAAAACAAAATGAATTACTCGCACGTTCGAAGCAATAATAAATTTTTTTATCGTATCTCATTTAATTTTCTAAATACTAAGTCGTTTAAAAAACTGTTATGTTTGAAATTTTAATAGCTACAAATCATTTCCAGACCCTAAACCCAGTAGAAATAATAGCTTTTGAGATATTTGTGCTAAAAGTGCATTATCATGGTGGCCCTCACATCACGATGCTAAATTGTAATAACAATATCTCAATTGGAATTCATCCCTAAGAGATAAACACAAAAACAAAATCGTAATAATACAAAAAGCAATATGTTTGTTCTCTTCTGTTTACCTCTTTTAAAAATTAAAAACTTTTGTTTTAAACTTTTTTTCATAAACTGAATGGTTTTGCCACAATTTCGACTCAAAAACTAAATAAACAGTTCAACCGTGAATAATGAACAACAAAAATATCGGTTACTGTTAATGAATATTAACACGAAAAGATTAACTCATCCGTCAGGAAACGAAACCTAGACCGTTTTATCCAGAGGTACAGAGGTGCGATTCCTGACGGATGAGTTTATTTTTTCATATTGATATTAATTAATAAATAAAACGATATGTTAGTCTATATAGTATACTTTAGTTCGTTCGTACTTGTATCTTCATAACCCTACTAGAGAATGTATATCATAGTATTATGACGTTAATGTATACGCAAAAATAATAATTATTCCAACTTAAAAGTTTCTAAACTTACTAACTAAGCTTCAATAAATGTGAAAAAAATTTTTTCATAAATTGCATGATATTGTTAAACTAAATACAAATAAATATTCACGATACTACCCCCCCTCCCCCCACGAAAATGTTTCTGATTTCAAATAATATATAAAAACAAACAATAAAAAAATGCGTTACGTAGGAACTGCGTCAATTTAGCGAATTTCCTTAGTTTACATAAATAACTCTCTAATGGTCACAATTTTATTCTGATCAAAATGAAATGATGTATCTGATATGATTTTGGTATTTTCAAGACCAATTTTATAAATGAATGACATACGTCAAGGAGAAAGGGGGATAGAGAAAGGAAAAACACAAAATATAAAATATCCCGATTATTATTAGAACAATCGAAAAATGTAAAAGCAACAAAGTGGTGGAAAACCATGTTTGCTACAATTCACTACCTTATCATTTTTTCTCAAACTCTAATGTGTACGGAGATATTTACAATTTTAACTTTCCATATAAATATTAGTGTACAGAAAAAATGATAAAGAACAAAATTATAGTAAAACTAATTACCTACAACTTTATTGTTTATAAAATTTTCGATTTTTCTAATACTAAAAGAGATATGTCAAATTTTGTGTTTCCCCCTCTCTTTAAACTCCCCTTTCCCCTTGTCCGATTCTACCCATTAACGAACTTGGCCTTTTGAATACTAAAAGCGTCTCAACTTACAGATTCCATTTTAATCGAAATAAAATTGTGACCACTAGAGAGTCCACAAACTAGTATTTAAAAATCATCAAAACTTCATAATCCTCAGATCCGATTTTGATTATTGTTTTAGCGAATTTTCTGAAAGAAAATGCAGCAATTGCAGGAAATGCAGAAATTTCGTAAAAATTTCTTCAAATGTCCATCGATATATCTATATCTATATATATATAAATATATATATATGTATATATATATATATCTATATATATATATATATATATATATATAGATATACGTACTATACAAATTTTAGTAATAGTGATTTTTAGCATCTAAGAGGTAGGATCGATGGGCATTTGAAGAAATTTTTACGAAATTCCAACACTGGTAAAAAAACGATAGCTGCATTTCCTTTCGGAAAATTCGCTAAAACAATAATCAAAATCGGATCTGGAGATTATGAAGTTTTAATGATTTTTAAATACTAATTTTCTAGCAAAACTAATTTTCTAAATTTTTTATTTTCCCCCTCTAAACTACTCTATCCCATTGTCGTTTTTATACATATATAAAAATTTTAACGATAGTGATTTTTAACCACTAGTAGGTAGGATCGATGGACATTTGAAGAAATTTTTACGAAATTTCATCATCGGTATACAAACTGACAAAAGTATAAAGTGCAGTTACTGTTGTTATTCCGAAAATTATTTTTTTATTTGACGACAAAGACTATTTAGGAATCTTGGTAATCACCACTACCCTGTAAGAGCCTTAGTGAGTAGTCCAAGCCTCTTGGTTGATCTAATTCTCGACGGTTTGAGAGACCAACATTCTTTTTACTTGGGTTTAAGAAGATTCCGTCATCTGAGACTGAAATTGTTCCGTCAACTATTGCAAATCATATTATTTTATCATATTAACCTAAATATTAACAAAACTATTTCTGGCCTAGAAGAAACTTGAGCCATGGATCTTTGGATTATAACTCTTTATGGATGCTTTACCGACTAAATCGCCAAGGGTTATGATAAATTTAATTTTCTAAATTGTTTTGTCATTCCATGGAAAGCGTTGCACTAATAACCTTGAACACTAAGCAAAAAGTTTTCTATCAAGCGGGAGCTTAAGTCATGACACTTAAATGCTGATCGAACTAATGTTTCACCGAGGCTACGAGGTAACCTCGCCTCGCCTCGGTCCTCGGTTACGAAGCACGAGGCGAGGTTTAAAATTTTAATCCTCGTTACTAACCGAGGCGAGGCGAGGTATATTGTCCCAAAAACTCAATCAAACTCACGGAATTTGCCTCGGCCGAGGCAAATTTACAAAAAGTAAATTAAAAAAAAATAATAATATAGTGATACATGAAGCAATAGATAGATTATTTGGCAAATATTTTTCAAATGTTCAGCAATCCTACCTAGTAGATGTCGAAAGTCATCGTCTCTGAAATTTATATACATATATATATAAGTTTTTTTTACCATATTATGTACATTCATGCAAAATAAGTCAAAGTTAGTAAAAATTTTCCCTCGCCTCGCCTCGGCCGAGGCGAGGCGAGATTGATAGCTGGACCAACCGAGGCGAGGCGAGGCTAGCCAACATTCTGCCTCGGCCGAGGCGAGGCGAGGTTGATATTTAAAAAAGCGAGGCGAGGCGAGGTGATACCAAAACCTTGCCTCGCCTCGTGCCTCGTGAAACACTAGATCGGACGAACTACTCGTATTTTCGAAGATATTAGTTTTCTTACGATTGCATCGCCAATTATTTAAAATTATAAGATAGTAATATAAACTCTTCAAAACTTCTCTCATCAAAATCAAAAAATATTTTTTAAAAAGTCTATCCATATTTAAGTCTATACCAACCCTGTCATTAAACTTGGTCTTTTACAAAAAGATTCAACATAAAATTAAATGTCATTCTGCATTCATTTCCCAAAGTCAGAAATATTTTATTAGAATATCATTTATAAATCATGTTCATGCAAAAATAATAACAAATATATTACCATTGTTTACTTCATGTATATTTTGGTAAATTGTAAATGTAAAATATAAAAGTATGATAGTTGGAGGTGGACTTATTTAAAAAGAAACCATCATTCATATTATATCTTCAGTACCATTTTAAATGTTAAAACATCATTATTGTTAAAACTAGAGTGTAATAATAATCAGTATTATTTCATTCATTCATATATTAGACAAGAATGCTTAATATACAAAATGTATTCAAAAATTATTTATATAATAAGTTTTTAATTCATAATTCTAAATAATATTATTGATGATTATGTATGATTCAGTTAAAAAAATTATAAATATTCTTTTTTATTATGTGAAAGTTAATATTTATTGATAAAATATAATTAATCTTAAAATTTTATAATTTAATTTGAAATATTTAATTCTATAAGGACAAGAAATATAATTGAAAGTTTGATTAATTTGTGTGAACTTAATTAGTGTAAAAAATTGTTAATACTATTTTGCTGTTTAATAATATTAATTACACATATTAATTAATTTAGAAAGCATTTTATTTTGTTTATTGTATTGTTTTATAATTGCTATAAGCAAAATTTTAATTGCAGTTTTTGAACTGAATTTTTACGAAAATAAACGAAACATGCTGATGAAAATGAGGTAATTATTTTAATTAAATAATTTTTAAATTTTAGATATTTACTTTTAATTTCATTGAAATTTGATATTTTTCATTCTTGAAAAGCTTGTAGATGTTCTGGAATTGATAACAAACATTAATATTACAAAAAAATTTTAGTATCTAAAACATTTTATTTCATTACGAAAATAGTTTACTAAAAACTGCAAAAAAAGTCATGCGTAAATTGTTTCTCAATTATTATTATAAGAAAATATTATTATTCATTATTGTTAATTTATGCAAATTTTATTAAACTTTTAGTGAAATATCCATTTCCTATGAAATATTTTTATCTTATAATGGAATCTAAATTGTTTCAAGAGAGTTTATGAAAAGATTTATTTTAATACCTACGTGCATAGATACTGAATTTACTACTACAAATACTACTAGTAATATTAAACTTTAAATTATAGTTTCTTTTGTGGACAAGCTGCGTATAAAGATTAGTTGAAAATTTTCGTCTGCAATAAATGAAATCAAAAATGTATATTAATAAATAGTAATGTGAAATTGACACAAAATTTATAATAACTCTGTCCGTATGCACAGTTGTGGTGTTTTTAGGTTCGAAATTAAGTCCAGATATCATGAATTTAAAGGTCCCTACTTCCCCGATATTCTCTTTTTATGATAATTTTAACTACACTTAAGATAGTTGGTGTAATAGGCCATCGTAAAACAGTTTATTAACGTTTTAGGGGTATATTATTCTTTAATATTGAATACAAAAAATATTAAAATTTGAACGAATTTTAATCGTTTTATCTTTTTGTATTGTTTGTGTTCTATCAATTTTTTTAAATTTTTTAATTTTTTTTTATACATTTATCTAAAAAAGTTTTACCACAAAAAGTGCCACTTAACCTCCACCGAATAAATAAATAACTTCCGCTAAAAATTAACGATAAGAAAAAATAATTTATTAATCTTTATTAATTCACATTTTTATTCCATATTTTCCTAAAACAAGTTAAAATGTCAACTAACGGAGTTAATTGCTTACATATCCTGTATATACTGAATTGATTATCAGTGCATTAATCGTTTATTTTACTTCTACACATGTATAAAAAAATTACTTTTAGTATATAAAAACGTGCCACAGTATCTACAGATGTTTGACTAAAAATTGTGGTACTTAAGGATGTACGAGTGCTGATGTATAGTCCATTTATAAAATTCTTTAAAATCTTATATAGTACATTCATAAAAGTCCTCAATAATGTTTACTATTTTTTGTCGTAAGTTAAAAGTAAGATATTTAAGAAAAAAACCTGAGATTTCGGATTTATAATATTTATAATAAACAACTTTTTTATCCGAAGCATTTGTTCAAAAACCGAATGAATAAGGTACAAAATCGGAACCGTAATTTTTTTTAAATCGATTCATCTTGACTCATGACGGAACAGGGTAAAATTGAATTTGTTTATATCAAAAACGCGTTTTTTCTTAATATCTTTTTTAAAACTAAAAATTTTAAAAATGACATTGATTATTATTCAATTCTATATAAAAAAAGAAAACAAATGAGCCCATGAACATTAAAATCGATTTATTCGAATTCGAGAAAAAAAGTTCAAAAAACGCAAAAATTTTTAATTAAAATTCTAAATTTTTTCGTTAGACAATGGCAAAGTATGCCTTTTATATGTTAAAAATAATATGCCCAATTTTAGCCCTTAAAAAAATTAGGTCCCCGTCAACTACTAAAATACCATGTCACCTATTTTTATAAATAAAAATAGGGTGTATTTTATCCGAGACGAATTAATTTTTTTTTTTATTGAAATCTATAAAATGAAAATTATGTTTTTAACTGTATTTTTACTTATTATTTTTCTTTCTTTTTTATAGCGCGCTACAAACAAATTTTTTTTTTTAAATTTCTGTTTTTTTAAAAAAATTTTTTTTAATTTTTTTCTTTTTAATCTAAGAATTGCATGTTTAAATTTTGCAATTTAGTTTGTTTGAATTAGTTTATAAGAACCACCAATTATCGCCGATAGTTTTTCCTTCAAATTTTTATTTTTTTGTAGATACTTGTTTTATCTCGATCAAAAATAATTTTAATCTACATGAAATAATTTTTTGTTTTTTAAGTAACAATTTCATGTGGCATCATCAACTTAAATTTTATTTTATTTAAAATAACATAGAACTTTGAAAAAGTACTGCTGCACCATTTCAATAAAAATAAATTGTGGCATCCGATGTATCGGATAACGTTGTCTTTCAAACCTGGAATACACAAACCCCGCCACCACAAGTAAATGCATTATTAGAGCCTATTTGGAGTTATTAAACTTTAAACAGTTATGGGGCTGTGAGGAAATATACTTTTGAGCAATCGACTCTGAGTGCGTTTATTATACTGCTTATACTTGAAAAACAAACAAAAAGCGTTCAGAAGAAAGTCATTTAGCTAGATAATCATCTAAATAAAATACAGTTACCAAAATTTAAGTAAACACACAAATTATATATAATTGTGTTCAAAATCGGAAGTAAAATGTTTTTTTAAACTATATTTATTTAATATGATAACCGTATTTATATTATAAGTGAATCTGAAATTTTTTTCAAATATATGAGCCATAAATTAAAATTTAATTTAAACATTACGGAAAGAAAAAGTTTAACATCTTTGAATCATCATTTAGATAATTTAAATCATGTTCTGTGGTATCATTTAATATCTTGGATAGCAGATTAGAAAAACGAAGGGGTTCTAGAATCTAGATGAAAAGTATAATTTGTGTAAGAGATGAATATTTGAAAGAAGTTAGATTATATATATTTACTAGGCAGTGGATTAAGGTAGCGCGGGACCCGTAGCAAATTCCATTAAAGGACCCTTGTTTTACTTTTTAGAGATTATACTATTGATATCGATTTCTCTGAGCAAATCAGTTTCTATATTCATCAAGCTGAGGTGATTTAAACGTTCTTGGCCCTTCGTGTTTCTTAACTCATTTTTCATACGCTTTAACGTTGAAAAAGAACATTCGCCACTGCAGTTGGTGATCATGAGAGACAAGTAAATGCGCAAGGCAATTTCTACATTTGGGAAACACGATTCTAAAAAATTATTCTTAACCTAGTAAAGTATCTTACCATAAGCATAGTTATTCTCGTTTTCTCCTCATTCAGTACATAAAACACTCTTCTATTTTCTAGTGTTTAAAGAGGATTCTAATTGGTCGGGTTGTTACGTCTAGCTCGTTGACAATATTCTGGAATTCCCCTTGAGCGGTGCTGCGACCCTGGCAGTCAGCTTCGGTACTTTGTATAGGGACGCGGTGACAAACCAATGAGCTTAGGAGCAGAAAACGAGGGATCAGTTGGTTATACAGTACACAACGGAGTACGGAGGCTGACAGCCAAGCGTCGCATGGTCAAATCTCAGCATCTATTGGCTACAGTCGCTGATGCATCACTTCATAGGCAAACTCGTATCCAGTTAGTATAGTGTATACATATCAGTGAGTGCAACACTTTAAGAAATGTGTTAATTACAACATATTTAGTGATTTCCTTCAAAAAAAATATAACATCAGTGACTTGTAATTTCCTTAAATAATTTTGTTTACGCTTAGACAGGCGTGGGTGCGCGGGACCCGTAGCATTTGCTACTCTTGCTACGTAGCTAATCCGGCACTGTTACTAGATGACTCGACACACGTTGTCCTGTCCAAAAATCCCATATAAAAAGCGTTTTCAATTTTTCTTTCCCTTAAAACCTTAGTCGGGCTATTACGAACATTATTTTTTTTAAGTTAGCCAAATCGTTTTAGAAAAAAAAGTTTTTAATTTTCCCCAATTTTCAAATTTTTTGGACAACTTTTCGAATTTTTCTTTCGGTTAAAATCTTATTCGGACTGTAACGAACATTTTTTTTTTTTCAATTAGCCAAATCGGTCCAGCCGTTGTCAAGTGATGCGGTTACCAACGAACAGCATTTAAATTTTATTATTAAACGAACAGCATTTAAATTTTATTATTAAACGAACAGCATTTAAATTTTATATATAGATTATTATTTTGAGACATCAGGCATGATTCTGTAAATCATTATAAGAATTATGATATCTGTTCAGGATTTTACTGCGTACGACTTTTAGCATGAATATCCGCCGTTTAGTCTTATTTAACTTTTAACGCGTTTCGCTACGCGTAAAATATGATTCGTTTCTTCATTATATTCACATCATTTTCTATAATCCTTTACATTTTAACCTAAACCTAAAATGTTTCACCTAAACATTTTTCTCAAACAAGTATTTCTTCCACTCTTATTTCTCTTTTTTCATTCTTTCTTTCCATAGCTCTTTCCCTAAGGGATATATTGTGTTGAAAGAATATCACGCAAAATTTTAAATTTGATACTTAACAAAAAATTTTTTACAAAAATACATTTTTTTATAAGTATAGTAAGCAAATATACCCATTAATTGTTAAATGATTAGTGCATCTACAATTATTTACGGTAAAATAATTGTATATACAGTATGTTTCATAAATTCCTTTAAATGGGTTTTATATCAAGAACGGTTGAGTTTTTTCGAATTCTGAGTTTCGAAGTCCTTGTATAAGAGTTATGAGGTAGCTAAATCGACTGGTGATATTTGTTTCTTGAAAAAAAGTCCCCAAAATAATAAAGTTCGAGGAAAGTCTTCCAAAATTAATATCAATTTCTTAACCCATCGGTCATGAGTCTATTTAGGATTTCATCATTAATATTTTTTTACTTTTGTTTACAATTTACTTTGCTCTAATTTTTGAATAATTATTTTGCGTATGTAAATAAAAACCATGTGTACATAAACACTAACTGAGTTAATTGCATAAATACCCGGTATATAATGAGTTTATTTTTAAAAAAGGAACATTATTTGTCCTTAAATTTTTTTTCTAACTCTCCGTTTCAAAGATGGGTATATCCCCTCTGACCCAGGTGCACTTTGAACTCACCTGCAGCTTCTCGCGGCACGCGTGGCAATAAATTGCAATAACCCATTAATGCTATAATCGTTTAACTCCAGCTAGCAAGGTAAAAGGGGCTGAGAAGTGTAAATTGTGACGTATGTATTTTACCTACTACTGGGCTTAATACACCCTTGTTCACTAATGCCAGATTACAAAGAAAGCTTTAAATACTAAGGTGAGATCTCTACCTACTTTTGTTTTCTACTTATTGAAATGTTTCAAAGTACGTACAGTAAAAAATACGTTAACAATTTCTTACTCAAAAGGAATTATAAGTAACAAAAATTTTCAAATTTCGTTTTTTTTATTGAGTGCTCCAAATGTTCAATTTGAAATTTTTTCTGAGCGTAATTTTAATTTCAATCATTGTGCTTCTTTAATAGAGAGCAAAACCATCTTTGAAAACCTTTCGTCCAAAATATTCCGTTTTGGAAATGTTTTTAAAAATATATACAGTATGCCATTCGATCTGATGCCTGTAAAACTCCATACCAGGACTTATCCGAATTCAAAAATATCAACCGTTGTCCGCTAATAATCCATTTAAAGATAAAGACACTTATGACACAGAGTATATATACAATATCTTATAATGTGTAAGTACGTATATGGTAATGACCTAGGAGACTGTAATAATCATAATAATTTAGCATTTAAAATTTTCTGTAAAAGGTGTAACAATATTTGGTCTTGTACTGTGATATGTGCTAACGGCGTATTGTTCCAGCTCTATACTTCATATAAATACTGTTTATGCTCTGCAATATTGTCACATGCATGCAAACTCAATGTTTAATAAACTTATTATAAGAGTTTTTTTCTTATTATATCACAAATATTTTTATTACCTCTATACACAGACAAATAAAATAAAATCGATATTGATTTGTCACCGAATCTATACTTTGAGATCTTACGAGGCCAAGTGACATTTTTGTCGGTGTAGGAACCAAGCTTGTTGGAACCAAGATATTCTGAAACCTACGATATAAATGTTAAATAAATAAAACAATAATTTGTGATTACAACCAAAAGTTTATTTTGCGGAAATGATTATAAACATTCATGTAGAAAATATTGTCAGCTTTATTTTTTAATACTATAATTTTTTCGATACGACTCATCGTTTCATTTCTCCCACTATTTCCACCATAAAGCGGTGGGGGTAGGAGCGAGGTTTTTTAGTATGTTTAATTTTTACGTGCACTTAACAAATTCCGAAATTCAAATACTTTCCCCCTTCCATCTTGTCTACACCCCTCTTTTGGCCATTCAATGACTATTTAGTCAGTTAACACCATAAAATATGATATATTAAGCGTAAAACTAGAAATTTAAAAAATTCATAGCTTGTAAACTAGCTCGAACCCAAACATAAAATTACCAGGGTTGTTTTTGCGACTTGAAGAAGTATATTCCCTGAAAAGTTCGAGTAATTTAAAATTGGTTGAAAAAAGTTACAGCTATCTGAAAATAGCGTTTTTTCAAAAATTGATTGACTTTGAGAGGCCACGTATCGAATGGGAAGAGTCAATAAGTAAAACTGTTGATAGTTATCAATAGAGTACGCCAAAACGATAAATATGAGCCACTATGTAGCTTTCTACATAAAAAACTGTTGACCTGAGAATGTTTCAAAATTAGACAAAATTTTGATAAAACAGTAGGTCAGATCTAGAGCACGGTAGACGGTTTCAAGTTTCTACGTTATTCAGAGACGGAGATATGAGCTTCTGAAAATGATTTTCAAAATTTTAAAAAATTCAACACTCGCCGGATTCGAACGGATGAAGCTCATATTGTCGAAATTGTCTTTTTTTTTGGAGCACTATCGATAAAAAATCGGCTGCCAAATCGATGATATGAGCGCGCACGTTTTTGTCGAAAAGTAATGGATCTGCCTATATATATATATATATATATATATATATATATATATATATATATATATATATATATATACAAAAAGCTGAAAAATGCCTCTTCTAATTTGATGATTTATACAAACAGCTTTCAATGTTTCAAATTTGAATGAGACAGCTGTCGTTCTTCAATAATTCCTGTACGATTCTCGAACTTTTAAAATTCATTATTTATTTGTAAAGTGGACATTTGTTTACCATAGATACCAAACTTTGAAATTTTTATGTTTTTATTTTAATATATACTAGCCGTTGCCCGCCCGTCTGCTGAGCGTAACTTAAAACTTAATAATTGCGGATTGATTTTAGTGATTATTCGAAGTTCATGGTTTTATGTGATATTTTCCAAAGGTACAATAAATAAACAATTTGTCGTTTTTTTAGGAAATAGTCCCGTTTTATAAACGTATTATATATATATTATTTTTTCTTATGCACCGCGCTTGTATTTATGCCAAAACTGTAGATAGTGTGGAAAGCTGTTTCACACTGAAGTTGTTGTTTTATTTCGATCTAGTTTTATTTCAACCACATAATCTCGACCTAGTCTGAAATCTCCGACTAGCCTGTATACAGACGATGTTTGTATGTTTATAGCTGGTTTTTTTTGTCATCGCTGAGCTGCGTGTTTATTAAAAATACGAGTGTTAAATGAACAAATTTGAATGTTATATTATGATTGTTAAATAATTTTGTGGGGACTGTATTCGGATATGAGTATGCAGCAGCCAGTAAATGCAAATAAATGCAAAATAAAAAGTAATTGCAAAAAAAAATGCAGCAAATATGGCTGGTATGTACACAGGACTTCAAGCACGCATAAGAAAATTAAATCTCCTAGCTGAATTCGTACCGTGTTCTGTACATGCGTTAAACCTTGTGGGTTTAAATGCAGTAGATTCCTGCGCAGAAGCAGCGGCGTTTTTTTCGATGGTGCAACAGTTGTACAATTTCTTTTCCGCTTCAACTAAAAGATGGAAATTCTTATGAGCAAAATAAAAGTGGGAAATACTATAAAAGACCTTTCTACAACTAGGTAGACTGCGCGACAAGATGCTTGCAAAAGTTTGTGCGATTCGTGGAATGAAATTTTGTGTACTCTTCAGAGGACATTTCAGAGGATTGTTCTGAAAAGCCTTCAACGCTCGATAGTTGTTTCATTGCTTTATTTTGGAACGATATATTAAGTCGATTTAATAGTGTAAGTAAATCTCTACAATTATCATTAGCAGAATTACATATCACAGTCGTTCAGTATGATTCACTGATTAGTTTTCTTTCGCAACTTCGCAACAAAGATTCATTTAGTTACTATGAAAAGAAAGTATAAAAAAAGTAAAATTGAAAATTATAACTCAGGAAATAAAAGCACTTTGATGAAATAAACCCTAAAGCCAATTTTCAGTTTTCTGCTTCAGAAAATTTTCGAGTAAATATTTATTATTATGTTTAGGATATTTTAATTGAAAATTTAAAAAAAACACAGATCAGCTTATGCGGATACGTATCAAAAATATGGTTTTAATGTGAATAAACAAAATTTGAATCTAGATGAAATTTCGAAAGAAGTTATGCTCGATCGCTAACGATCGAATGTATGCATTTTGGATCATATTTTAATTCATTATCAATAAATAAACCCACTGGTCTCGATTTATCAAAAATTATTTGTGAGAATCAATTTGAAAATATTTTCCCGAATTTGCACATTGCATTAACAATCTACTTATGTATGATGGTGTCAAATTGCAATGGAGAGAGATCATTTTCAGTGATGAAAAGAGTTAAAAATTATTATAGATCGACTCAAAATAACGAGCTTTTTTCGCTATACTGTGCATTGAAGCTGAGTTCAACAAAACTTTTGATTAACACTCACTAATTAATGAATTTAATTCAAAAAAAGCAAGGAAAGTTAATTTATAAAAATATATTTATATGGTACTTGTTCACTTTAAAAAAAATATTTCATTAATATATTTTAATATTTTATAAATATTTTTTAAAGTCAGTCATTTTTTTTTCTATAAAACCCTTAAACTTATTCGTCATTACTAAAATAATTAATATTCTGAATGAATTTAAATAATTATTTTAAATTACTTTGGGTGACTTTAAGGTAATTTTTTCCATGTTGGGCATGAGTAAATATTTAAAAGATTACAAAAGCATTCCTAAAATTTTTCGCCCCCCTGACTTGCCGCCCCAACGCCATGGTGTCGGTGGCGTATAGGGTAATCCGGCCCTGGTCGTAATAGCCAGACTACGATATTCGAATGTTATTAATCAGAAGCGATTTGACAGTACCTATTCATACCGCTCGGCTGTATAAACAACGTTAATTATTGCCTAAAGCTGGCTCGCTCGTAAGTTTTCAAAGATTCCTACTCCATTTGATAATAAGAAAAACATTTTTCCAAAAGAAAAATTCTGATATTGATTCGAAGATTGGATGGGAATGCTTCTATACAATTTTCGAATCAATATCAGTTATTTTCATTTTTGAAAAAAGGTATGCAACAACAACTGAACCAGGTTAAAATCATATTTAAAATACACATTTTTATTTATACGAAAAATCTATCAAACATTACATTTTTAGCAATTCACATACTATTATTATGTTTTGTCCCTAAAACTCGCAAAGGATTTTGTTAAGTTGTTGATTTCTCTAATATTCATGCATTCAGGCTTATTAAATTCAAAAGCGGGCCCAGAGGAGAAGGGCTGTAGAGATCATGGCCCCACCTAGAATTATATACAAAATTGTTTGGAAAATATAACATGAAATGATGAATTTACATAAGCCAAAAATTTGTATAAATTATATTTATTAAAAATTATATTATATTAGTTTTTCTATCAAGGAAAAGTTTTTGGTTTTGATACTCTTAAATGACCTAATTAGTCCATTTCCGCATGTCTGTCTACACATCCGTCTATGTGTTCTAGATCTTTAAAGTGGTTAAGGTTCGTGAATGGGCAAAATTGGTTCAAGAACTCTCCTGCTAGGGGGAATATCTTCTTGAAAATCGTAGAACCTTTAGAGACCATTAAAACCGTAATGGATAGAGAAAAAGTTTACATACAAAAAAATTCCTTTTTATAAAATATACAACTTTTGTTTAAATTTTTTTCAGCAGTATGAATAACAGCTGATTCAAAGCCAAAATTATGGCAAACATAATTTTGGCTCAAATGTCTGTAATTATTGTAGATTATAGCACAACACTACAAGCCATATATTTCAACATCCGTGCATGTGTAGAAGTAAAATAAACAGTTTATACTAATAATGAACTCACTATATACAAAGTAATAAGCAATTAACTCAGTTAATTGCAGAGCTAGGTAACACTTGTAAAGTACTTATAAAATGCACGTAATAATTTTGAAGTACTGAAATCTACGATAATAAGAGGTTAGGGTGGTTTTTGGTAAAACGATTCTAACAGTGTGTGGCAGAGGGTTTTATTAGGGCTAGGCATGACGTTCGTATACATAGCGAACAAGTTTTTTAAATTAACATTCTTAAATTTATTTAATTAGGAAATACCTAGTTGGATGATATTTGATACATGATTTTAGCAATTTGGTGATAATATTAGTTAAATAATTATTAGCAAAATTATATTTAAGCTTATAGAAATAAGAATTAAAATGTTACCAATTAGGATAATAGGGATGGATAATTATAGGATATGATGAATTAATTCGATAAATAGAATATAATGATTTCTACAAACGTTAATAGAAAAGTGCTACTACCGCAAAAAAAAAAACAGATACTTTCAACCTTTAAAAAAATAGATTTTAATTCAATTAAAATCATAAATAAATCTTGATTACATAATACTTCTGAAAACAGAGTCGGACTTTCGTCAAAAGCCGAACCCCGAATTTCGGCGTTAACATTATATATATATATATATAATGTTTTTGGACTGAATCTAAACCATTCTCGAATCCACTGGAACACACACACAAAATTTCATCAAAATCGGTCCAGCCGTTTAGGAGGAGTTTAGTCACATACACGCGGACAGAAGAATTATATATATTAATATATACACTGAAATCACTTGAAATCACTGTCACAAGGAGGGAGAGGCATATGTTGCAGGGATGATATTATATTTTGGCGCCTGGGAAATTTTATGTATTAGAGGGCGGACACTTATTGGAGTGTAGAGAGACAGAGAGACTCGTTGAAATGTTGAAGTTGATAGATAGTCCTGATTGAAGAGTCGTAATAGACAGAGAAACTTCGAATAGAGAAGTTGAGGTCTAACAACCGGTGTGACTGTGGGTTCATTATTGAGTATTCACTTATTGCTTTAATGTTAGGGTTTGGACTTGTTATAAACTCCGTTATCGATATTAATTGATTGTGTAAATCATTATTGTGTTAATTAAATATTCGTTTTTTAAATTAATTGTTAATAATTTAATATGTATAATTACTTACTCTATAATTAGTCATTTATAACCAAGTTGTTGCAAATACAGTATAAATTTAAAATTAAAAAAAAAAAATATTCGTGTTTGTTGAATATTGTATTGTATTATTGAAAGATGGCTAATTCCAAACCGCTGCGAACCTCAAAGTAACGAAGTATTATTATTAGTATCGATAGCTAACGCTATCGCTTCGACATATATATGTTACGGGTAAAGCCCAAATTCTGGATAATACTAAGTTTAGCCGGATAAAGCTAAACGTTTTTGGATAAAGTTGATTTGAAACATAAAATATGATTAATTTCGAGCTTTATCCGTCTAAATTTAGCATAATCCAAATTAGCATTATAGCATTATTTCAAATATATAGAACGCCTTTTAGTGCGGGGCCCAAAAATACGCAAACCCGACCAACTCGGAGTATGACTGATGAAGTGAAAGATTGTATGTCCGGCTATGCTTGAGAAGGTTTTCTGCAGTTTCCTTCACGAACTCCAGATGAATATCGGCATAGTTCCTATCATAGTCGGCTGCAGCCGCATATCCTACCAATTCCTAGTCTACTCACAAATTCCTTCCACTCCACTCACATCCTGACATCCTAAGGCATCACAATGGACCCTATGATCGAAGTGTAGCCCGTCCAGTGCAGCCTTTAGAATCTACCTCTCTACTCGGTTGTAATAATTTATGAATGTACTGTATAAGATTTTGGGGAATTTTATAAATGTACTGTATCTAGTGCTCGTACATCTTTAAGAAATTAATAAATTCATATAAATGTTCAAATAAAAAATATATGAATCAATTAATTATTTCGTAATAAATTATTACACAAGTTCAATTTACTTTCGTAATCGGAAAGAAATTTAAAATCATCACTACATCGCTTAACAAAAAAATTTAAAGAAATAAGAAAAGGAAGTAGTCGAATTTCGATATTCGTGTAAAACTCAGGAACAGTATTCGGGACAAACTATAACTTTGCCCCTTTAATCGACACCAAAGGAAATCACAAGTGTTTTACTGCAGCCCCCTTTGATATCCTGCCACGAAAATTCGCAGGCACTGATACCTGGAATCCCCACAAAATGATTACTCGATTTGACCATGATGACCAATGGGGAATGCTCGTCTGAAAACACCTAATAGGAAGTTTAAAATTTACAAAAAAAATTAAATATTTATTTCTTCTCAAACAAAAGCTAACCAAAAATATTAAAAAGTTAATATAAACAATAAATTTTATTGGAAATGAAATTCCGTAAAAACTATTTTATTTATTTATTTTTGAATAATCGATTGAAGGTTGTTGACCGATCCAAGTGTATACCAATAAAAATAAATACGAATATAATTAGAAGTATATTAATTTGTAAAGAAGCCTCGAATATCGTCACAGTTTGAGTGGATAAGTCTATTTTCAAAATGACGGGGAGGACACATATATTTAATACTAAGTATTAAATATATGATTAAAATATGGTTTAAATAAATTGCCCGTCTACTTTTAAATAAGTTCCCCTTACGCGCATATAATAGTCAAAACAAATTAATTCAGCTCTATATAAAAGTTGATACAATTTTAGTGCAATAATACCCAAATAGAGTAACTAGAACCTTGGTGACAATTATACAACAAATAGTCGATTACACGGAACAAAAAATTACATAGAAAAATTAACTTCTTACACAAACAAAACGAAATAAACCTTGGATCGTTAAACCGAAATTAAATTGAATTAATACAAATTTTACCCAAATACAAGTGATAAATCTGAATTAAGTTTGAAAGCAAGTGTTTTTTTTAACATAAATTTCAATCTAACTCGGGACTCTGAATAATTGCTACCCCTGCTATAGAGTATAGAGATAGCTACGCCCCTGAAATCTTGAAACAACTTAAACACGTCATAAATGTCTTTGAACACGTTTTTTGTTTTTGTTTATTTTTCGAATATCCATATATAATCCCTTTTTTATGTTAAAAATAATGTGCCAAATTTTAGCCCTTAAAAAAAAGTAAAGTCCCCGACAATTAATGAAATACCATGTAACCTATTTTTATCAACAAAAAGGTTTTTTTTCGAGTTGTAATAAACCGAATGTAATGTTCGTGGGCTAATTTTTTTTGTTTTTTTTATATGATGATTAGGATTTTGACTACTTGTTTCCACCTATCTCTGTTTTCGACACACCGAATGAGTTTTTCCAGATTCATGTTTCGTTATATTAGAAATCCATGATGTTCGTTTTCTGTCTATACCTCTCTGCGAATCTAGTTTACCTATTAAAACCAATTTCTGCACATGAAACTTTTCCAATCTCATTCAGTGGCTAAAGTATAAAGCTTGTCTTTTGTAAATTGTTTTTGCTAGTGACATTTGTTCTCCGATTATACCTAGCACACGATCGTTCGAAACAAAATCACTCCACTTAAGTTTTAACATGTTTCGATAACACCAGTTCAAACGCGTTTATTTTTTTTATGTGTTCTGTTTTTAATGCCAAAGTTTCACATGCATACTCGGCTAGGCCATATGTACACCTTGAGAAACCGCACTCTCAGTTTTTTTGTTATATTTTTATTACAGAGAAATTTTTTAAGATCTTAAAATGTTCACTTTGCTTGTCCAATTTTAGTTTTTAGTTCACTTCCCCTCCCCCCGTGGGAATTTATGACTTATACTTTTTTTTGTTGGTATTACCTACCAGATTAAGAATTCAATTGTTTGCCCTTTTTAAATTACAGCAAATTCCGGAAAATAAAGAAAAACTTAAAAATAAAGAAAATATAAAGAAATAAAGAAAAAACTGTAATTCGCAAGTGGCAAACACATAAAACCTAAGTATGAAATAGACGCAGAACATTGTTGCAGCAACATTGAACTCCGCCTATAAAATATTTTCTCTACAGACGTGCAACCAAAATTATGGAACATAATATTATTATTTTATTATTTTATGACGCTAGTCATAAAAATTCAATCATTTCTCATCTTGTCTCTATCTATCAGTTCTATCTCATTTAATTTGTATAGTTTATTTATATGTATGTATCTCTAGTAAAACTAGTGTTGGGATAATATCTATATTCTTTAGTCTATACAAATAATTTAAAAAAATATATTTTATATATTTTTTTTATATATTTTCTTTTTAGAAAATATCATTGCTGCGGTTATTTTTGTCGTTTTTTTATATTTAGTTCCACAATTTAATAGGCTTTGTAGATTTTCTTCTGATTCTGCTATTAGCACTGTATTATCGGCGTATCTTATATTATTTATTGTTTTACCATCTTAATACCGCAATTAATGTTGGTTGTCTTTTCCATTATTTGTTCGCTAAATAAATTATATAACAATGGAGACATGATGCAACCCTGTCGAATGCCTTTTTTAATTTTTAACCAATTGGTGTACCCTAATTATATGCGCACCGCTGCTTCCTGTTCATAATAAATATTCTTGAATATGGAGATTAATTTCTTATCAATTTCTAAATTTTCTTATCAATTCATTAATTGGGTTTGGTTAATGCTGTCAAAAGCTTTGCTGTAACCGATAAAGGAGACATATATATCTTGGTGTAAATATCTTAGTGTAAATATAGCTTCACGGATACCAATGCCACTTTTAAATCCCATTTGGAGGTCACTTTTATCCAACTAGAGACGCTGATTATCACAAAATATACATGTGATATCATTATCTGATCTTAATTTAAACCCATATTTTTCGGCTCATGGGCGTATCTGTCCATATCACGCCAGATATTATGAACATGACGTGTTCGCTTGACCTGTGCAGGTCATAAACTTCATTTTTGGAGGTTGCACTCATGGCAACATTTGATCGGCACCTTCTAAACTAGCTTTTCCCAAAAGTTGAATCAATTTCTCCGAAACATAATTTCCATCAGAAAATTGCAGGGTCTTTTGCTGGAGATACAACAGCTATACATTATTGCATAATGCATACACTGCATGTATATATTTGTATATCCGGTGTACAATATATACCAAGGTATAATAAGTTTAGTCCCGTTTTTGTAACGGTTAAAAATATTGGTCGGAAAATTATTTTGTTATAGGTATTCATTAAATGATCTAATTAGTCCATAACTCCAAACCACGATAACTCAAAGACGAAAAAAGACAGCGAGCTGAAACTTTGTACGTGTGTTCTAAGTTCATGAATGGGCAATATCGGAAAATGGGCAAAATGTGCGAAACTGTCTGTCTTTGTAAGAAACTTTTTTTCATAAATTCAGTATATACAGGATATTTAAGCAATTAACTAAGTTAGTAAACATACGTGGATGAGCCAACAACGCAAAAGACAAAAGCGTATGGAAAACTTTTGTGAGGGAGCCAAGGCCACGCCGAGCTGTCACGCTACAGGACAAACTAACTTATAATTTTACTATCTTCTACGGGGGATATAAACTTACCATGGAGATTTTAGATTTAAAATGTTTTAATACGGAAGGAAGCTATGTAAATTTCTTTTGAAGATAAACGGAAATAGATATAGTCTAAAATTTTCAGGACAATTTATATATAAATATAATGATTTAATTATCCATTCATTGTTTTGACTAATTGAAATAATTATGTTTGGTATTTAAATTAGCCTACATTTCAAAAAATTACATCTTTATTAAATTTGTTTATTGTCCAAGAGATATGAACCAGAAAAAAACTGTATTTATTGCATTTATAAGAAATTCTAGGATCTAAGAGACATAATGCGGACAGTGGTTTTGGATTTGTAATCACATATAATAAATAGATATATATTTCTACGAAAAATCATTCAGTTTAGGTACTAATAAATAATTATTTTTTTCACTTTTTTACAGGTGGAAATGGATATTTGTTCTCATAGTTACAACATTTAATTTTGTAAGTATTTTTATTTTATAATATTTTATACAGTGTTCAAAAAATTTCGCTAGGTAATATTCGATCAAAAACATAAATGTAAAAAGGGGGCAAAGTTTTCGGGGATATCCGTAATATAATAGTTTCTCCTAAAAAGTAGTGTAATGATATGGAAGAGAGAACGTAGTTATTTACCTTGTGCCAGAAAATGAATATAAATTTAGTATGTAAAAAGTGGGAGTTTACGTTGGGAAAATTAAAGTTTTCCGATAGTTCACGTAAGTTTTAAAGTGTTCCACGTCGAATACAAAGAACTGCATCCTTCTAACATGCCTAGAAGTTGGTGTTGGTTGGAAGTTGGTCTTAATTTTGTCAGAATCAAGATTTTTCTCATTTTTTACCGACGAAAGAAGGAGGTACTCAATTCAACCTGTATATTTTTTTTTATGTATGATGTATGATTTTTATGTTATGTATGTTATGTATGATGGATATTTTTAAAGTTGGTACCATATAAATTTGAAGAAAAAAATTCAAATTTTAGCGACGAAAAAATAAAAAATCTGATTTCCCAGCGCTTCTACTATAGAACAAATATCATAATCGATTGTATTCTGTGTGTAAACAAACACTTTGAAAGCACTCAATATCGTAGCGCAATTTGAAGCGAAGAAAAAAGACTCTGGTCAACCTTTATATATATATATATATATATAAAGGTTGTATATATATTTGCTAAGGCTAGCAAAATAGGGAAAAATTGATTGTTCACCCAATTTTCATCTGTGAACCGATTCTGTTGAAACTTGGCACACTTCTGTAGTTCCAATGACACAATAACATGTACGAAAAAAGAAAGGAACTGAAAAATGAAAAATAAAAATTTTGGACAAAAATAGAACCGACGAAAGAAGAAATTAATGTCCATTACGCAAGCAGAGCAACCTGAGCAGAACACAAGTATAATAGTCTCATAATTAGACGCTAATTAAATGCTAATTTAATGCCGTAATTAAAAATTTTATGCTCTTTGTTGTACTTTGTACTTTGTTGTTGTTGTACTAATTAAATGCCCCAATTAATTATTTACTGCTCTTTGTTGTACTGTGTAACCGCATGCTCTGCTAGCTGAAATTAGGCTATGATCGTAATGTGCTTCAGATAATTAAATGCACTAATTAACAATAAATTGTACTTTGTTTTAGAGGGACAAATAAACGCCCTCTCCCTCTCCCCTAAAGAAACCCCCAGGGACAAATAGACCCCCTCTCATTTAATTGTACTGGGTATTTTGAAAAATTGGTTCCTGGACACCTCAAATGAGGCCGTTCCAAATATGAGCTCTTAATATTAATGTATAAATCATCCTCATCGCAGTTCCATTATCACTTGAGTCACATGACCAAAATTTTATGTCTTAAAATAGGTAGGAAAATATAGCTAATACAGATAGGAGATCCCAATACATGTTGGGTTCCGTAATCTTTTTTTGCTAACCCACCCATTTAAAAGATATTAGAGGTGAAACTTTGAGGAATAAAAAAAAAACTTTTTTCTGCTTATCAATTTTATTAGTCTCTGCTTGGTGAGCATTAGAAAAATAGTAATACATTTAGCTGATTTACAAAAATGGTCTCTTTTGTTAAAGCCATTAAAAGATAATCGCAAACAAAGTTCATACCGATTTTAACCTCTTTTTAAAACCGTATATATAATTTTACAGTTGAATTTTGATTCAATTAGCTTTTAAGCGCTTACAATTACCGATTCAATAAAAGAGACCATTTTTCTAAATCCATTAATTTCGTCCATGCATTTAGATTAGTCATTTTCTAATGCTTACCAATCAGCGAGGTATAAAATTTAGAAGCATAAACCATTGCTTTTTTTAATTCTCCTTTAAGTTTGACCTCCAATGTCATTTGAATAAAATAAGTAAATGGAAAAAAGTGTACGAAACCTATTTTATAGATCATTTAATTCCCTATAAAATAACGTATCGCTTTTTTTTTTATCAATGAGTTATAAAATTAAGAAGAAACAAAATGTTTTTTTTATATTTTCTTCAAATTTTGATCTACAGAATCATTCAATGGTTGGGTAAATGAAAACGTGTAAGAGATCTTTTTTGGAGTGTAAGAGACCTACAAAAATATATATTGGGATTTCCTGTGTGTTTCCTAATTTTGCGCATGTGACTGAAGTGAAAATAGAAAACTGCAATGAGAATGATTTTTATATCATATTATGAAGAACTCATATTTAGCACGGCCTCGTTTGAGGTGCTCAGGAACCATTTTTTCAAAATATCTACCCAGGAAAAATTAAATATGTCGATACCCACTCATTGAATGCCTATGCACTGAATGCAATTATCTAGGAGAGGGGATTTATTTGTCCCTCTAAAACAAAGAACATTTTATTGTTAATTTCTGCATTTAATTATCTTAAGCACATTCCGATCATTGCATAATTACTTTTTTTAATTTTTAAGTGTTGTTCTGCTAGATCAACCTTCAGCTAGCAGAGTATGCGGATACACAGTACAACAAAGAACAATTAATTTTTTATTAGAGCATTTAATTAGTTTTATAATTTGATGTTAAAGACAATATAATTAATTGATTTTTTAAATGTAGGTCTGCTGGTTAAGCTAGCAGAGCATACGGTTACACAATACGACTAAGATCATTTAATTTTTTATTAGAGCATTTAATTAGCATTTAACTAGCTTAATAATTTGATATTACACACAATATTATTAATTGACTTTTTAAATATTGCTCTGCTAGCTTAACATAAAACTAGCAGAGCATGCGGTTACACAATACAACAAAGAACAGTTAATTTTTAATTAGGGAATTTAATTAGCATTTAATTAGCTTAATAATTTGATATTAAATACAATATTATTAATAGATTTTTTAAATATTGCTCTGCTAGCTTAACATAAAGCTAGCAGAGAATGCGGTTACACGATACATAAAGAGCAGTTAATTTTTAATTAAGGCATTTAATTAGCTTAACAATTTTATATTAAATACAATATAATTAATTGATTTTTTAAATAAGGCTCTGCTGGTTAAGCTAGCAGAGCATGTGGTTACACAGTACAACAAACAGCATTTAATTTTTTTTAAAGCATTTCATTTGCATTTATTTAGCTTAATAATTTTATATTAAATACAATATAATTAATTGATTTTTTAAATAAGGCTCTGCTGGTTAAGCTAGCAG
This sequence comes from Nineta flava, assembly GCA_963920215.1. Taxonomy (NCBI): domain Eukaryota; kingdom Metazoa; phylum Arthropoda; class Insecta; order Neuroptera; family Chrysopidae; genus Nineta; species Nineta flava. The sequence goes on along the minus strand of OY986043.1, from coordinate 49,987,104 downwards.
AGCATGTGGTTACACAGTACAACAAACAGCATTTAATTTTTTTAAAAGCATTTCATTTGCATTTATTTAGCTTAATAATTTTATACTAAATACAATATAATTAATTGATTTTTTAAATATTGCTCTGATAGCTTAACATTAAGCTAGCAGAGCATGCAAAGAGCATTTAATTTTTAATTACGGCATTTAATTAGCGTCTTATTATGAGACTATTGTGTTCTGCTCAGGTTGCTCTGCTGGCTTAATGGACATAAGGAAAGAACTGAAAAGCAAAAAATAAAGAATTGACAAGCAAAAAATAAAGAAAAATGTTTTTAGTCTAACTAAGTCCTACACTAATGTAAATACCTAAATAATTTTGAGTCGGCGCCAAAAAATCTCCATCAAAATGGTAGATGGGTGAATCTGATTTTCGGTTAAAAGTAAATGTTACAAAATATAACATTTTGTAATATTTTGTTTGTTTGGCGCCGACTCGAAATTATTTAAGTATTTACATTAGTGTAGGACTTAGTTAAACTAAAAACGTTTTTCTTTATTTTTTGTTTGTCAATTCCTTTCTTTTTTCGAAGGTTTAATTTTTTGTTAAAAAGTCTTTATTTTTTACTTTTTAGTTACTTTCTTCTTTCGTCGGTTCTATTTTTGTTAAAAATTTTTTTATTAAGTTTAGTCCCGGCTTTGCAACGCTTGAAAATATTAATCGCAGGCATAAATGTTTGGAATAAGTTCAAAAAATGCCTTAATTTGGCCATCTCCGCATGTCCGTCCGTCTGTAGAGACGATAACTAAAATCGCACAAGCGAGCGAGCTTGAAATTTTGCGTGTATGTTCTAGAGTTTAAAAATAATGTCAAGTTCAACATCATGATTGGGCAACATCGGACCATGTTTGGGCAAAATGGGCAAAACTGTCTATATTTGAAACTCCACAGATAGAACAAAAATATTCCGTTTTTTTACATTAACAACTTTTGTTATAAACTTTTACATAAATTCAGGATTTACTGGGTATTTAAGCAATTTACTCAGTTAGTTGTTATTCGCACTTGTTATTTTTTTAATTTTTATGTTTGTCATATTTCCAATCGGTTGAGCTAATCAAACTTGAAAAAAAACGAAAAATATGCTATGCATAAATTTTTTTAATATTTTTTTTGTACTTTTGTGTTACAAGTAATTTTTTTGAATTTTTTCGAAATAAATCTAATAATTTATAAAATGTAAAAAATCCGTATTCTGACAAAATTTAAGTTCACAAAAACAAATTGTTGACTTATAAAATCTTATTTATTTATTTGTTAGTCTTACTACGTACGTTCAAATACTGAAATCAAATGATTTATCATTAGTAGTAAAAGTGGTAGTAAAAGTTTTTTTATTTCATAATATTATTGTTACATATTTTTGTACATCATTATTTTATTATTTGTTTTTATCTATGATGGCTTGGACAAATGTCTATAATGTTTGTTTTTTTATTATCCAGAGTTATTTTATAATGTGTCGTATCTTTTGTCATTGTGGAGACAAAAAAAACATTATGATTTATCGTTGAAGTTGAGAAAGCTATTTATGCATTGACGAATGCTTAGCTCCACCAATAGCAATTCAGTATCAACCAATTGCATTGTAGGCCCGTTTTTATACGTGAAAGTTTTGATGAAAGTTATCATTCGCAATAAATGTATGTGACATAACGATACTTACATCTCTTTGTACATGCAGAAATATATCAATCGCATGTTTTGTTAATAGCTTATAACTCTCGTCTTGCTAAATATTTATTTCTTTGTCAACCGCTTCAGTCACATGATCATAGTAAACCAATCACAAGGAAGTAAGCCAATCACCCTATTCTTACATCTAAAGTTACATATAAGATTGCAACGAAATAGACGCCAGGTTTATAGTATTATAACTGCATAGTTTCTAAAAAAAATACTACCGCGTCTGCTCGCCAAGTCATGCGGCATGAATAGTTTCTTGAAAAGTTACATGTGTAAAATAGGTCTATTATATAACTACAGTCAAAACCGGATATAACGAAATTGAAGAGACACAACTAAGGACGCTATATCCAATAGTCGTTATAAGCGATATACATATGAAAAGTCAAGCTATCATTTAAAAATTCTATAATTGATTTGTACCTTATATATTCGGTTTTCGAACAATACTCCGAATGTTAAGTTGTTCATTATAGCTATACTAACTTTTACTTTACTCTGTACTTGTGTTCTTTTTGTACGTTACAGGCAATGAGCAAATATTCTTAAAGCAACGTGATTTCTTAACTCTTCCGATCACTAAAAGTTTTACTTTACGCGATCCAGTCATGTTTGCAGCAACCAACACTGCAATTCTTGTTTTCCAAGAATTTTTCAAGACAATTTCCCACCCTTGCATTGAATGTCTCACCTTTGAATTTAAGCGTCTTGTCAGGGGTCAAATTAAAAAACGGTCCGGTATCATCTGCATTAAAGATTTCCTATTGGTTGTAATCTTCGGACAGTGCAGGTCACTTATGAGTGGTGCCTTTACTCATCACTTTTCCAGCCACAATGTTATGATGAGCGCGGAAACGTTGTACCTAAAATGACGAGCACTCGAAATTTTCTTTTCTAAGTCGAGCAAAATTGTTGGCTTTTTGTTGAAGGTAGGGACCACTTATTGGCACGATGTTTGTCCTGGGATGTATAAATCACGTTAATAAAGCCTCTTCTATAACTTTATGTTCAGATACCCTCAGCTGTTTAATTTTCAAGGAATTGTTTTCAAAAAGAGCTTTTATTTTGTCCTTATTCTTCCAAATCGTTGATATTGTAGAATGTGAGACGTCACATTCCTTTGCAATATCCCCATTTGACTCACCATTTTGTAATCTCCATATAACGTGTGATTTTTCTTCAATATTAAACACTTTCTTTCTTTTTTCCGACATGGTGACTTAAAAACGCGCGAATAAAATAAAATCAAAACGCTACGAAACGAAATTATAAAATTTTAAAAACATACTAAAGAAAACTTACGAAATAAATTTCAACCTAATTTTTTTTTCATTTTACCTTGCACTTATATTCTTACATTTGAGTTTTAACTAGTTACTTTATTAATAGCTCGGCTCTTTAATTGGGATATCATCACTTTTTAAGGAGCAACTGTTATATGAAGTATCTCCCCGAAAACTCGGCCCTTTTTTACATTTATGTTTTTGATCGGATGTAAATATACAAGATATATTAGATTGATCACGACTGTAACGCATAAAAATATTGATCGTTGGCATGAATGTTTGGTATATGTGTTACTAAAATTTGGCCATTTCCGCATGTCCGTCTGTCTGTCTGGGGACACGATAACTCAAGAACGATAAATATAACGAGCTGAAATGTGTTCTAGAGCAAAAAGTAAAGTCAAGTTCGTTAATGGGCAAAATCGGATTATATTTGGGGGGGGGGGGGGGGTTTCTATATATACATCTTATATATAACCCCGGAGGGTTATATATACACACCTATGTTCGAAACAAGAAATTCACATAGATTACTAACGGAATATATGGATGATAAAGGTTATTTTATCTTAAATGAAAGAAGTACATCCGATTCCGTTAGACAATTTACGTACCTCAGTAAGCAAGGCTGCAGCACAATCGATTTTGTTTGGTCAAACACTCGTGGCTTGACGGAGATACTTGATTTTGAAATTCTGAATTTTTCGTTAATGTCCGATCACCTACCTTGCCTCTTACACCTTAAAATACCAATCTCGGATCGAAACAATAGTTCAAAACGTGGGGTAAAAGAGACAATACGGTATCTCAAGTGGGATGATGAAAAAGCTGAAAATTTCAGGAATGCTCTATCAATCTTAGCCACTGACTCCAACTGCTGATGTAGAACTTAATAATCAAAGAATCATCGAATGCATATACAGCGCGGCAAGAAAAGTAGACATGCTTGTCGAAAAGATAATTTCTGAAGACATTACTTATAGATAATAATAAACCTTGGTATGATAAGGAATGCAAACAAGCTAAGAAGTAAAATTCTATCTAATAGCTAAAAATGCTTATAGACAAAACCTAAATCAGAAAAAGAATGTATACTACGATAATATTAAACACAATATCGCACAAGTAAGAAACAGTAGAGAATTATAGAAAGCCATTGGACAATTTAGATCCCTAAAATATAGGAAAAATTTTAATCACATTGACGCAGGCACCTGGGAAAAATACTTCCTCATTCTCTACCCGCTGAAGAAACCCGAATTACTCACTTTTACTGATGTCTCACACCCTTTCTTAGATCTACCTTTAACTTGGAACGAACTAAATATAGCTCTGACTAAGATAAAATGTGGAAAAGCTCCTGGGCCGGATTCAATACCAAGTGATTTTTTCAAAAATCTCCCGCAAAATTTTAAACAATTACTTCTCGATATGTTTAGTACAATCTTAAGTAAAGAGACAACCCCAAGCAATTGGTTGCAATGCAAAATCATGCTAATATATAAGAAAGGTGACCACACAGACCCAAATAACTACCACGGTATTGCCCTTTTAAATTCTATCACAAAGATATTCACAACTATGCTGTGTAACCGTCTAATTAAGTGGGCTGAAGACGCTGCGCTCATTCCTGACACTCAAGCCGGTTTTCGTCCAGGCCGCTGTTACCAGGATAACATATTTATTCTAAGTAAACTAATCGACAAACACCTGAGGCAACCTAAAGGTAAATTATTCACTGCCTTCGTCGATCTTAAAAAGGCATTCGACACCGTAGATCATGATCAATTATGGAGAAAATTATACTTTCTGGGAATTATTCGGAAATTAATCTCTGTTATAAAGACATTTTGGCATTATCTATTCGATGATACCAAAATTCCACTCAAATTTGAGAACCCCGTATCGATAAAAGTAAGCCAAGGTATTTTGTAGGGTATTTCTCTGAGCCCGCTTTTATTCATTTTATTTATGAGCGATTTAGAAAAGCAATTTTTGGATAACGATATTTATGGATTGAATGTACACGGAAATACTAGAATTTCTCATCCACTCTTTCGTCGGACGACACAACATTAATAGCCGGTACTTCACTCCAACTGCAACACAGCTTAAATTGCTTTCATAATTACTGCACTAAAAACCAACTGCAAATTAACACAGATAAATCAAAAGTTTTTGTCTTTAGGAAAGGAGGGAGACTACCCAATAATTCGAAACACTTCCACGTAAACCATAAACCAATAGACACTATGAACAAAATTAGTTATCTGGGAATAATTTTCTCAAGTTCAGGCCTGTTCCTTGAAACAGCCAAGCATAATATGAAGATAGCTACCGCTGCATGTGCTTCTGTACGAGATTTACTAGCTGCAACAAAATCTGACACATGGGAAACCAAAGAAACACTCTTTGACACGATTATATCTTCGACAATGCTATACGGCGCAGAAACTTGGTATCTTAGGTACTTGGATATTGCCGACAAGGTCCAAAGCAACTATTTTAAGAATATCCTGTGTCTACCTCGACGCACAGCTCACTATTTAGTACGTTTAGAAACCGGAAGACCACACTTAGGCAGGAGGGCATTCAAGGTGGTATACGATTGGTGGTTAAAATTATTAGCACTACCAAACGATATACTTGTGAAGAAAAGCTGTCTAAATGCCTTAGAATCGGAAAACCTGCATGTAGGTATATGTAAATTTAATTGGACATCACAAGTTAAAGGGATTTTGATAGCACTAGGTTTTAGATACACATGGGACCAACATATCTATCTATAGCACGCGAATCGCGGGATGCTATTCTATCAAAATATGGATGGATGAAGGATAAATTTTTCCAACAAGATCAATCCAGAATCAGCAACATTTAACAAGGTATATAAATATTATATCCCTGAAAATGATCGCGATTATTTAAAGTTCCCTCTCAAAATAAAGATTATTAGGACCCTAGCAAACTGAGATTAATATGAGAGCAAGATGTAAGATTTTATATCAATGCTATTCTATTTAAATGAGATCCTCAAGAGCTCTGTATCCTATGCAATATGGAAGAAAACGAAACCCTTGAACATTTTATGCTAAAATGTCCCATTCTCTACCCAGTTAGAAACGCTTTTCTCCATAGACACCATCTAAATGGGAGTCAAAGTGAGTTCTTGTTACCAAATTTACTATCAAATCTAAGTATCGAAAAAACAATTTATATTCACAACTATTGTGATAATGCTTTAAAGCTTCGCAGTGGACTACTGAATTGCTTCACCGTGCTCTTGAAATCATACTACACAATGTATTTTTTACTAAAGATTATTAAAATAAAGATTATTAAAATAATCAAAGAGAACTCTAGGTTTTTTTGAAAATATATTTCAAATTTTGCCCCTATTCCTAGAACATTTGTTTGTATTTTATAAATACGTATTTCGACTACAATGTAGTCATCATCAGTATGAATTAGCTAATCGTAACTATCTCTGGGATATGGATTCAGAGATATGTTGCTTGTTGCTAATTTGGTGCCTGTGTCACTTACTGTTTATTTTTTTCATTTTTCTATTTTTTAGTATATACAATAATTAATTTTTTTTTTTTTTCTGTTTTTACTTTACACATACACACATATATATTGTATTTAAAACCTTGTAATATTTGTTTTTGTTCTGCTTATATTTTTAACGAAAAGACACTAACCCTGTCAAAACTTACCGTTTAAATACAGAAATATTATTATTATTATACATCTTTGAAACCGTATGGGATTTTTAAAAAATTTGTTAAGTTTTGTTTGAAAAAGATTTTCATAAACTCAATAGTTTTCTCTTAATTTGTGATATGTTCCTCGGAAAGAATTGTTAACATTTCGAATACACAGAATTGTTAACGATTTAATCATTGATATACAACTCAGTATATAGTGGGTATTCAAACATTTAAGTCAGTTAGTTGTTACATTACTTAACACTCGAACATAGAATCTCCTCCTTCTTTTTTTGGAGTTGGTTAAAATTAAGATAACTATAAAATTATTTTATTAAAATTTTGTTTTAGTTTTGAAATGTCAATTTTGATTGTCGTTTCTATAGTAACTTTAAACTATAATCGTTATATATCGTTCTATTTGGGCTATTAATAAATTTATTTTTGCAAATACTAAAGTCATATCAGATATTTTATTTCATTTTTATCACACTAAAATTATGACCGCTAGAGAATGATTTATGTGTTCTAAGAAAATTCGCTAAGTTGACGCAGCTCCTGCGTAACGAATTTTTTTCTTAAGATGATCAATGGTAAATCCATGTTGTCGACTTCAAGAATTATTACATTACAAAAATTCGTGAAACTTTCTACTTTTTTTCAGTTTAGTCAATATTAAGACTGAACGCTTGAGGATTAGAAAAAATAAGTTATTTTCTTTTTTAATATACTGTGAATTTACGACAATTTTCGACATTAGATCAGAGTGATGTCCGCAGACCTACTTCGTGTCGAGATACCTTCTTTAAACCCCGTATGTACCTTTTTAAAGTAGGTGGTTTAGAATTTAGATGTAGTGCCGATAAGAGTGATGTTAAAAAGAGTAAACCGAATGAAAACAATTTTAACAACAGTAATTTCAATAAAATTTATTATATTTTGATTTATGTTGTTTAAATTTATTTATTTTTATTTTTGTCTATTCATCTCTATTTTCTATCTATTTCTAATTGTCAAAGAGTAAATTACGACTAGCTAATTTATACTGATGATGACTACTTTCTAGTCAAGATACGTATTTATAATATAAAAAGTGATCTAGATATTGGGGCGAATTAGAATTTTTATTAAGCTTTTATTTAAATGCTCTAAAAAGAAAAAAATAAACTTTAAATTGAATCAAACCCATTCATGAATTTATTATATTACAAAATTTATATGATATTAAAGCTTGTCGCGAGATTTACTTGTGTATAAACTTTTGTTTAAAAAAGGTAAATACATTTACACAAGTAAATCTCGCGACAAGCTTAATATCATATAAATTTTGTAATGTAATAAATTAATGGGTTTGATTCAATTTAAAGTTTATTTTCTTTTTTTTAGAGCATTTAAATAAAAGCTTATTTAAAAAAATGTTTTTTTACATTAATTTATTTTAATTTTAATGATTCGACCTCTTTGAATGACGTAAAAAACATTTTCATTAAAAATAAAAAAGTTCAAATTTTTTACAATTACAACACTATTTTTCTTTTATTGTCACTCAAAAGTAGAAATCTTGTTGTGGAATCATTGTATCACATCTGCTTTATTATTAATAAAAGATAATAAGTCCAATGTTCCATTCCATCTATTATTACAAAGATGTATACAAAATTTTTGAAAATGTATGTTGTTTACTAGCACAAAATATTTCTTTTGACATTCTAAAAGGGCTCAAAGGTCTCATATATGATCACATGACGCATTATATTCAAGGAGAAAAATCACGACAAACGTTTTTTTGCAAATATCTCGGTTGTTATGTTGAAAATTATTAAGAATAATTTTGTTTGGACCTAACACATATTTCTAAGTTCAAAGAAAAGTCTTAAGTTATAAAAGGAAAATATATAAGATGAAATATTTTTCTCCTCTAGTTTTGATTTATTTATTTTTATCTTTAAAACAAAGTTTTTTTTTTTAAATCAAATGAATGAAAAACAATTATAAAAGGAAAGATAATTTATTTTGAAGAAAATAAACATAATAATTCGAACATGTTTACACAAACAAAATTTGTTAAAAAACTTCTATAATAAACAATAGAAATCAAGCTTGATAATGTTACGCAATTACTGTAAATTGAAATCGGTAAATATTTAATGTCTAGTACAAACAGCGATGGCCCAGTGCGTTGAGTCGCTAGACACGAGGGGTGTTGTGTAGGTTCGTACCCCATCAAACCAATATAATTTTTAATAAATTTTGTCAAATGCTGACCCCTCTGAATTCGAACATGGCTGAAACGTAACTAAATATTATATAAGAATCTAGAAAAAAAAACATGTGTTTTCAAAATCAATATTTTCTGTTGGTTCAAACAAGCATTCTTCTAGAATGGTCCATGCCGTCTATATAAACGGAGAAATTTACTAATTTCAAATAAACTATTGTTCGATTAACATCAGTTTTCAAATTGGCATTGTTCGATTGAGACTAAAGTTTAAAATTGACATTGTTCGATTAGTCAGTTTTTAATAAACTATTTATTCTTCGATTAACATTTGGCATTTGTTCGATTAAGTTATAAATTATCAATTGATATTGGATCAAGTGAGATCATAGTTTAAAAGTAAAATTTGTTCAAGTAAAGTCAGTTGTACATTGTTGCATTAAAACAAGAAATAGACTAAAATTAATTGTGGATATAAAAAAAAAAAAATTAAATTCTTTTTTTCAAATCAAATAAATTCAGGTTTGAACTCATAAAGTTTTTGTTTTATTTAATTTTTTTTCTAAAGCGCGTGTTGTCCAATTGATATAGATTTAATAAACTTAAACTAATATTTTGTGTTTTTTGTGTGTCGAGTATCGGAATCTATTGTAAGTTCTACAGCGCTCCTTTAAAGGCTAAAGAGAGTCAAGATACCGCGGTACGGTTATTACACGTTGAGCTGTGTTTAAATTTATTTTCGACCTTTCACCTTAAGACCTTTTACACGTCGTTATTATATGAGACTTTTGATTCAGTGCCGCGCTTGTTAAGGTGTTGTTTCTACTTGGACCTGGGAGGTTATGGGTTCGAGTCCCGACACCGGCAGTTTTTCAATTTAAAAAATAGTAATGGGACGGTTGATTGACTAAACTGTCGGCGTATGGACTAGAAAGAAGTAACCGGCTATGCTTGTGAAGGTTTTCTGCAGTTTCCCTTCACGAACTGCAGATGAATATCGGCATAGTTCTTATCAAAGTCAGCTGCAGAAATGATGTGGGTGGCCTCTGTTATAGACTGTCATGTCTCAAAAACGGAGATTGAAACCCATTATTATTATTATAATGTCAAAAGAAAGACATGCCCCCTAAAGTAGCGCTCATTTTTCAAAATTTTCCAATTGAATGAATGAATGAATTTATTAATTGATGTGCTCTAATGAGCGAATCAATACATAAAAAAAAGATAATTACAAAAGTTTTACATAAAAATAAAAATAAAATATAACACATTATATGGCGTTTCAAAAATTACGCTAAAAAGAAAAATATAACAAAATATACATAGAAAATTAACACTATAAAAAAAAAAAAACATAAACAGCAGATAAAGAATTATTAAGGGCATTAGAGAATTAATTTAAAGATTTATTAATTTTGTTTAAAATGAAACGTAGGTAATTGGCTACGTATATATATCTTGTAGGGAAATTAAAAGTGAATGCTCATATAGAGTGTCTTTAATAGACCTTGGAGAATTATTTATAGGGTCGCTTAAACCAAAATGGCCAAAGATGTTAATGGATATTTGTCCATGCGCTTTGAAACAGCGTACTTGAAGCTCTTTGGTACTGTTGCTCAGCCTATTGAAATAATTCCACTCTTTTTGAATACACTTGTAACGGATTGCGGTTACACCAAGTTCTATATTAACAGCACAATTGGGGGATGATTTTAGAATACATAGTAACTCTTTATAAAAGTTGTAGGCAATTGTATCTAGCGATTTAAAATGCTCTTTGATTTTACTATCCAGTGCACAAATTTCGCAACCATATGTTAAAATAGGTTCAATTAAAGTATTAAACAGTTGCAAGATAATTTTAGTAGGAAAATTCTGATTCTGATACATGAATCTTTTAATATTAATTAGACCCCGTTTACTTTTGTCAATCATATTCTGGACATAAGTTCCCCATTTGCCATTATATGTTAATGTAACCCCCAAATATTCAAAACACTTCACATTTGCAATTTCACAATATTTATAAGTCTATACTTCATTTACCGATCGCTTACACCCGTTGCTTACCATCATTATTTTAGTTTTATTAGTATTCACTGAAAGTTTTCAATCACTACAATATTGTTATAATCCTTTCAAGGCTCTTCTCATACTTCCAGCGGTTTCAGACATGATAACTAAATCATCAGCAAATAAAAGGTTTTATATTTCTTTTCCTTGAATACAAGGTGCCGTATAATTAACTTTTTCCGTCCATTCGCTGAAATCGTTTATATATAATAAGAAAAGAAGAGCGGACAAATGACAACCTTGCCGTAATCCTTGATAGGTTTGAAATGTATGGGACAGTAATTTAGACTCCAATCGAACGCAACATGAAGTGTCTTTATAAATTGACTATAGGATATCAATAGTATTCCCATTCAGTCCTATGTTTCAGTTTTTCCCAAAAAAGATTACGATCTACCTTATCGAAGATAAGGTAGAGCTCTGTCGATAATCGATTTTATTACTAAAACATTATCCATCGTTTCGTAACTTTCACGGAAGCCTGCTTGGAATTCATTTATAATATTATTTTCGACAATCCATTGTTGCAAACGATCTGCAAGAATTTTGTTATATAATTTACTAACATTTGGAAGTAAGGTTAATCCTCGGTAATTATTTGGGTCAATCATCTTTCCTTTACCTTTATATAAATTGATAATGACCCCATTCGACCAAATTTTAGGAAAATACTTGTTTTTCAACATTAAATTTATAATTTTGTTAGGAGGACCACAAATGGTTGCAGTGCTACAGATGTAAGCTTAATACATTCGTTTAGAATGCCGTCGGAAATTCCTGCTTTGCCGTTTTTAGCTAATTCAATCACTCGCTCAACTTCTTCGATTGTTATTTCTGGGAGCACAGCCTCATCTCCTTCAAGTGTTCTATTTTCAATAGCATTATGTTTACAATAAAGTTGGGTGTAATGATTGATCCAGTCATTTTCCCCTATACAATCAACCAGTTTACACTTTCGTCTTCTACTATTAATCAATTTCCATAAATGGCTGGAGTCTTTGTTCTCTAGGGATAAATTTATTTTTAAAACATATTCATCCTCGTATGCCAAGTTTTTGTTTGTACACAAAGATTTATATTCCATTTTACATTCTAGGTAAATATGCATACTTTGTTCACTTTTAAGTCTCCTCATTTTTTTTAGTTTATTATTAAATTCTCTCCTTTTTGTTTGCAACTGTTGTCAAACAAAAAGTTTTTATCATGTTGACTATCATTTATACTTTATATTTCCAGATCGTTGCAGATAAATCTTAGCCATTTTTGTAAAATTACAGTCGCGTCTTCAATATTGCTTGTGTTCAACATATGTTCAATACCCGTTAAGTGTAAATCAGTTTCAGTGCAATTTATATTATTAATAATACTGTTTGCTTTAGAGTGAGACCATCGATATTTAATAAGTGTATTTAATAAGTGGATATTTAATATGTGTATCATTGTTTTTATGAGAGGTTTTAAAATTTTGACTTGGACCAACCACTGAAGGAATATCAATTTCGACTTCTAAAGGGAAATGACTGGATTCAATAACATTACCAACTTTTATAGCAATCCCACAATTGAAGAACTCGGTAGAAACACAGACATAGTCAATGACACTTCTCCCAGATTTAGCCACATATGTCCATTCCCCATTCGAATCCCCAGGGACTCTACCATTCAAAACAATTAATTCATTTTGTTTAATAAATTTAATGAATTTTTTCCCATAATTGTTTTTACTGTCGTCCTTACTTTGTCTAGGAAGAATGATTTTATTTTCTGTTCTCATGCCACAGCCAAATTTCCTATTACTACTATCGATTATGTCTTGTTCATTCCCCATTCTGGCATTGAAATCACCACCAACCATAATTTCCGCAGCTGAAAATTTTTCCACCATCTCTCCTATTTCTTCTTCTACGGAGTCAAAAAAACGATTGTTAGTATAAGCCGAATATTCTGGTTGTAGGTCACAGAAGGAGGTATTCTGAATCACGGAGACTAAATTTTGGAGCTCTGACTTATAAAATATTGCTAAACCTCCAGGGTGTCTCCCTCTTTCGGCTATTCTCGCGTGGTTCTTAGTTATACTCTCGTGACCTTCTATGTAAAATGTTTCATTTCATGTTCACTTGCCCACGTTTCAACTAATCCTATTACATGAAATTGCTTTAAATGATTCACTATCTCCTTATTACTAATTACTAATTACTAATTACTAATAAGCCCTTCAATATTCCAAAAAATTACTCTCAATAATTTTTTACTGGCATATCTGTGTTTGTTTTTAAATGACGACGCTGAATTATACTTGATTTCTTTGGTTCTTGGGTTATTTTTTCCGGATCTTCGTGTTCTTCAGAGGATTGTAAGATTGGTCTCTTGCCGAGTTTTTCTTTTTGGGCCTTCCTGCGTTCTGCTTCACGAACGCGCAACTCTTTAGGAGGATCATTATTTATATAAATATTCGAGCCCTTTAGTTTTGTTCGTTCATGGAAGATTCGGCTCTTAGTTTTATAATTAGATAAATGTACGCGAATAGGCCTTGAACCGGATTTTATTTTGCCAACCCTATATACTTGCTGCAGTCATTTCGGATGTTTAATTGCAGGTTTGTATTAAAACGATTTACAGCCTTTTCCTCCATATTAACTTTATTCTCATCTTCAGCAATACCATGGATGATAATGTTGTTGGCATCCATTTTCTTCCTAAGTTTTAAAATAGTTTCATTTTCTGTGACATTTTACTTTCAAGCTCAACACATGTATACTGTAGCTGGTTGTTTATTTCCCTTAAATCATTAAATTCATTAGTCATTTTTCTTTCATTTTCTTCGAATCTCTTTAATATAGCGTCGAGCATTGCTTGGTTTTCCTGGTTGAGAGCCATTTTACTTCCAATTATAGAAATATCCGAAAATTTTAATTCACAGCAAACAAAAATAACAAAGTTGACAATACAAATAATTATTAAACAGGTAGGGAATAATAAATTTTAGAATTTTTAAAAATAAAATTATTCTCAATGCAGCGGGTTCGATCCAACAACCATTGGAATTTTAACTTTCGACTCAACCAGCTACGATACTTTGTGATATATACTTTTATTTATCCGTATGTACTTCATTAAAAGTGTATTATTAGTAATGCGTTTTGAGACATGTAATATATTAAAGTTCGCAAAATATCACTAAATTAATTTTTTTTTTTTTTTAACCAAACGGTTTGGAAAATTAATATCATTTTCACTTCAAAATAGCAATCTCAGATCACAACACTAAAGTTATTGGTTGGCATTCATTCATTTAGAAGAAGTCAAATATAACCTTAATATGGTTTAAGTAATGCTTTTAAACTGTTATAAACAATATTTAATTACAATCTATTTATATTTCAAATAGTATAATTATTTTAAGTAATTTTTGCTGTCGATATTTAATTTACATAATACAATGCACATAAATTTAAATTCAAAACTTTCAATGTATTTTTGAAACGTCACTCTATTCAAATAAATAAAAATATATTTTCCAAATGTGTCAATTGATTTGTGCCTTATTCATTCGGTTTTCGAAAAAATGCTTAAGATAAAACAAGTTCATTATAAATATACTATTTTCCCAAAAGCCGAATGAATCAAGTAAAACATGTTGAAAAAAAATTAAATGCTACTTTTGTAACCCATAATAATTTAAAAATTTTATTACAATTATACTAAATATGTTGATCATTTTACAAAGTACTACAACCTATTAATAACAATAATATGCATTATAATATTAAAAATATATAATATTTATTTTTTTTAGTTTCATTAAAAATATGTATTTTATATTCTACTCCTAAAACTATTTTGTTATGCACTAAAAAAACGCATGAACTATTTTACTTTTGTAAGAGTTTGTCAAATTATATTTAAAATTATTTTTTCATTTTTAAATATTAAAATATGCATTTAATTTTATATTTATAATAACCTTATTAGTTGGTGTACACGGCATAGCAAAAAAAAATTTCCAGTCAACTAAATTTATTCTGATTCATTAGCCAAAATTTTTGCATCTAGAGCACGGTAGTGCGTTGGCCGAGTTGATTATTCTAAACATTTTGATGATTAAATGATATACGACAAAAAACATAAATTTGGGAGGGATGAAGTTTTCACACACAAATAGTTTTGATATTCCAGCAAAAACATAAATGCCTTCAATAGTGTGTGAAATCTATGCCAGGATCAAGTGTTTTAACAAAAGTGAGAAAGTGATTAGTATGTTGATGATTATATTTTGGTCAGTAAACAAGATCACAAGTTATCATTACAGAAATAATCTTTAAACCGTATGCAAATTACACTACCATCGATCCTACCTATTAGATGTTAAAAATCACTATCGCTAAAATTTATATATATATATATATATATATATATATATATATATATATATATTGGATATGGGATATATATATATACATGGGATTTTGTAGAGGTTGATTAATACCTATTTCAAATTTTTACTGTTGATTTCCACCGAATTTATTCGATTTACAAACAGATATATTTTTATAACCAAAAACTTTTATTCAAACAATTTTTTCTAAAAGTGCCAAAATTTGCCATAAATCGACAGTAAAAAATTAAATTTAAAAGGTGTACATCACCTTTGATACACCGCAATACTACATTTTATATATTATATAAAATTTTATTTTGTAGCATTTTCTGTATTATTAACATTGATGATGAGAAGGTCTACATCTTGGCCAACAATAACTGCATTTTTTGACTGTGTTACTTTTTATTTTGCGCATTTAGACCAGTAAAAATGAAGAAAAGTAAGCACTTTTTTGGTTCTTATCTGAAAATTTGATATAAGGGTAATTTGACGACGCTGAATCGAATGGTGCTATCATATTTTTTTGCAATCAAACGTGCGAGGGCTCGGGAAAAGGGTTAAGAACCTGCTTATCTCCGGTTTTCTCTGAATCTAAGCGTTACATCGGTAGTTGAGTAGTATGCAGTACAAAAATCTACACTCTGCACAAACGAACACGTCATATTCTTTTCAAGATGAAATGAAACATTTAAATGTTGTTCATATGTATTTTATAAAATTTTAAATTACATATTTTTTGGTCTCATAAAAATGTATTTTTACATAATTTTAATTTATTTTAATTATGTTATTACAAAACATTGATGTATTTTTATTCAGCATCAAAATCACAAAAATTTGCAGGATAATAATTGAATGGGTCACAAAATAATTGCAATTTTAATTGGATAAATTAAGATTATACCATGTCTTCGTGCTATTTCAAAATACAATTGAAAAACAAAAAATGTAATTATTCAATTAATTCAAATACATTTTTTACCGCACGGAATTCCTTGTCAATGTTTATTACCTACATAATTGAAATATTTGAATATATTTACTTATCATTTATTTACTTACATAGCTTCAAAATCGTATGCTATTTCTACATCTTGTTCTTCCTCATAGTCGTCATCTTCCTCGTCATTGAAACCCTCGGGGTCCAATTCGACAGTTTTTCGACAGCTGCACCGTAAAGTCGTACAGTCTCCTGTGCATGCACATTGTACCTGAAACATAGACATGTAGAGAAAATGATTAAGACTTTGTGTGTGCAGATAGAGTCGTATAAATTTTTTCAAATTTTTAAGCAATAACTTAATAATCAATTCAACTTGTTTTATCATTAAAGAATTTAATCTATTCAATTTTTTTTTATATCTTACCATTTTTAACAAATTGTCAGGCGCAGAACCCTTAGTGTTCATGACAGGGATCATCATTATGGTGGTTCGCTTCCAGCCCCAATCCCGTGGATCCAAGCTGTTGCCCGACCACGATTGCACCTGATAGAACGTGCGTTTTACGTGTTCACACAAGACGGGTTGGGTCGTGGGCAAATAAAATATATGGCTTCAGATGTACGTGTTCTTCTGTAAAATACAGAGGACTGGAGTCTGATAAACCGATCAATAAAACCAGCAAGTTGGTATCATTGCCGACAACTGCCACTTTGCGTCCCGTACTTTTCTGTAGCTCAATCGCTGTCGTCGCTATAAGCGCGTCCGCATCTTCTTGTGCAAGTTTCACGTTGAGACCGTGTGTACGTAAATATTCTGACAGCATCTGCACCAGTTTCATTTTATTCTTTACATTCGACAAAAATCTTTTTTGGCTCAAAGTGACGATTGTGCTCTCGTTGAACTCGATATCCGGCGCCATATTTCGTTGACGTCGGCGGTTCCTCTCGTACCATTTTATTCCAATATACTCGTCGATGTATCCATCGAAGACGACCGAAGAAGTTTCTCCGTATTTGCTGATGATGTGCGAGTGGTATAATTCACAAATTACCTGAAACAATGTTCCATGCAGCCAGCAGACGTTGTGCAGGAGAAATCCATCAACAATGACAAAGGTCATGTTGCGGATCGAATTTTCGGTTTGTACGACGTACGGCTTGAATATTTTGTACAGTTCGGATTTCGGTGTCTTCCTCATGAGACCAAACTCGTCGAATAGAGATAAGGGATACGGTGAAAGTTCGAACTCGAATGCTTTTCTTGTTTGTACCTAGTCACCATGAAACATAAGTGAAATACGTTGAAAGAGTAGAGCAGAGTCGACCAAACACGTATCGTCGTTAACGTAAGTCTGCATTTGGGCCGCCGTCAAATTCCTCACTTTGCTTGTTACCGCAGACAATGACACTTTAGCAACACTCTTTCCCACCATGGATTCCATACTTTTTGCCCTTTCTCGAATGCTAGATGACAGTCTGTGATAACCGTACTGACAATCCCCGTCGACAAGGAATACAAGGAACTTCGAGGTTCAAAAGGACAGTGTTCCTCGAACCAAAATATAAACTTCTTTATGTCGTCATCATCTCGTTTCCTTCGATGGTTGGCGTGATCGACGTGTTGTTCACTTGTAGATGATACGATGCCACAATAATCCTCCAAGCACTTAATTATTGAGAACGACGATGGCATCACTAGGTGTAACACCTCTCCCATGTTTAAGATCTGTACCAAAAAACCTGTTTAAAGTTGGCTCAATCGTCATGTCCGTCCACACACCGCACCAATCTTTGCCAGACCTTCGCACGGTAAAATTTCCCTCCGTTGTGTATCTTCGGTATTCATCATCAGTCATTGTCAGCTCTATGTTGACCATATCTTCATGATATATTTGAACGCTTTTAGCTTAGTTGAAATGGCCTGCAACATGGAAAATAGGCAACATTTTCCGAATACTTTGAAGGTGTAATTTCCAGTTGCCTGAGCGTTCAGCCTCCATAAACTGCAACGCAATTACGACGCACTCAAAGTATTGCACCCATAGTTGTGCTGTAGGTCCTAGATTTTTTAAAGAAGCTAATTGTGCGATCAAGTCCGTCGTCATCCTAGTAATTGAAGGTCCCGCTTGACAATCGCCGATAGTTGGTGGTTCTGTACCCCAAATTTGGAGTAAAGCTTTAACGTCTTCATCGTATTGTTGACGTATTTCACCTTCGATCTCATGGCAGATCATTACTTTCAGAGCGGTAAATACCAGGATGTGAGTACGCACGGGCATAAGCGTGCCCCGTCAACATCTTCTTCGCTGATGCTGGAACGTATGTTACTGCCCAGATATTTTCAAGTCCGCTGCCATTCATAATGTGACCGATTGAGCCCAAGTAGGACATGAGCAAGTGGAACC
This sequence comes from Nineta flava, assembly GCA_963920215.1. Taxonomy (NCBI): domain Eukaryota; kingdom Metazoa; phylum Arthropoda; class Insecta; order Neuroptera; family Chrysopidae; genus Nineta; species Nineta flava. The sequence goes on along the minus strand of OY986043.1, from coordinate 49,968,362 downwards.
CACCGAAACGAACTACAACGTCGTTCAGCGTATCCTGTGATGCTGCAACAATCGCACGAGCTTTATGGTACAATGGTTGGTCGAATGTTACGAAACACGTTTTCTGCTTAATTCGACGTGTCTCAGCTAGAGCGGTGTGTAAAGCTATGTTGATAGTGGTCATATTGGAAGGAGGCTGATTAATGAAAGGCAGACAAACAACTTTTGAAACATTATAAGTGTTCATAAAAACCTCCATAAAACCTCTCCAACTCGGTATATTTTGTATGTTGCAGTGTTTTGCCCACAGATATGTCGATTATGCGGCTGGAAATACAGGCGAATCTATGTAAAGAAGTTTCCTTTAATCATCGTACTCGATATTTTCCAATCCGTTCGAATGGCCTGTCCATGGTATGGTTCGCACTATGTTCTGTGACGCTATCGTTGATGTTGATATTTTTGAGGCACTTTTCAATTTTTTTGTCCGACCTTCATAGCTTATTTGCTCCTCCGGCATGTAGACAGCTATTCCACCTAAGCAGTGGTACGTATTGTAGCCGTCCAAAGTTTCAACGTTGTGATCGGTACTATCAAAGACATGCTCCACACAAACATTGTCTTCAACTACGAATTTCGGTGAATCCATGATAACCGATGCCTCGTACTGTTGTAGTTAATAATATGACACGCAGAAGCCTAAATTATTAAGGGCATCGATTATCAACTTCGATCCGCACTTGCGGTGAATGTAAATTCCGAGTGCCAGCTGTAGATGCGATGTAAAACCGGAACGTCGGACAAGAGCTACAATAAAATGGGTTATTGCACTTCGTTGCACTAATTATTGCTTGTTTCTGCTTTTGATTGAGAGAATCCGGATCACGATACCAGTCTCCCCATAACTTGGTTATACTAAAAGCATGTGTATAAGATCAGAGTTTCGCGGCCTCACTGCCGCAAAATGTGGATATCGTCTCCGAACGGTAAGGTGAAGTAATTCGGTCGCTGTTAATTTTCCTCTTTCCGAATCTTTTATGTGCTCTGCAATTGTCGCGGTATCTTGGCTCTCTTTATACCTCAAAGGAGTGCTGCCCGAACCTGCAAATGATTCCGATACTCGACAAAAACAAAAAACAAATATATTAGTAAAAGGTTTTACTAAATATTTTATGATTGAAATGCCACGCACATTTTTTTGTTAAAGAAAAGAAAAAAAAATTAAATTAAACACAAGTTTTTTACGTAACCAACATAAAACTTGATTTTATTGCTTTAAAAAAAAAAAAAAGAATCTAATTTGTTTTTCAACAATTATTTTAATTTTTCAACACAATGTCAAACTTTGAATTACTTATACAAATGCCAACTTTAACTTGATCTGGATTGAACAACAATTATATACTTTGAACCGATTAAACAACAGTCAAATATATACTTTGAAACTAATCAGACAATGGTCGAGTTTAAACTAATCAGACAATAGTAGATTTTAAATTTTGAAACTAATCAGACAATAGTTGATATTAAACTGATTTGAATCAACACTGGTCACCGGTTTATATACCCATCAAAGATCTTTCGAAAACATGGTTGTTTTTTGAATAAATATTTTTTTATACAATATATTTTCGCATGGAGGCTTCTAGAATATTTTAGTTTCATCAACAACCATGGACGTAATCGGAATGTTCAGATTATATATAAAATTAATTGAAAATTATAATACCTCTCCTTAGGTTTGACCCATAATCACACCCCGCTTGGTTAATATTTAAGTGTGAATTCAAAATCTATACACAATTTTACAATATATAAGCTTGCTTATTCTGTTTACTAATCTTGTTTTTACAAAATTATTTATTTGTGATCTATTTATGTTATTTATCAAAAACATTCAATTTGTATGACTTTTGATTTTTTTTTAATTAAATTATATCTGATAATTTTTCGTTCAAATTTTTTTTTTTTAATAAAAACTTCAAATCGAAAGCAGCTATTAGTTTCTTTTCAATTTTCGACTTAAAAAAAAACTTAGTTTAACAAAAAAAATAAATCGAACTATATTATTTCTTTTTGTACTTTGTAAAAAACTCCTTCTTTTTCCAAGGAGAAAAATATTATTTTGTTAAATATTTTTCGTAATATCTTACTCAATACCTTTCTATTTCATAATTAAAATGTGTGTTGGATCCAGAAAAATTATTCTCAATAATTTTCACTACAACACAATGAGTGGAAATGCCCGAGTCTATTTCTACTACTTTTGAAGGGTGATTCAACGCGTCCTTTGGGGTTTTCAAAAACATATTGAGGCATGCTGTGTGATATCGTAAATCAAGGATCTTGTCCTTTATGTGGTCGCCCTGTACCACGGAGCCTTGCTTGCGAGTACGACCCCATGGTTTCGCACATACGAAGCACAAGTCACGAAAACTGAATTCATTTTCCGTGGGCGCCGACTCAGAGAGCCTCACTGACGTACCAGGTGTTGCACCAGAAAATTTTGATGAAGTTTTCAGTATTGGTGCTCTTTTGGCCGCTCTTTTGACCGATGCTGTTAAGTACCACTTGTGGCACGTGTTATGCACGAGAACCGCAGTGCTACTGCTCCGAACCTCCCATCTAACATCGCCAACTTCTTTGCTTTTCGCAATTAATGACTTCAGACCCTTTTCTCCAACGTTGTCGACTTGCAACGTAGCATACTCCAGTGCTTCATAGCATAGGTTGCATACAGTGCTCGGATCCATGAACATGGCTTACTGAAAAAGTAGATAATTACTGAAAAATAGTTCGAGTTCTTTCGACAACAATTATAATTGTATATTAAAATAATATGTGAATATTGAACTTACCCCGATATATGTTCTCAAAAAAAACACGTTCGAAGTGTGTAGAAGCAGCATATAAAACTCACACAACACTAGACTTTTGCAAACCGAGATATATAACGTTGAAACGAATTTTCTGCTCTGAAGCTCTTAACCGTTCAATACAGAATGAAGACTTGAAATCCATTACAGGTTTCACACCCACCCTTCTGCAATTACCAATCACCAATGTACTTTTGTAAACACCCCGCCCATGTCTATCTTGTGAGACTTCAGAATGCCGAAACGAAAAATCTATGAAGACAGTCTGCCTCAACCAGTAAACCGTATCAGTAGCGAGCACAAAACGCATACCGCGGCTCATAATTCGAACATACCGTTCTAAGTCTCATTATCATTCAAGTTGCTTAATATTTCTATAATTATAGTTAAAATTCTAACTAATAAAAAACTATTAACTTAATATTAATTTATTGAGCTAATCTCGTCAACTTCATTTTAAATACCCTTTAAATTTAAGAAAAGTTGATGATTAAAAACAGCTGTGTTCTAACGAGAAAATAAACCGAACAGAATACGATATACTAATCCGGAGCGCCCCGTTCTTGATCGGTCACCTCGTTTATAGGACTATCGCGTTTTTTTTAATTAAGAATATTTTCAATCATTTTAATTCTCAAATTAATGAAAATTCAAATATTTCAATTATGTAGGTAATAAATATTGGCAAGGAATATTGTGTGTGGACATAACACAGATTCCGTGCGATTTAAAATGTATTTGAATTAATTGAATAATTACATTTTTTGTTTTTCAATTGTATTTTGAAATAGCACGAAGACATGGTATAATTTTAATTTATCCAATTAAAATTGCAATTATTTTGTGACCCATTCAATTATTATCCTGCAAATTTTTGTGATTTTGATGCTGAATAAAAATACATCAATGTTTTGTAATAACATAATTAAAATAAATTAAAATTATGTAAAAATACATTTTTATGAGACCAAAAAATATGTAATTTAAAATTTTATAAAATACATATGAACAACATTAATTAAATGTTTCATTTCATCTTGAAAAGAATATGACGTGTTCGTTTGTGCAGAGTGTAGACTTTTGTACTGCATACTACTCAACTACCGATGTAATAGACACTGCGGTTATTATCGGAGGATAATTAGGCGGAGATTACCCCCAGTACAAATACGCTTTACAATCTTTTTGATAAAATTTCTTGCTTATTTGAACAACATTTAAATGTTTCATTTCATCTTGAAAAGAATATGACGTGTTCGTTTGTGCAGAGTGTAGACTTTTGTACTGCATACTACTCAACTACCGATGTAATAGACACCGCGTTTATTATCGGAGGATAATTAGGCGGAGATTACCCCCAGTACAAATACGCTTTACAATCTTTTTGATAAAATTTCTTGCTTATTTTTTAAATACGAAGATGGATCTTAGAACCTTTTTTATGTATTTTTAAATATTCTACAACTTTTTTTGAAACATTTTTTCATTTCACGCCTAGATTCAGAGAAAATCGGAGATAAACAGGTTCTTAACCCTTTTCCCGAATCCTCGAACGTCTGATTGCAAAAAAATTAGCACCATTCGATTCAGCGTCGTCAAATTACCCTTATATCAAATTTTCAGGTAAGAACCAAAAAAGTGCTTACTTTTCTTCTTTTTTACTGGTCTAATTGTACAATAAGTACATATGCATCCTTTCCGCTTTCACTGTGTCAATATTAACTTCCTTGATTTTTTGAATCAAATATCCAATAAAGTATTTTTTTATTGCTTTCATTTGATAGAAAGTTATTGGGTTTTGAAAGTGGTTTCAAATCATCTTTAATTTGAACTCCTGGGCCAATTTGATTAGTTCGACGCTGCTTTTCTGCACTTTTCGAACAAATATTTAAGCCACTAGGATAACTGTCAAAAACTACAGTGCATTCTTTGTAAAAAGTTTGCAAATGATTAGTAAATTTCGTACTTATATCTGCAAATATCTTGTTCCATACGATTTTAGGCAACAAGTGTCTACCATCAATAACATGATGAATATTATTAAGAGAAGTATCTTCAACGGGTGTAAAAAATTCATATAAGTTTGATTTTTTCAACAAACAAAATGAGAATGAAAACAATATCTGTATAAGAGGGATAAAAATAAAAAGAAATACTATGTTCAAGTGGTCAATTTTTAACCAAAAAAATTTAGCAACGCCGCATTTTAAAGGAAATTTAGTCTACTTTTTTCCTTTCCAAAGCAATGCCTATACCTATCTCTGACCCCAAAAAAGTTATAGGCAAAAAAGCTAAAAAACAAAAAAAATCTAAATTTTGGCCTTTTTTCAACATCTTTGGCATAAAAAAATGTTTTAAAATATTTTAAATACGCTATTTCGATGGAACATTTAATTCTCTAGAAATAGTTTCATACAAAATATATCGAAATTTTGCTTCGTTTGCGAGATATATTGATAAAACTGAAAAGGGTGCATTTTCACCCCTATCTCAAATTTCCACCCTCTAATTTAATAGCACTCCGCGGTTTTGTCTTCTTAAAAAAATTAGAGTTTTCTTCTTAAAAGAAGTCTAAAAATTTAACTTACAATACTGTTAACTTTTACTGGACTGTGCAGTACAACAATTCAATTTCTTTTACTGGACATTATATTCCCCTACATTATATTTTTGAAATTGGTCGAGATGGTCAAAAATGTTTTACAAAGATTGGTTTTTTGGTATATTTATTATTCATGTTAATTTAAACAACAAACTAATCCAGAACGAATATCAAAAACTATTCCGTCAAAATTGTTTAATTGCGTAATTCTCTTCAATATATAGTCATTATTCACAATCGAATGCAATTGATACGAGACAATCGATATCAATAATTAATTGTCCAAGAACAATTGATTAATCGAAAAATTGATTTTTTTCGAAGCCAACAAGAAATATGTTTTATCAGCTTTATGATTGACAATCGAAAAATCACAATCTAATACTGTCAAAATAAAAATAAGAATGATATAAAAAAGTTGGCTCATACGTCAGAGTCGTCTTAGTCATGTAGCGGTAAGCACGCTGGACTGGATATCCAGAGGCCCGAAGTTCGATTCCTGGTTGACGAGTTAATTTTTTCAGTATCAATGTTTAATTAAAATTCAATGACATTTGTCTATAAAGTACACGCTAGTCTTCTAGTCTTTTGTCTTACGTAACCTAAATGGAATTTGTACAAACATTGTATTGTTGACGCTTAAGTATACACAAATAAATATATGAAGAATCACAATCTATTTTGAAAAAGAAAGATGTTTAAAGATGTTAGATATTTAAAAAATGAAAAGTAATGCAAAAGTATATAATTTATAAAATATTGAAAGTAGTAAATTTTATTTAATAATTTTATTTTTTTTTTAAATACATTCTCAGAAATAAAAAAAATTAATAACGCAGGACTTGCGTCAATAGCGAATTTCCTCAGAATATATTAAATTCAGATCGGATTATAGCTGTGACCGCTAGTGTGATCACGAATCTTCGAAAATTCGCTAAAATAATTTTGGCTCAATCATCAGTTATATGTCTATGCTCTATGGTCAACAGAGCCATACTTATTAATAGCGCCAAAAATAAAAAAAATTACTTTTATTTAAAACTAAATATAGATTCTAATAAATATAGAGAAAGATATAACCTCTAATAACATGTTATCAAAAAAATGTTTGACCGTTGATTGAATTAAATTTTTATTAAAGCAATTTTTCGAAAAATCGATGATTCAAAATCGTTTTGAAAAAATAAATCGGTTTTTCAACTCATTCAATTAAAAAATATCGATTATCGAACCAAAAAAATTTATTGTCCGACTAGCACTGCCTGTCGCAGCTTCACCCACGAAAATTTTAATTTTACAGACCTTATATTACTTAGTATTTAAGTAAATATACTGAATGTTTATGCAAAATTTGAAGTAGATTGGACCAAAGAATCACGTTGTCCCATACAAACTTTGCCCCCGCTTTTCACCCCCTTAGGGGTAGAATTTCGGAAAATCCTTTCTTCTCTCGGAGAAATCTTTCATACCCTCCAAGTTTCAGGGCTCTACGATCAGCGATTTAGGCTGTGCGTTGATCCGTCAGTCAGTCATTCAGGACAAAGCATTTTATATATATAGATATAGTATAGTAGATTAATCGATTTCGATTATACAACACTAAAGTAACGACTGAGATACAAAGTAATGATTTATAATCAGAACACAAATATTGATATTACTTATTTTGCTTTTCAATAGGGCACAGTATTTTTAGAAGAAACAGTAACAGAAGTTGTTTTTACGGTAAGTAGTAGCCGTGGTTCAACACGAAGCTCAACAGATGCATATAATGGTTTCACAGATCCATTAACTAGCAATGAAGGTCATCAAACAATATTCATACCTGATCCAATCACTGACGAACAAATTCGGAAACATTTTGTGGGTGGTGATACAACTGATCATGCAATTGAACGACAGAAAATAAATGGATCGGGGGCACCATCATCATTTAAAAATAGTAAATTAATTCGTAAGCGCCTACGTCCAAAAGTGAACGAAACTAAAGAAATATTAAATGTTGAAGGCAGTGAACGAGAATCGGTAAGTAATTTTTTTTAAATATCTATTTAAGACTTAATCTAAGCAAAATTTTAATAAATATCCGTTATTGGGCTAATATTGGGCACAGCGATAAATCTAAAAACTCGCATATTACATATTAAAAGTAACAAATTAATTTTTTGTTAGTATATTATACAATAATGGCGCCCCGTATATGAGTAGGTACGTAATTTTGGATTTACGAAAAAAAAATAAATGTTTGCTATGTGCTGTAAATATGGTTGTAATGTGCGGCCATGACAAAATGATAAAATAACCCTGCACAAATCTTATGGAAATTGGATCCCGGTCAAATTAGCTAAAAATTTAATGATATTCTATAAGTCATTCTGATAAAAAATCCTCATGGATGGTCACAATGCCCAGAAATGCATAGCGTTCGACTATTGAGCTGTATTTATATACAGCTTCATCGAATTCATCAACAAAAGACAGAATGTTTAACCAAAGACTTTAACTTTATATGTCTACTTGAAAATTATAAGAAAAATTACTTATAATAATTAATTATTTCTAATTATTTATTCTTTATTAATGAAGATGGTATTTCATTTATGATATCCAGAATCTCTGGAAGTATAATGCAAGCAATTTAGCAAATTGAATTGAACAAAATAAGAAAAAATTCATGCGTTTGAGTCCAGAAATACATTGTTTTGCCATACTTCAGTTCAAAAGAAACGAAAATGTGAAAATACAAATTAATATGAACTAAAACCTGCTAATTTCTTCTAGACCTGAACATTGAATGTATTTTATCTAAATTTTCAAAAATGAATAGTTCTTAATTTTCAAATTAGGAAACTGAAACAAATTTCATTTAAACTATTTATGGTTTCTACACAAGCGAATTTGATAAAAAATTTTATCGAGCATTTAGGGGAGATATAATATTTACGTAACATCACTGTACAATTTTTCGGATTGTAACTAGTAACAAATATAAAATTAGTTCAAACAAGTTGTTTTAAACAAGTTAGCTAGTAGGAGACGATTATATACATGTTCATCTCATATGGCCGTATTCTGAATGAATGTACATCAAATTTTATTCTTCAAATAAATTAAGTACAGATAACAATATGTAAAAGATGTAAAACAAATAAAGTTTATGTAACAGTAACACATTTAAGGTTGAAGTTGATTAAAGAATTTTTTTTAAATGCAAATTAACATAGAAGTTACATAATAATAACAACAACAGCAGCGAAATCAAAAATTTTATAATATTTAACAATACGCAGGAAATAATAAGAGCAAATGAAATATTAATAAATTTTTATACCAATATAACAAACAACGTCTGACTGACATCCAATTGTCGGAAGAGTTTTTACTTTCTTTCCGTTTTACAGAAAAATACAAATTATGAATTTAAAAAAAAATTTAAGATACTATTGTTTTCAATTAAATCAATAGGTAATAAAATAACCATAATGTTACTGTGATGTTATGGATATAATTTGTATTCGTCTAACGAGAATTATACTCGTTTAGTTACTGGATGATTTTCGGAATGTACTCCGGTACAAGCAGTATGTAGGTAGATTTATTTTATCTATGAAAATTATACCAAATCTATAGGTGACATCAAAAAAATCTTTGAACAAGATATGCGTGATATTAAGAGAGAAATAAGACAACAGTTTCAGTTTTATTTGGATGGTACTACAACAGGACAAGAACAATTTATTATTTTAACCAGGAGTAGGATTACAACAATTCAGGATTGGAGGGTGGCATCTGATCATCGAATGATAAGATGAGTCGTCAACTAAGACGACGCTTCCCCGACTCCCAGATAGATAGATAGTTATAGCTTTGGATTTATAAAAGTGTAGCAGTTCGACCTTGCCACCGTATGGCCCATTGTGCTCTCTGTTCTACTTCAGTCCGACAAGATTCGCTTCTCCTATATGTTGGCAATATCCAAGAGCATGCTTGTCAGGCCTTCCTGAAGCTTCATATATTCGAGGTGAGATGCACTGCGTATATTAAACCGGCTGTAATCGAGAGATTCGTGGTTAAATATGATATGGCTGAATTCATCCTCGTTGCCTCATAGTCTGCATATGATAGACCCATTGGGAAGTCCTTTCGTGTGTAGGCTTTCGTTGAGGAAAATGTCGGAAAATCCAGCGACAGAAATTGTATCCTGTTCGGGTTGTAAGGATAATTGACCTGAAGTAATTTCTCTGAAGGAGGAAAACAAGCACGCCTTCCATAAGATGCAACATACATACAAGAGTGACCTATACAGAACTCCACTCGACAGTGAGAAACAGGAGACGAGACATAGAGAACTACTTAGAACTATTTCATTCCAAGGACTTTGTCTGGAGCAATTGTTTGATATGAAAGGAACTTCTGATAAGTCGATACGGTCTGCGAAACCCTGCAAATGAGAGGAGCACACGCTTTTCTGGTAAGTTAGATAAAATTGTCATTGGAAAACAGACAGCCTATGGTAAAAGATAGTGAGATACATTTGGAGGGGAGAGTGGTATTCCACAAAGAAGCTGTCTCTCCCACACCTCTTCTCTTGGTCTATGAATGAAGGGGAGGCTATGGCTGTCCACCTGAGAATCCAAAACAGAGGATTGTGGGGGAGACTAGAGCTATATGTAAACTAGAGCTATATGCAAATATCACAAAAGGAGCAAGGAGTTCGGGGGGTTGAAGTATGTGAGAAACAGAGACGTTAAAGCAAGCTTCGCACTAAGACGATACGCATCTGTTTTACTAACACAGGTTTATGACATACTTTCATTTTGAAAAATGGACGAAATAGTGAGTGGTGGGCATTTATCTGCTAAGATAGCCACGCTACACTAAAACAATATGCTTCACTAAAATAACACTCATCCCTGGTTGTCGAATGCGCAGAATCTCTGGAGAACCGAAAAATCTTGAAATTGACAACAAAAATAAAGTGTAATTTTTCTAACTTTGGTGAATCTCATCTTTACAGAGTTCTATAAACTTGTATTCTAAGGCTGTTACGATTGATAGATGTAAATTAAAAACAACAAAACTATACTTTATTCCCATAACTATAAGGTTACAAAAATATACCAAATAAGGAACGAAATAATAACTAATAAATATGGCCAAATAAATAGTTGCGCGTGTTTATAACTCAAGTTTCCGTTTGCCCCACTCATAGTCGTTGCGCGTGTGTAACATGTGGTCCATGCGTAGTACTGTACACTCAATGGTACGACAAGCTGACTAGACTGAATAGAGTTCAACACAATAATCATTTTTTAAAAGCCTTTGTCACCTGTGAATATGCAAATAGAAATAGTAAACCAAAATAATTAACATAAACAATAAATCTCATATTTTGTTTATTTACTCAAACGTAAATATTTTAGAAGTTCTTGTTTTTATTTTATTTATATTTATATTTAATTTTATCAGATCAGAAAAAAAAGAATTTATAACTGGTATATAATATATACCAAGGTATATTAAGTTTAGTTCCTAAAATGTAGGTATTCTTAAAATGACCTAACTAGTCCATTTCCGCAAATGCGTCTGTTCGTCCGTCCGTCAACACGATAAGTCGAAAAAGAAAAGATATAGCGAGCTTAAATTTTATATGTGAGTTCTAGAGCTAAAAAGTAAAGTCAAGTTCGTGAATCTTTGAACAACATGGGCAAAACTGCCTATCTTTTAAACCGTAAGAGATAGAACAAAAGTTTATGGACAAAAAATGTTCCTCTTTTAAAAACAAACAAGTTTTGTAACACTTTTTTTCATAAATTCAGTATATACCAGATATTTAAGCAATTAATTCAGTTAGTTGATATTTTCACTTGTTTTTTATAAATCTATTTCGTAATTTCATCTGTAGATTGGATGGCGGTTCTTTCTCATTTTGGCGAGTTTCTTTGGTATACGAAAAAGGACGTATTGTAGGATCTGCAGGAGAAGAAATTACGGGTTGTCTATTCTTGCGGATATTATATGACCGAATAAACAGCTTGTTGCATGTCCGATGTTTCTACAACAAGTTCCCGTCTACTCTATCGGCTGCTCTACTCATAGTTACTTCGCGTCTATCACGTGATATATACGTAGTACTTTGCACTCCATGGCATGAAAAGCTAAGTATACTGAATAGAGTACATACAACGCCAAAAGTCGAACAACTTTTATGCGAAGCATTTTTTCGAAAGCAAAAAAAGGCATAAATCAATTATAAAACTTTTAAATTTTACCTGGACTTTTGGCATTGTATGTACTCTATTCAGTCTTCTCAGCTTGTCGTGTTTATGGTCGCATGTATGGTATAAATTGGTATGAGCCCTAAGTTAAAATTCTGTAATCAATCTATAAAGATGTGAACAGCTTTCTTCTGATGAATAAAGTCCAGAGTCATTCGAAACCAAACATTTGCTCGTGTATACATAATACGAATGCGAAGGAAATAAATAGTTATTGTACACTGACGATCTTGTGATCGAAACGATGATGCAAATGAGGTGTGGATGTATTATGGGTGGGGTAGAGTTATGAGATATGTTTATATTATATATTAGAGTAACTTTGGCTTACTAGGGTAAATGGGTATGGAAAGTTTTACTCAGAAAAGTATAACAGCAGTAATAAGTCATAGAAAATTGTACCCATAATCACGTATGGGAGTAGGCTTATAGCACGAACCATTTAAGAATTGTTGACGCGCAAAGATATAACTCTTAAAAACAAATTTTATGTATTCAAAATCTATTCTTAACTCCGTAAATATGGAATCGGATGTGATGTTGTTAGTGTAGAAGGTTCCAAATAGATCTGAAATCCTAATCCAGAAATATTAAATTAAAATGCAATTTAAGGAATTGAAACGAAAGGTTTATTTTGCCTGATAAATATTCAATCAATCTATAGTTTGTTGATAGTTACCTTAGTAAGAAAGGAAATATAGTGTCTTCGCAAAGGTATCTAAATATAAAAGTAAATTGAGATTTAGTAGGGAGTACACTACAGTGTCAATCGAGATAATATTTGAGTAAAAATAGCTTTGAATAATTATTTGATACTGAGAAAGGCTTAAAAATTTTCAAAATTTATTTATGAAAGGGAATAATTAAACGAAAATAGTGGAGAAATGTTGGATGGTATCTATAATGGACATTGTTGCGAAAGAAAGTCTAAGTCTTTTCACTAAATTGACTCTCTAAATTCAGAGTCGAGTGAAATATTTGAATGTTGTGCCTTTATCGCAAACTTTCAAAGGTGTGGATTTAAATGGAATAATCAAAAATGAAATGGCGAGCGAGTATGTGTTTTGTGTGGTGGGTTTTAAAACATCGAAGATGCTGGCTCACAAGATGCTGGTTCGGCTGCTGGATTGCTTGCTCGATTTTGTAGCTGGGTCCCAAGCTAGCTGTCGTGCTGGGCATTATGATGGCTTCTATTCGATGTTCGCTTCACACGATGCATTGTTGGCATTAGGCCGGTAGATGGCTCCGATGCGTGCAAAGTGGTGGCTTGGAAAAATGGACGTGGTTATAGCAGAAGTGATTCGTCGTAGACGATTAGTAATGGGCTTATTTTTAATTATTGATAAATTAAGACGAAGATAGAAGTCAGAGGTTAAAACCTAGGTTGTGGAGTTAAAACCTACCTGTGGTCTATAAATTGATTGGTTTTATTTATGTTCTTTATTTTTTTTATTATTTATTATAATGTTGAAATTAACTTATTTTTTTTAAATCACTTCAATAATAATATAAAAATCACAAAAGAAAGCTACTGATAACAAACCCAAGTGACTAAATAAGACGTTCTAATTGGTTGACATGAAAAACCAGCAGAGGAAAAAGTACGGAAAATAGGACATGAACTATCGCCGAATTCTAGCAAGCGCCCACGCAACAAAGCCAACAGTGACGTCATTTTCCATCACAACTTCTATCATAGCTACAATCACAGCACCCCGCAAGTAATCCAGCGAGCGAACCAGTCTCGTGTGAGCCATACTTTAAGCAATAGGCACAGCTAGCAATCTTAGACAGACCTTTAATAGTATGAGTTTGAAATCGGCTCAATGCATTTTAAGCACAAGTCGTCCACAATCTGGCTATTATGGCAAATTATTTATAATACATTTTTGAGAAACATCAGTCATATTCTTAAACATTTCCCTGAGATATTATTATCTGCATATTATGTTATAATTGTCGTCGGACGTTTAATTCGTCAATCATTTAATTCGGTGTTGCGTTGAACTTCAGAGAATAATGACTCTATACAAAATTAACGAACAAATTGCACAATATCTTTCAAGCGTCATGTCACTATGGGCAACAACATTCTATACGTTAAACCCACAATATTGGATATCAATATTTTTAATAGGAAAATTCTTACACATATTGGCTAGCGATTGAGCCCAATTACTCTGGCTAAGAAAATGCCTTTAATTTCTCACTATTCGTTGTTTACATAATTTATTAATTCATTTGCTAAACAAAAATTATTAGGAGGTTAGTAACTAAATACAATTAATTAATTAAATTAATTACAAAATTAGCTGACACGCGGTGTTTGACATAATTAATTCATATTTTCCTGTTAGAATTCCTTTTTTATTTTAAATTACTTTGGTGTAGTAAGATTATTGAAAGTGTAAATTATATTATGTAATTATAAAATTAATGATTATTACAAATTAAGTTTTGCTTAATTAAAATATATATTGCATGTACAGATGGTCCTCCGAATATCAAATGAATAAAAAAAGCATGTCAAGAGAAATTAGTACATAGCGTCCTGCATCAACTCCATGGTATGTAGGTGCTATGTTACTTGTTGGAAATCGAAAATTTGTAGGTGTCTAAAACTTGGTAAAACATCTAATTCAAAACAATTTTCGTTGAATGTGTTTATTTGAACCTATACCTTGATATTTTGGAGATATTTTAATCACATGGTTAAAATTTTAGAATTGAGAAGGGTCTCCCTCTTCTTGGTAGTTTCAGAAATTCGTATGTCACGAAATATTCATCTGAAGAAGAGTCATTTAAACTCTCTTCTTGAATTTTTAAAGACCTGCCCAACAAAATATCACACAAAGCGGGTGCGAGAAAAATTTTTATCTCTCAGTTCTATGTGTGAAAAGTTACCCTAGATTTTTTTCAAAATTGCACTACACGATTGTATGGTGGTTCCAATAAGACATCTGACTATGAAATTTCATCAAAACCGATGGAAAGATGATGGAGAGAAAGATGGCCCGTCGATACCTGACTAGACTCGTGGAAATTTGAATCCAAGCTCCATTACTTTCAAAATTTTATGGATTTAGATAACGAAAAGAAAACAAATTTAAAGAAAACATATTAAAACAAAACCGATAAATTAAGTACAAAAATACGGCTCCACCAAAACACATTATACAGAAACCAAGATAAACAGGTAAGAGCAATAAAAAGTTTTTATAGGAACGTTTCTAGATAATGGGTCTTTCAATAGGGACGCTTGAAATTTATTAGGTTATAGCAGCCATGTTGTTAACGTGACATCTGTCAAGTTTGTTGTGAATTTTTTAGTAGTGTTTTGCAAACCACTATAGAAGGTTATAGCGTTGAACAACATGTGCAAATCATCAAATTTAATTATCAAAACCAGTGCTCCGTTCGAGAAACGTTCCGCGCATTACATGATTTTTACCCTCGCCACAACTGCCGAGTCGACTATTTGACGTTTGCCCATAAGCTTAAGGTAAACGAATAGACAATGCGGTGTTTGCTAATTGGGCTCTGGAGCAGTTGGAAGTTGACTCAAATCTCGCCCAAAAAATCATCTTTAACGACGTGGTTCGTTTTTGGATGAATGTATGTGTGAACTAGCAAAATTGTGGGATTTTTGGCGAGCATTACAGATTGGTGATAAGAAATTTCTTGTAGCTTAAACTGGATGATAGTTACCAATAACATGTGGTTCCAACCAGACGGCGATACGTGCACATGCTACGATGGATATTCTGCACTAATGGTTTGAGAGAATGGTTATCTCGACGTGAACTAGCTACCGAGATCGTGCGATTTAAAGCCTTTAGACTTCTCAAATCTAAAATTGCAGGTTTATGCGAATAAACCGCAAAAAAAATTTAACCACAGAGGACATTTGAATGGCGTTATATTTCACACCTAATATTATATAAAATAAAAAAAATTGAGGAATATCTCACACACTTTTTTACATTTTAAAAAAGAGCATTTTTATTGAAAGAGTCTATAGAATAAATTGTTTATTAGTTTATTTTAACACAAAAATAAACACTTTTATTTCACTCTAAATAACTTAAACCGTGACGCTAGAAAATACAATGCTTATTCTTTTACCGAACGATATTTAGAGTAGAGTAGGAATTGGTAGGATGTGCGGCTGCAGCCCAATTTGATAGGAACTATGCCGATACTCATCTGGAGTTCGTGAAGGAAACTGCAGAAAACCTTCACAAGCATAGCCGGTTACTTCGTTCTTGTTCTTGTCCATACGCCGACAGTTTAGTCAATTAACCTACTCTTTTTTTTTAATAATTGACAAACTGCCAATGTCGGGATTCGAACCTCCCAGTTCCAAGTACACACAACGCCTTTACGAGCGCGACTATTTGGCTGGTTCATTTTTATCTTACTCTTACTAATATTGTATATTTATCTTACTCTTACTAATGATTTCTAATGACTGCAAGTTTACGATACAATTATACATAAAAATTTATTGCGAAAATTAAATTTTTTGATCATTTAGCCTCACTTTTAACTTCTGTAAATTTATGGAAAGTCTAATTGTATCGTAAAGTTGCAGTCAGCAAATTTGCAGAACTATGTTTTATGAGTTCAATTTCAACTCAAAGTTAACTACTTTTTCTATTTTCAAAATGTAATACTACACCAATTTTCAGAACTATGTTCGATCGTTTTTTTTTTTGTTCAAAACTCTACACGTTTGAACCAACCTCCCACCCACCCTCTCCGCTTCACCTGAGACTTCTGCAAAATGCGGCTCTTGTTTTGACGATATTATGGGAAAGTTCACAAAAGAAAAGAAAAGAAGAAAGAGACAAAATCACGACTATGTTCGCTCAGTTCACTTTTAGCCATCTGTTAGACCATTTGTTTTTGTTGGTGTATGTAGAAAGTTTAAAACTATTATTATATTCACCAAATATATTTTATCCCAAAAATATGAAATAATGGTCTACTCTGTTTATTATATTTAAATCAATGTATATGTGTCTTTTATTAATTTTAACTATACAAAAATTAGGTGTAGAGGCCAGGAAGAATCGGCGCATGAATTTCAAAAATTGTTCTGTCGTGATTTTTGTTTTGATTGATATTTTCTGTATGTTTTACTGATTGTAGAAATGCGATTTTTCGATGTGGAAATTTGGTCCAAATTTTTTTTGAAGGGAAATTCTTTAATAATTTTAAAGCAACGTTGTTTTCGAACGGAATAAACTTTTTTCTTATTATTTGGATACTGATATTTTAGGAGATAAAAATATTTAAAGATATCACAAATTTGATCATTTTCTACCCGTTAAAAATCCATCAAAATGCGATATTTAATTGCCGGGTTTTCAGATTCTACATTATAAAGATCAACCCATAATCACAAATATTTTAATTGTTAAGAACCATTTTTAAGAGAGTATTTGTTTATGGTAATTGTATCATTTAAAAATAATTATCAAAAAAAAAATTTCTTATTCGTGATCATGGATTTTATTATAACTAGATAATATTGTATCTAAAACCCCTTCGTTTAAATATTGCACAGCATGTTTTGATGGATTTTTAAATGTTCAAAAATGGTCAAATTCGTGATTTTTTTAAGTTTAAAAATTTATATCTTTTAAATATAAATTTTATTTTAATCATCACTTTTTATACCCGGTATATGTAAATATACAAGGTATATTAAGTTTAGTCCCGACTTTGTAACACTTGAAAATATTGATCGCAGGTATGAATGTTTTGCATAGGTGTTCATAAAATTGCCTAATTCGGCCGTTTCCGCATGTCCGTCTGTCCGTCCGTCTGTGAACACGATAGCTTCAAAACGAAAAGAGATAACAAGCTGAAATTTTGCATTTGTGTTCTAGAGAAAAAAATAAGGTTAAGTTCGTGAATGGGCAAAATCGGACGGTGTCTGGTCAAATGGGCAAAACTGCCCATCTTTGAAACCATAAAAGATAGAGCAATAATGTAAGGACAAAAAATATTCCTTTTTTAAAAATAAACTACTTTTGTTATAAACTTTTTTACATAAATTCAGAATATACCGGGTATTTAAGCAATTAACTCAGTTAGTTGTTTGTATTTGTTTAAAGAATATGAAAAAAATTGTTCCGTTCGAAAACAATAATTTTCGAGGTATTTTAAACAATTTCTCTGTTTAAACAAGTTATGTTACAACTAACTGAGTAAATTTTTTGAATAACTCAGTATATACTGAATTGTATATCAATGATATTTTTTTCGTAGGCAGCAACCTGGCCGAATCTAAAAGCAAAGATAGCAGGCTAAAAAAAGAATCCATGCAAAACCACGGTCTAAAACTCCGTACAAAAATACTTCACCAAAATATCCAAAGTTTATTTAATAAAATTAAACAAGTTGAAGTTATCATTAAGAATTATGACATTGATTTCTTATGCTTAACGGAACATTGGCAAAATGAAAACTCACTAAGTTGTTGTCTACCGATCAATTATTCCATAGCTTCGTCTTGTTGCCGCAAAAACAAAAAACATGGAGGTGTTGTAATATTTTCTAGAAGCAACATTAATAAATGTTGCCTTTGCCTGGAAATTTATTTTGAATGTGCGGGAATAGTATATAAGAAAAATAAAGAAAAGTTATTATTGGTGACTATATACCGAGCTCCAGTTGGAGACTTATCATTGTTTGAACAAAACTTTGTTCAACTTTTAGAACTCTTAAGGTCGGAGAAAAATAATGTAATCATTTGTGGTGATTTAAATATTGATTATTTAAGTGAGTCAACACATAAACGGCGATTATTAGATATTTTAAATTCGTACAAATTAATACATTTAATATCAGAACCTACACGTACACCTACATCTACCAGCAGTTGTATTGATTACATGATTATTAATAATATAGATTATTATAATTATTATAAAATAGCTAATATATCGACGTGTTTATCGGATCATGACAAAGGTCAGTTTCTTGAACTGTGTATAAATGAATTTGAAAAAAACAATATTGTAAATAATACTTATAAAAGAGCGTTAACTTATTCAAACATGCAGTATTTCACCTGGTTGTTAAATACTGCTGACTGGTATAGTGTGTATGAATGTGTTGATGTTAATAGTGCTAACAATGCTTTCTGGCAAATATTTCAATTTTATTTTGATGTTAGTATACCAATAATAAAAACTCAAAACAAAATAAATAAAAAAACTGATTAGATTAATTCAGACATAAAACAGGAAAGTGAAAGCTTAAAAAATTTATACGATTTAGCCACGACTAGTAATGATACCCGCTTGATGCAAGCATACAAACAAATAAAAAATGAGTATAAAGACAATATACAAAAAGCAAAATCCGAGCTATTTAAGCACAAAATGCTGGAATGTAGCAATCGTACTAAAGAACAATGGTTAATTATTAATGACTCTATAGGTAGAAAGAAGCCTACTAACGGTGAAATTAAGTTAATGAGTGAGGATGGTTCGTTATGCACTGATAAAAAAGAAAACGCAGAAACTTTCTGCAAGTATTTTGCAACAGCTGCTATCGAAAAACTCCGACAAAATTACAACAATGACTTGGTAGAAAATCAAATATTGAGTCTTAACATTAAGTCGATCTTTATACGACCAGTAGTTAAGTTAGAATTGATTAATGTTATATCATCAATGCAGAACAGATTTTCATTCGGAGTTGATGAAATACCTATTAAACTAATAAAAGAAAATATAGGAGATTATGGAATTGGAAATTGTGATTTTTAATTTAATTAAATAAAACGCACTGATTTATTTTAACACAACTTAATCTTTATTTTAAAGATTGCAATTATTGAGAAAAGTAAACTATACGTATTAGAATAGACACCCTTATACTGATCATACTATTTAGTAGACTATAGATAGACTGGACATAAACTTAATGTTTTTGAATATCAAAAGTGCATGTATTTATATACATATTTTAGGTCATAAAAACCGACCTTTTCTGTAATACATATTTGCAACCAAATGTGTGTTTTACCCAATAATATACATACAAACATTTTAGTAAAACATCTTGTGACCATATGTGTCTAAAAGGAATATTTTGGTATTTCTAAAAAACCCACATAGTTTGACCATATCTGTGTTAGTCCAATATAAGATTCATTTTTGCTTATTGATAATTCAACATTCCCTCTCAAAAATGAATCCATAAAAAAATACTATTTATTATAATACATTTGCTTAAATAAAAAAAAAAAAAAAAAAAAAAACATATTGTCTCTTTTCTCAATGCAATCTCATACCTTTTTATATGACTCTACTAGGTCCAACATTCGTTGCTTACGGATTAAGGAAAAACCCAACATCGTATGGGAAAACCTTATCAGACCATTTACAATTATTGTACAAAAAAAATACTTAAAACTATTTTAAGCCCATTTGTGTTCTAAATTCCACAAATTTTACTCCAGGAAGTGACTTCGTTAGTGAATCAGCTATTTGTTGATCTGTAGGCATATAAATTAATTTAATTAGTCCTTTTTCTATTTTATCACGAGAATAATGATATTTAATATCAATATTTTTCGATCTCTTATGGCTTGATGGGTTATTTGCAATACTTATACAGCCATTGTTATCTTCATATATAATTATTGCATTTGAAATGATTAATTTTATACTTTCAGCTAATGATCGTAACCACAAAGCCTCTCGTGCGGCCTCATACAGAGCCATATATTCAGCTTCTGATGTAGAACCAGCCACTGATGCTTGTCGTTTCGTAGCCCAACAAATTGTGCAATTTTCGTACAATTTAAAAAGATAACCTGTTGTACTTTTCCTATCAATTTTATCATTTGCCCAATCAGCGTCTACATAACCACTTATTGTATTTTTATAATTACTTTGAGTATATATTAATTTTATATCAATAGTGCCTTTTAAATATCTTAAAATTCTTTTTAAATACTGCCATAGTGCAATATTATTTTTATTCATATATCTGCTGACAATATTAACTGCAAAACTTAAATCTGGACGAGTGCAGATCATTAGATACATTAAACAGCCAATAATATTTCGACATGGCTTATTACAATTTTCGTCTGAATTTAATGCTATATAATCAATTTTAGATTCAAGAGGTGTATTAACTGGGTTACAATTTTGCATTTTAAATTTTTCTAAAACTGATTTAATGTATGTATTTTGATCTAATGTTATGATGGGACCTTTTCTAGAAATTCGTATACCTAAAAATAATTTTAATTCTTTTAAATCTGTCATTTGAAATTTTCGCTTTAAGTATTCTTTAAAATTATTCATTGTATATATATCATAAGTCGCAATCACGAGATCGTCGACATATAATACAACATAAATATTCTTTGTTTTATTGCCTTGGTCTAAAATATAAATACATCGATCTACTGGTGAATTTGGAAAATTTATTTCTTTTAAAGTTGATTCAAAAACTTCAAACCAACATCGACCTGCTTGTTTCAAACCGTACAAAGCTTTATTTAATTTACAAACTTGATCATTTTTAGATTGAATTCCCTCAGGTACCCTCATAAAAATTTCTTCCTTTAGTTTGCCATTTAAAAATGCAGTTTTTACATCCATATGATGTAGTAAGAGATTATTTTGGTTAGCAAATGCAACTATGAATCTAAAACTAGATATTCTAGCTACTGGTGCAAAGGTTTCATTATAATCTATCATGTATTCCTGACTAAAGCCTCTAGCTACCAAGCGAGCTTTGTATTTATAGGGATTGCCAAATTCGTCATTTTTAATTGTAAATATCCATTTACAATCTACAATATTTTTATCTTTTGGTCTTGGTACCAATGTCCAAGTATTATTTATTTTAAGTGAATTAAGTTCACTTTTAATAGCCTGTTCCCATTTAACTCTATCGATTCTATTTTTAATCTCATAAAAAGAATTTGGAACATCATTTATCATAACTTGAGCTGATAACATACATTCGTCTGCCGTAACAGATTCATCATATGATATTTTAGGAAGACTTCTGATCCTTTCACTCTTCCGATTATTGGCTTTAAAGTCATTACTTTCATTTTCTATTTCTACTTCTAATCTTGGAAATTTATTTCTTGGATTATAATCTACATCTGATTTCTTGTTATCAGAAAAACTATCTGGTTTATCATTACCAGATTTACAAATCCTATCTGATTTTTCAAAATAAGATTTATCAGAACTATCTGGAATAACATTGCCAAGTTTACAAAGAACATCATCAAGAGGTGATGTCTTCAAACGTATCTGATTTTTAATATCAGATTTATAAGATCTATCTGGAATACAATTGCCAGATTTACAAAGAACATCATCATCAATCGATGTCTTCAAATTTATCTGATTTTCAATATCAGAATTATCACATCTATCTGGAATACCATTGCCAGATTTACAAAGAACATCATCAACAGGCGATGTCTTCAAACTTATCTGATTTTCAATATCAGATCTATCTGGAATACCATTGCCAGATTTACAAAGAACATCATCAACAATCGATGTCTTCAAATTTATCTGATTTTCAATATTAGATTTATCAGATCTATCTGGAATACCATTGCCAGATTTACAAAGAACATCATCAATAAGCGATGTCTTCAAACTTATCTGATTTTCAATATCAGAATTATCAGATATATCTGGAATACTATTGTCAGATTTAACGAGAACATCATCATCAGTCGATGTCTCTAAACTAGTATTTTTCATAGGGAAACTTCAAAAGTATCAGTTTCATTTACGGAACCATCAGATTTCATACCTGGTCGAGACACTAGAAAATTTGTCTCATGCACAATAACATCTCTAACAGTGGTATGTTTTTCTGACTCAATATTCCATACTCTATAACCATTTGATTCATAACCAACCAGAATACCTTTCCAAGATTTATTATCAAATTTATTTTTGTTAATTTTATCATGTACGTATACGGTAGAACCAAATACTTTTAAATATTTAAATAAAGGTTTTTTATCATGCCATAATTCATAAGGTGTTTTCATTATTTTTAATGCCCTACTTGGAATAATATTAATCAAATAAGTTGCTGTTAGAACGGCATCACCCCAGAAAATTTTATCTAAACAAGATCCGGCTATCATTGATCGAGCTTTTTCTGTGACTGTTCTGACCATACGTTCGGCAGCGCCGTTTAATTGAGGGGTTCGCAGAACTGTTCAATGATACGTGATGCCCTTATTTACACAATAATTTTTCATTTCATTGGACAAATATTCTCTACCGTTATCTATGTATAAATAAGTTAATTTAAGATTAAAATGAGATTCACTTTTAGCTACAAAATATTTAAATACTGAAAACACTTCTGATTTATATTTAACTAAATATACTACACAGTAATGTGTATAATGATCCAAAAATAAAACAAAATAATTTTTATCATACAATGCCGTCGGAGTGATAGGGCCACATACATCAGAATGGACTATAAATAATGGTATCCTAACATGTTGTCGATTCTTAGCTTTATTAAACGATAATCGAGTTTGTTTACCATTTATACAAGCATATTTTATCATTTGGATTAATTTCTATTATTTGCTCTAAATCCTCTATCATATTATTATTCTTTAGTTTAAAAAAATCTTTACTTATATGTCCTAACCTTTGATGCCAAATATCATAATTTGTTTTCTTATTATCGGTTATTTTAATAATTGAAATAAATGCAATTATTTCAAAATTTTCTATTGTAAATTCAATTTTGTATCAAATCATTTAAAGGCTTACCTTACATAATAAGTGTATTGTTTTTACTTATCTTAACGCCTTGCTGATCGAATAAAATGACCATTCCAGATTTTTGAAGTTTGGAGACGGACAGTAAATTATAAGATACTTCTGGACTATAAAGGACTTCTCCAATTTTCATCCAGATGCTAATAGATCATTTATGTATGCATCGAAAACTGAACAACGTTCCATAAGAGACATATCAGCAGTTAATTTTGATTCGGAAAGTCGTTTCATCATAGCCATCTGTGTCATCTGTAAAGTGCAGCAATGAATCTGCCAAAAGCGAACCAACAATGCTTGCCGCGACGTCATTATTTTTGTTCCACTCATCATTTAAAATTATAGGAATTTCCTCTTCAATAACGCTAAGTATACGATACTCCTTCAATAGTAGACGTACTCTCTTTTTCCATTTAATTTAATTTATTATACACACTTTTTAAATTTTAATTTAAAATACTTAATTAATTTTTATTTTTACACAATTTATTTATTCGCGATACCTGGGCCCATAACCTATAGGAGATTATGGAATTGGAAATTGTGATTTTTAATTTAATTAAATAAAACGCACTGATTTATTTTAACACAACTTAATCTTTATTTTAAAGATTGCAATTATTGAGAAAAGTAAACTATACGTATTAGAATAGACACCCTTATACTGATCATACTATTTAGTAGACTATAGATAGACTGGACATAAACTTAATGTTTTTGAATATCAAAAGTGCATGTATTTATATACATATTTTAGGTCATAAAAACCGACCTTTTCTGTAATACATATTTGCAACCAAATGTGTGTTTTACCCAATAATATACATACAAACATTTTAGTAAAACATCTTGTGACCATATGTGTCTAAAAGGAATATTTTGGTATTTCTAAAAAACCCACATAGTTTGACCATATCTGTGTTAGTCCAATATAAGATTCATTTTTGCTTATTGATAATTCAACAGAAAACCTATCCCACTTAGCGGAAGTGCTAGTTTATATCTACAATCTATCTTTTGAATGTGGAACATTTCCAGATTTGTTAAAAACAAGTTTGATAAAACCAATTTTTAAGAAAGGTGATCAAAGCCTGAGAATTACCGACCTATATCTTTACTACCGCAATTTGCTAAAATATTAGAAAAATTAATGTACAATAGACTCTGAGTTTTTAGAAACGGAAAACCTCCTTCTCATACACATTGCTTAATGTATACATATGTACTCTCTCATACTCGTGGGAGATCTACTATGCGAAGATGTAAACTAAACAACCGGTATATAGTTTTTAAAACCAACGAAAAATTAAAATTATATACTTTTCTTGAAGGAACTTTCAATACAATACGCCACACTTTTACAATTAGCTTTTATTTGTTGCTTTGCAATGTCTTCTAATATAAAAATGTTTTCTCAAAAAATATTTTATAAAGTTGCCACCAAATTTCTGTTTCATGATGTATTTTCGAATTCCGTCATAATTACAATCATTTGCAAAGTTTCAATTCTATACGGCTATGGGTGGGTTATATATTTTATTAGTTACAATCATACAAGTCACCCAAGTTCCGACCCAAACACTCTACTTGTTCTGCAAGTAATGAATTTGCGCATCACGTTCTAGAAGAGCTTGATAAAAAAAGATACGTTTTATCACTATTTTTTGACCTAAGCTCAGCATTCGATATGGTCAATCACAAGTTTTTGTTAAATAAATTAGAAAGCATTGGTATAAGAAGACTTCCACTTTCCTGGTTTAAGTCCTATTTAGACAATAGGAAAATAATAACGGATGTTGAAGGTATAAAATCAAGCCCACTCTGTGTCAATATTGGAGTTCCACAGGGCTCATTAAAAAAATTTAATAATTTTCAAATTTATCATTAATTAAATTCAATGATTTTTAACTGTGTTTTGTAAGCAGACAATTTTTGCAAATAAAATATTGAACTCTTGGAGATCTATTTTTTAAGATCATGGATGAACATAAAACACTTGTGCATCTTCCCTATTCGAATAAAACTATTTAAAAGTTTAACACATATTAAGGTAGTTTCTGCACGAAATCACTTTTCGGCTCATTTTTTTCACAGGCTGAAAATAACGTTTTCTAATAAATCCTGAAGTTTCAGAATTTTTGACCGTTTAGAACGCGTGATAATTAATAACAAAGTAATCATTCTCTCCCATTCTCTCTCATTAGAAGTATGTTAAACTTCATGCCCGCCCAACTACTATCTGTTATATTTAAAAAAATACTGGACAGAATTTAAAATAAAACCTAGAAGAGTAAAGATAAATATTTCTTAAATAAATTGAAAAAAAATCGCATTGTACGTTTTGTTTTCGAAATATAATAGTTAAAAATTTGTTTTCTTTCAAAATTACATTAATTTGAATATAAATATATGTATGTGTTGTGTGTGTGTGTGTGTATATTTATTTGTTCTATAAACCGATTTTTTTTCTTGATTATACAAGACGATGCTGGTACTACCTTAATTAATAAAGCACACTAAAGTATCACAGATTTAATTAACAATTAAAAATTGTGCAATAGAAATCAATCTCTCTGAAGTATCACAGGTATCATTTCAGATTCATTTTATTTATAAAATAAGATGCATGATAGAAATTGACTGTTTGCGGAAATTAAAATTGTATAGACGTTTAAAGTTTTTCTACCCATTATTCTCTAAAAATATTATTTGAAATGTACTGAATTTTAAATTTACAATTCTAATTTTTTTGTCAATTTTGGAGATACTTTCTATTATTTTTCGTCGTCTCATATCATCAAATAAATTTAAAAAATTGGTTGCATTTCATTGAACATGACGAGTGTAGCATTATTTAGTTGCACTAACTACAAAAAACCTTAGAAACTCCCCAAGGCATGGTCAACCTACACCAACTCGACCCGTAGAACTATGCATTATAACGATGATACTGTAACACTATACTTCAAAGTTCCAAAATATCACCTTCTCCACGAACTAATATATATATTATAATTCGACGGGTCGAGATGATGGAGGTTGGTAATACTTTGTGGAGGTTCTGAGATTTTTGGTAGTTATTGGCATTAAATTATCGTTACAATCTATGGTTCGGGTCATGTAGGTAAAGGTTGCTGGTGGCATTTAATTGTTCAGGATTTGTAATACTATACCTCCTCGATATATCGGGCCTCGATATACCGTGATTCGCATTTACCGGGGTCATGATGGCTAATCATAAGAATACCTTTATCGGCGCCAAAACAAAAGTGAATTGTTGGTGGCGACGGGAAAATTTTTTTTTCTTCTGATGTTTAAAATTGTGGGCGTGACTGCATGCCTTTTATACATGTTTTTCTTTCATGAAGGGTCATTATGTATGTATGCATTGTAAAAACCCAAAATCTGGTGCAATTATTGACTGCGTTGCAATTTACGTTTTGTTTTACAACTTCATGGTTTTATGTATTATTTTTATGTAAAATTACACGCCTTATTTTCACTTCACCCCGTTTTGCATCTGAAAACAATGAATCTTCCCGGGGGCCAGACTACTGTCAAGTTAGTCTTCAATATTAATCCTAAAGAAAACATACATATTTATACATATTTATATATATATATATATATATATATATATATATATATATATATATATATATATATATATATATATATATATATATATATATATATATATATATATATATATATATATACATCTGTATAATGTGTCGATTATAGGGTACGCAAAGTAGTAGTCTAAAACTCTAAACTCTAAATAAATAAATCCAGTTATAAATATATCTTCGAATCATTTACGATTATCATTGAAGTTGTCACTTTGCTCGTGCTGTCTTAAGCATGCCCATATTTCATTCGATAAGTCGAAAAGTATTCTAATATCCCAATCGGAGCTTTGGACTGATCCTGTACAATTAGCAAGAGAAGATT
This sequence comes from Nineta flava, assembly GCA_963920215.1. NCBI lineage: Eukaryota > Metazoa > Arthropoda > Insecta > Neuroptera > Chrysopidae > Nineta > Nineta flava. The sequence continues at coordinate 49,940,851 of OY986043.1, read as the reverse complement.
TTTTTTTTCGGATAATGAAACTTCAGCCAAAAAAATTTCTCTGTTAATAAAAATAACGAATCATAATAATTTAATTTTGACTTGCATTCTATAATTGCTTGGATTATACGTTCCAATGATCTCAGAAATAGTTCAAGGTCACCATTTTATTACCACAAAACAGCTCACAAGTAGCCTTGTGATGTCTTCTTTCAGTTCAGTATAATAAAATGTGTATTATTTACCTATTATAGTAAATTATACGAATAGAACATAAAATGATAGCAACAAAGATATTTCATGGGTTTTTTAACATAATTGCTTAAATGTTGTATTACATTTAAAGGTATTATATTCAGTACTATTGAAAATATACACTTGGTTTGCAATGTCCGTTATTTGTAACAATAAATACAATAATAATTCATATTTATTATATAGAACCAGCTCATCAAATATTCAATGATTTATTTATGTTAGTGATTGCACGTATCTCTTTCTTCACTTATTACAAACATAGAGCTGGCCAAAGATTCTGATACAAAATTTAATAATATCATAGTTGTTTGTCGTCGAAACACTAGTGAAATATACAACAACGCTGCAACTGTCTTTGATATTAATCCCGATTTTATTTTTTTTTCATTTGCTACAGGGAGGTGGAAAATGCATGTACGCTACATGTACATGATGGTGGGACTTCTGGCACAGGCTTTACAATCCAATATAAACCACACCCTGTTTTGGGGGATACGAGTACAACTCATTAGCCCCTAAAAATAGAAAAGTAATAACAATAAAAATTTCTAAAATAACATCATAGTTATATCACAAAATGTTAAAATTACTAGGTAGAGTCGTAGGCAAAATGAATCAAAACAGATTAAAGTAAAATTGGATAAAGCTAAATTCAAAGCCGATAGTGAGGGTAAAAACTTACCACTGCGTCTCACCAAACACCGTCACCAATCAATACTGAAGTTGTTGTAGGTCTTACAAGAACTATATTGGGTTGATTGTACGTTGACATCCTCCAATTACCCCTTCGATTCCATGGCTCCATGGCCTTGGGTATAATAATAATAATAAGAAAGAGGGGTACCGCATACGGGTCCCTAGCACCTAGACCAAGAGGTCCTCTGTGCCTTCCTTGAGAACAACCTGTCACCCGAAGGCGAGACGCCTCCGGATAAGAGGTGCTATTTTAAGCAGATGAAGCTATAGGATTCTGTCAAGGCCAGACGCCACACAGAAGGCCCACAACTTCTCCGTCGGGATTGCTCCCAGGATTGATGGATCCAAAGTTTCGGACCCAAACATTCTATATCTGACACCCTGAGTTTTGCCGTCGCCCAATCCTCCCTGTTTGCCCTTCCGCCATCTACGCCTCTGATCGTAGGCTTCTGCAGGTGCATATAACATGTATGGAGGTTTCATCGTCCTCCATACAGGCCCTGCAAGTGGGATCATCAGAGATCCCCTAGTTATGAAGGTGGTAGTTCAATCGACAGTGTCCTGTCAAAAGCCCCACCACCCTTCTCAACTGCATTCTATTGAGTTTCAATCGAGCACAGTCGAATGGCCTAGCTGTGTTTATGCACAACTTGGCCTGTCGCATGCCCTGCGCAAAGTCCCAGTAGTCGAGGTGAGCTTGTTTAAGCCACCCCTTGATTCGGTAAATTACGGAGCATCTTGCTATGGGAATGATAGGCTCAGGTGAAAGGAGCGCTTGAGATGACCCCTCTCGTGCCAACGAGTCCGCTACTTCATTGCCCTTAACGCCAGAGTGACCCGGTACCCAGATCAGCCTGACTGTGTTACTCAGTGCCAGGCGGTTCAGCTCCTCGAAGCATTCATAGACTATCCTCGATTGGAATCTTGACGCCTCAAGAGCCCGAAGTGCTGCCTGGCTATCTGAGAAGATGCTGATATGTGCCCCATTGTAACCTTTCGTGTTACAAATCTGGGTACCTCTCAGCATAGCGAAGATTTCCGATTGAAAAACCGTCGCATATTGACCCAGAGGAATCGATTCCTTTATCCTAGGTCCATAAACCCCCGCACCAGATAAATCTCCGGCCCTTGACCCATCCGTATAAAGATATGGTTCGGGAGGGGGTGAAAAGTTAGGTACATCTCGATCCCATTCCTCACGGGAGGGAACGATTACCCGAAATTTGCGGTCAAAACGGTGAGTCGGATCAGTGGAATCCTGTGCCATTTCCACAAGTGGAGTCACAGTCTCCAACCTGTTCATTATACTCGCGTGACCTGTGTTTGTCCTACAGTGCCACTGTCTGCAACTCCTAAGTCGATAGGCCGCTGTCATGGCCTCCGCCTCAATCATTATGTGAATCGGCGGAATGCCTAGAAGCGCGCCCAGCGCAGCAGTAGGGGTCGTTCGCATGGCTCCAGTGACACTAAGGCATACGACTCTGAGCAGGTGATCCAATTTTTTCCTGGCTACAGCCAGAGAGGTTCTTGTCCACCATACTACACAGCCAAATGTGAGCATTGGCTTTACAATCATTGTAAATAACCAGTGCACCATGTGAGGTTGGAGTCCCCAAGACTGTCCAAATGCTCTCCTGCACATCCAGAAGACACTATTTGCCTTGGTGAGTCTCCAATCCAAATGATCACTCCAGTTCAGTTTTGCATCTAGGATGACTCCCAGATGCTTAACCGTTCCGGTTTGTGTAATTTGAATGCCAGATATGCTGATCATCCGTTGAGCAACTCTTCGTCTCTTAGTAAACAGTACACAGCCCGTTTTTTCCGGTTTGACAGAGAGTTCTTTGTCAATGCACCAGTGCTCCACGTACGAGAGCGCTTGTTGCATCAGATCATAGATAGTGCCCTCGTCTCGGCCTTTGACAAGTATGAATATGTCATCAGCGTAGCCTTGAGCAAATATCCCTAATTCCTTGAGACCGGTTAGTAAGCTATCCACGACGAGGCACCACAGTAATGACGAAAGAACTCCACCCTGCGGACACCCCCTACCTACAAAGCCTCTAACCGATTGTCCCCCTAAAGTTGTGGTAATGCACCTCACTTCGAGCATGTTGCAGATCCATCTTACCAAGATGTCTTCCACCCCGCGCTCAATTAGTGCAGTGCGAATCGCCCCAACCGTTGTATTGCTGAAGGCTCCCTCGATATCAAGGAAAACCCCTAAGGCCATTGCATTTTCTGAGAGCGCACCTTCTATCGACCCTACTAGTCGGTGAAGTGCAGCATCCACAGAAAGGCCGGCTTGGTAAGCAAACTGGCACTCTGATAGCGGTCTCTCTACAAGACTCGTATCACGAATATGCTTGTCTATTAGCCGCTCCAGAGTTTTGAGCAAAAATGACATCAGGCTTATCGGCCTGAAGTCTTTTGCGTCGCCATAGCTTGGGCGTCCAGGTTTAGGAATGAATACCGCGCGGGATTCTTCCCATTTCCTGCGTATGTAGCCTAAAGCTATGCATGTTGTAAAGATCTCCTTGAGGCTTCCAACAATTATATCCAAGCCCTGTTGTAGCAGTGCCGGGAAGATGCCGTCGGTACCCGGAGATTTGTAAGGAGCAAATCTAGCCACAGCCCATCTCACTTTTGTAATGCTTACGATGCCCTTCCACCATCACGTTTGCCCTTCCACCATCACGCCTCTGATCGTACGGTTCTCCCATGGTAAAGCCAGGGAAATGCGTGGACAGTAAATGCGTCATGGTCTCAGACACTGTAAGTGATTGACCTGTTAGTTCGAGGCAACCCAACTTTGCAGTATTATCCTTGGATATTACCTTTTGCACTCTAAAGAGAGCGGGCATCATGTTAATGTTGCCACAAAGCTCTCTCCAGGAGTCTTTTTTCGAATTTTTCACTGACCTTCTTTACTCTCGCTGCTTTTCCCTAAAGATTAGCCAGTCCGAGTCCAGACCGGTCATTTTCGCTTTGTTGAAGGATGCTCTAGTGTCATGGCGTAGTCTATCAAGATTTCCATTCCACCACGGAACATCCCTAGAACCGGTAGTAACACTTGCAGGACAGTTGTTTTCATACGATGAAATCATGGCATCCTGAAGTACACTAACCGCAGATTCTACATCTTCCTTCGTGTGCAACCTATTCACACCGCCGGCAAGTAGCTCAGAGAGCTCCCGCCTGTAAGCATCCCAGTCAGTGCGTCTGGGATTGCGATACGAGGTTACGGTACACGGTTTGGTGAGCAAATTAAAGACAATGTGTCTATGATCAGATAGGGAAGGTTCATTTGAAACTTTCCACCCCGACAGAAACTGTAGCAGTCTCGGGGAGCAGAGAGTAATGTCAATGACCTCTGACCTAATTCTGTTTATAAAGGTTGGAGACATGCCTCTATTGACAATCTCCAGACCGTTGGCCGAAATGAATTCCAGGAGAGCCCGACCCCTAGCATTTATGTCGGAACTGCCCCATTGCGTGTATTGCGAGTTTGCATCACAGCCAAGGATCAATGGCAAACCCCGAGATTTACAATATTCGACCACAGTTTCCACCTCTATTGGAGGAGGAGGTGATTCTGAATCACCTCCCTCTCTTGTCCCCAGAGATTAACCTGCACCGAGGCCACTGCAATATCTCTACCACACAGGTGCGGAATAGGTACTGCGTCAAGACCCCTGTACACCAGGCAAGAGCTCTGGGATTATTAGCCGCGGAAATAACTTTAATCCCCGACCCATTTAGACCTCTGATGCCGTTCGCATATGGATATTGTTGGAAGCTAGTCTTTTGCTCAAAATTGCTGCGGCTGCTCCGCTGTGGTGTAAATTAATTTGGATGAAACTCACCATAATTAGTTTACCTATAAATGTTAAGTTGATGGTGGTTTGGGCCCGCTTTTCTTCTTTCTCCTTTTCTTCGCGGACCTCCATCCATCTTTACGTGCGGACTCTGACGGCAGTGTCCACACTTCGGAAAGTGTGGCAGAAGGAATAGTAGCAGATGCTTCAGATTCCTGAGCACCAGCCACCGCCCCACCAGCCACAGCTTTCTTCTCCTTTAGATCTGAGAAGGTGACTCTGGCAACCACCCCAAGTGTTGCGACCGCTATCGGTCTCACCACGTCTAGAACCTGTGTTGCAACGGCACCTTTGGCATTGCCAAAATTCTTTGGCTTTGCCGGGCGCCGTGCTTCCGGTTTAGGTGCCTCCTCACTCTTGCTGGGCGCCTTCCCTGTTTGAGACAGGGAGGCACGAACCAGACCAAAGTGGAGAAACCCCATTCCGGCTAGTTCCGCATGCGATCGGGCTGGCACCCCGAGTACCAGTCTGCAGCCCTTTGGGTGTTCAGTCCGATCGTACACTTTCCAATCCCGGGTGTCAATACCCTGGTTTTGGCGGGTTATCCTCTTCAGGATAATTCAGTCCTCCACCCTGGATGTCGGCACCCCTGGGATCCAGAGGAACATCTTCTTAAGGACGATGCGAGGAGGAGGGATGGATGCACTCAGCCTCGCACCCTCCCAAGCGACTATTTCCGGTACTGCCTTTATAAGCCAGTCCTTGGAAACAGCGTCCGTGGCTATCACTTCGAGCCCATTTGGACCCGAGGTGAAGCTTTCAAAGCGGGGAACGATGGTCATGTCCCTGTCTAGGGACTCGTCTATCGCCCGCTCAAGGACACCGCGGAGCATTCCGACCTGTTCTGTCGTCCACTCGGTCGTCGAGGCCTCGTCCCGAATGACGGCACGAGGTAGGTTCCTCGCAACCGAAGCGAAGGCATGATCAACCGTCCTGCTCCGTTTCTGTGCCTGTGTGACAGATGGTGGTGTGTCCCCTACTATCCTACAACGTTTCTGCGGACGGACAGGGGTCGACTCTACCATAGTCTTGCCAGCTGCAGTTTGGGGTGAGCTTTGAACTTCATCCCTTCCTGCAGCTGCTTGTTGAGCCGTGGCTCTCTGCTGGGCTACCCGCTTTCGCTTTGCGCCTCCAGGACGTTTAGCTTTCAGCTGTAGCACCTGCAGATTCACCAAGATCTCGGTGTCTGTTTGGGAACCTGGGTCCACTAATGTGAACTCTAGGTTCCTCGGTGAAACTTCACCTTCCCCTCCAAGTCGGCCTTGCGGCGTCCCTGCGGGTCTAGTTACCGCTTCAGTAGTTTGTAGATTTACCGAGATCTCGGTGTCTGTTTGGGAACCTGGGTCCACTAATGTGAACCCTAGGTTCCTCGGTGAAACTTCACCTTCCCCTCCAAGTCGGCCTTGCGGCGTCCCTGCGGGTCGTGTTACCGTTTCAGATTCAGTTGATGGAGGTGTACTGTTTCCAGTTCCTTCCAACTTGGGATTATTTATTTCGTTTATCATTTTGGACCCACGAGTGAATAAATAATATATGAAATTGGCCTTATGCACACCCTGAGGCGGCCCGGTGTCAGGGCGGGGATCGCTTACTACTAACTTCCCTTAGTCATGCATCCCGTCGGCACAATACCAGACCTTGGGATTAGGGGAGGTTTTTTATAGAGGTCCCCATCCTCGCGTGCCAGGCGGTTAACCCAAGCACCCCGATTCTCTTGAACACACGCAAAAACATGACTGCTTCAATGCCAAGAGGTTGCGGTGTGATAAAGGTTTTCCGCCAGTTCGGACGCCATAGCCTCGATTAGTTTTAAACAGGGGCACCACATGAAGGTTCGAGGCCAGACTGTTTGCCATGCAGAGGTTTATTTACTTCACATGCATGACCATTTCGCCCCGGCCTTGGGTATACGTAAATAAGGTTACATAACAAATCTTTAATAAATTCCTGCAGTATTTAAGGCTATAAGCACGTCTGGGTGTCAAGAAATTGAACTTTTCTAGGTTTTTTTTTGTAACAATTCACTTTTCGTCGTTTGTTCAGCTGTTCAGGGACACTCAGCTATTTTTGGCCTGATTGTTTAGTTGGACAACATGATATTAAAACATTGATATAACTGACTTCAAGTTTTGACGAGCGGGGAACACTGGTAGCTACTTCACGGCCATAGCTCATACTAACCAACAGACTATTTTTGAGTTCCTTTATTTTTCATCGCGCTTCTTGATATGTTAGTTTCTCCAGTGTTGTAGCTTGCTAAATGTGCATTTTGACCTTTTTCGGAGTGGGACAGTTACGTAATCTAACAAAAAGACCACCCCCACAGTTAACCCATTTGTAGGGTTCACTACTTGTTCTACCCTCATATAGTGACCCTCCTCACATGCATACTTTTTTAGATCCATAACTACCAGTAGGTGTACTCGTATCTATATCAGTTGTAGATAGATAGATATATCTTGGGGTATAAAAAAGTATTTCACTTCTGGCCCGTTTTGGTCCCCCTTCTACTTCAGTCTGACTAGATTCGCTACTCTCAAATCTTTACAATATCCAGGAGCTTGCTTAACAAGTTTTTCTAAAGGATCATATATTCGGGGGAAGATGCACCGAATATATTGCATCTGTTGTAACCGAGATATTTGCTGTTAAAGATGATGTGGCTGCAGTTTTCGTCCTCCTCGCCGTATACACATAATGAATCCATTGTGGAGTCCTATTATGTGCATATGCTCTCGTGGGTGATAATGTCCGGTGATGAATCCAATAACCTTTCAAAGTTGCACCCTGTTCAGGTAAGCAAATCTCCGCCCATATCTCGAAATCGGTTTTTATGGTCTTTATGACGATAAGCAATATTACTCAGGTATATGACTAGTCACATTATATTATATTAGAATAAAAAATTGCATTAAAAAATGAAAAACAAATTACATGTAAGTTTTTATTTAATACAATAATTAGTTAACTGTATTAAATAGTAATTCCTAATGTGCAAAAATTATTTTCATATAGGTTATATATAGTTTTTAAAACCAACGAAAAATTAAAATACTATACTTTTCTTGAAGGCACTTTTAACTTAATACGCCACACTTTTACAATTAGCTTTTATTTGTTGCTTTGCAGTGTCTTCTAATATAAAAATGTTTTCTCAAAAAGTATTTATCCCAAAGTTTCCACCAAATTTCTGTTTCATTATGTATTTTCGAGTTCCGTCATAATTACAATCATTTGCAAAGTTTCAATTCTCTACCGCTATGGGTGGGTTATATATTTTATTAGTTACAATCATACAAGTCAATCAAATAAAAGCGAAAAGTCGTGAAATGCACTTTGCTCAACTGTAATAGATCATTGCATATACAAAATATCAAAATCTCAAAATGAAATTATTAAAGTATTACCAAGTCAGATAAACACAAAAACGTATATTATTACTGAAATAATTTAATAATTTACAGTTGCTTTATAATAATCGCTTCTTATTCGCATATTAAAAATTGTTTGAAACACCTTAATATTGTGGCAAGTGTAAATTATATAAATCTATAAATCACAATAACAAAATAGTCATGAAAAAATCGTATTAAACTATTTATGATAAAAAATTTGTTTTTATACGAGATAAATTCACAAACTTTAAAATAATACCGCCAGAGAAGAGATTAAGGCCCTGCATACTCGAATTTGTTGTTTAACTTAAATTTGGGCAGATTATACTAGGATTTTAAACTAAGATATCTATATAAAAAACTAATTTTGTTAATTATACTAAAACTAATTCTAGCAAGTGGTATTTGTAAATGAAAACGCTGGCTATGTACCATTACCATCGCGTGCACGACCTGGTTTAACAATTGGTTCATCATCATCACCGATTCCAACTAAAGTAATTACAGATCGTATTGGATCAACAACTGGTGCGGGAATATCGAGTAGTGGATCATCAGGTCCACCATCTGATTTAACAGCGGCTGGGTTAGATTGGCACCATCAAACTACAGCAATTAGTGAAGGTTGGGACCGTGAATATCGACGTTTTCGTTTCAACAATACTCGTGTTCAACGTAAGTTACTTCACATATGATATTTATGGCAAAGTTTTGCTTACTTCAGTATATATAAACAAAAAAACGAAACCAAAAACATTCAACAACAAAAATTACAAAAATTGATATTTTGTTACCCATACAAATAATTTTTCAAACAGTTTTATAAGTATAGTAAGTTCAAACCTAAATGAGACAGTCGCAGAAACACATTTTTTTTGGACCTAGTCTATATGATATTTAAGGTGAAGTAGTATATCATTATCATTCTACACTTCTGTGTGTTAACAACTAATCCAGTGAATCTCAAACAGTTTCGTGTGTGTGGTATTTTGGAAGTTTTTATATTTTTTTAAATATTTAAATACAATGGAATGTACGGCATCTACTTCTTTCAAACATTTGTTTTTACTTATACTCCGCTTCAAAAAAAAAAAATTATTTTTCTTTAATTCAGGTAAAATTTGTAGTCATAATTTTTAGGTTAAATTATGATTGTCGGCTTTATTCAATAAAAATCGCCTAACCAAAATTATTCTTTAATAAATTTTAATTATTTTATTAAGAATTTTTTAATCCTGTTATAATAATAATATTTTTAATCCTGTCATATAATATAATAGAATTATATTTCCTTGTTACAAAAACATAGGCAGACCTCAGGTCAATAAGCAACCATATGTTTCGGTTTTATGTTTTATTACAAGTAATTAAAATTCTATTATATTACAACAGGATTAACAAATTCTTAATAAAAGAATTGAAATTTATCAAAGAATAATTTTGGCTAGCCGATTTTTATTTAATATAGCCGACAATCATAATGGGTTAAAGCCCGGTAAATTATGATAATAATTTAAAGGTCATGTAATAGAATTTTAAGTACTTGTACTTAAACGTAGGCCTGAGGTCTGCACAGTTATAGTATTAACTTAATTGCTTGTTCAAAAACATTTTATTTAATAACAAATCCGAAAATTTTATTGAATATCAATTCTATAATTTATTTTCATACTATTTACATCATTGATTCACTTGCATTTTGTTTGATGTCCACTGGTATATAAATAAATATAATCTTTTATTGATAATAGCCATCTCGTTCTTACTATGATGGTTGCATATGTGAATATCTTTGTCGATGGCCATAGCCAATAGAAATAAAATATAAGATAAGTTTATTATAATGGCATTTCTTTTTATATAATTGATAAAGTGTATCTTTTCCCTTTATTGAATTATTATATTAAATTCCCCTTTTTCATATATTAAATAGCATTAGTGTATTTTTACCCATTCCAATTTTTTATTTCTGCGCAAAAGGGGAATGGTGTCTCATTTAAGTTTGAACTTACTATATAACTGTATTACATTACAGACAATTCGATTGGTTACACCTAAATGATTATCAATCGTCATTTGTTTTCAATTATATTTATTCTTCTCACCTTATTAATCATTAATCATGTTTTTCAATCGTAACCATTTTTTTAAACAACTATAAAATATAATATTGTATGATGTCCTAACGGAGATTATTTATAAAATACCTTTGTTTAAAATTAATACTGTATTACCCATCAAATTTTTTTACATAAAATAAATAAATATGGCAATTTCCTTGATTTAATACAATGATTCTCAAAGTGGTCTATATGGATCCCCAGAAATTGATTCCAACTTGCAAAGGGTTAATGTGAGCAACTAAGAAATTTGCCTGAGATGTAAATGGGGGTCAACGAAAGTGAATTCTATTTAGGTAGCTCATCACCAAATGTTAGGCTGGCGTTTCGTCAATGTCGTAATTTTATAAATAACTAGCTTTTCCCCGACACGCGTTGCTGTTGCTAAATTTTAAGGAATAAAACACCCCACCCTCCCATTTCTCCCCCTTTAAATGTGAATATTCAGAAATCCTTTCTTAGCTAACATTTACTATCTATAAACTACCTACCTCCCAAATTTCAGCTTCATGAAGACAATTTCTCCATATTATCTTTAAAACCCCATTCCACCCCCTTTTAGGTTTAGTAAAAAAAACAAATATGCAACCTTTGATTATTTTTATAAACAATATTTCAAAGTTTGAACGAGATAATAAGTTTTATACAAAATTCACCCCCTCCACCTTCTTTTAGGGGTAGTGTTCTTTTTTTTATAAAAACCTCCTCTATATGAATAAAACGTTTTTTGTATAAATTTCAAAATGATCGGTAAATAACTTTAGGCGACTTACGATTTTGAACAAACGAACATAAAATTTTTATTTATATAGATTGCTATAAAAGCTAAATATATATGTATTGAAAATAATAATATATAACGATTTATTGTGTGCTATTATAGTTACTATGGAAATGACAATCAAAGTTGACATTTCAAAGTTGAAACAAAATTTTAATAAAATAATTTTATAGTTATTTTTTAAAAGTATAGTTTCTGTGGAAATGATAAAATCAACAAAAATTTTAACCCACTACAAAAAAAAAGAAAGAGATTCTATGTTCGACTGTATGTATTTTTTTTTAATATTCACCCCCTTCAAGATTTTTTTTTGAGACAAAAGATAGCCTATGTCCTTCCCCAGGATATAATCTATCTCTTTGCCAAATTTCATTACGATCCGTTTAGCCGTTTAGTCGTGAAGAGGTAGCAAACAAACAGAGTTACTTTCACATTTATATAGTAGTATGGATTGTTGATTTTGTCATTTCCACAGAAACTTTACTTCTAAAAAATAACTATAAAATTATTTTATTGAAATTTTGTTTCAATTTTGGAAAGTCAACTTTGATTGTCGTTTCCATAGTAATTATAAACTATAATAGCATACTAACACTATGAATCGTTATATAATGCGGACGAAGTCGCAGTTGAGAAATTCAACCCCCTCCACCCCCTGTTAGGGGTAGTGTTTTTTATATGAAAACCTTCCCCCATGTGAATACAACGTTGTATAAAAAATTCAAAACGATCGGTAAAGAACTTTAGGAGATTAGCGATTATGAACAAACGAACATGTTTCCTTCACGAACTCCAGATGAATATCGGCATAGTTCCTATCATAGTCGGCTGCAGTCGCATATACTACCAGTTCCTAGTCTATACACAAAAATGCTTTCCACTCCACTCACATTCTCACATCCTTAGGCATCACAATGGATCTTATGATCGAAATGTAGCCCGACTAGGGCAGCCTCTACAATCTATCCATCTATCTAATATTTATATATATTTATTTTTTTTGTGGTGAGGAGGAAGCCCTTTTTGGACACCGCCAGGGTAGTGCCAGACTCCTTCTGACTAAAACTTCGTCCTATATTCAGAAAGGAACATGACGGGACTACCATAAGCATTACTTCGTCATGCTCTCTTCATCTCCAGCTCATTGCAGGTAACATTTTATCTGTCTCTCCTTTATTCTCATGTTTGTCTTTATCACGTGGGCTACCAAATTCCAATTCTCCTCACTTTCCAGAATTGTATCGACCAGGTTATCCGGTCTAATAGTTCATCCCAGCCGCAAAGTTACTTCTGCACGAATAGCTGGCCACTCAACGCAGTTGAAAATTATATGCTACGCCGTGTCTTCGGTCTTACATGCTGTACAAAGGCTCTGCTGATTCTGATGGAATCGCCTCTGATAGCTTCCAAACCATCCGTGGCCACTCAGAATCTGGGTCAAATAATAATCCACCTCACCATGTTTTCTAGTACACCACGGCACTAGGTCTGCTATCAATTTTTTGGTCCACACTGCCCTACCATTTTGGACCTCTCATTCTCTTTGCCACTGCTCCCATATACTGTCCTCCGAACTCCTTCGAAAGTAGCTCCTAGTCCTTTCTTCTGCCATAATATGAATTGGCGGCAAACTTGATATGACCAATGCTGCTTCTGTAGATACGGTTCTAAAAGCACTGAAAATTCGTAGCGCCATTCTCCTCTGCACTTTGGATCATTTATTGGTATCAACAAAACCTTAGAGCTCTTTCCCAAATTGGTACGGCGTAAAGTATTATCGAATGGATCACCGTAGCAAGGGTTCTTCTGACGGAAGCTCTTGGTCCCTTGTTATAAGGCATTAATGTCGCCAGAGCCAACGCCGTCTTTTCTGCTTTTAAGCAGCTTACTTTGACATGCACTGTCATTCTTAAATTATTGTCGAAAGTGACGCCCAGATATTTCAAGGAAGTCTTAGTCCTAACCTGTTAGTTTTCCACAACAAGCGTAAATTCTTAATTTTGCGTCCTCCGTATAGTATGAGTGCTTCTGTCTTTTCGGATGCAAGTAATAGCCCATTTCTTCTAATTTCCCTGGAGAGACAGCCCAATGTCGTATTTGTATCACTCACAAATTGTTCAATACTTTTCGCTGTTACCACTACTGCAGTGTAGTCAGCATAGCCGATAATATGGGTGCCAGCACGCTTTTATACGCAAAACACTGTCGTAGAGAAAATTCCAAAGTACTGGCCCCGGGACCGTCCTCTGCGGGACTCTACAAGTCATCACCCTGGACCAACTTTCCCCTACCAGTATTTTCCTATCCCCCAAGTAGTCGTTAATGACCTTTCTGAGGTATATAGACGCATTTTTGGCTTCCAATGACTTCATGATCCCACTCCAAGAAGCTATATTAAAAGCATTTTTTATGTCTAATGTTATTAATAGACAAAACTTCCTATTCTGCGCCTCCCTGGTTTTTACTTGATCCACGATGTTAATTATTGCCCACATGGCCTCCACAGTAGATCGATTTCTTCTAAAGCCATCTTGATGTTGGTACAGTTTTTCTTTGGTTTCAAGTTCCTCCATCAGTCTCGCAGCGATCAAATGTTCGAAGAGCTTATCCATGACATCCAACAAACATATAGGCCTGTATTTCTGTGGCTCGCCTGGTTTCAGATAACAGGAAAAATTCCCTGCTTCTAAAGATGGTTCATCAGATTCAGGACTACAACTGCGTCTTCTTGTATAACTGCTTTACAGATCTCAGGTAACAGTTTATCGGGTCCAGCAGCTTTTCTATGCTTGATTCGACCATCAACTTCCATCAGTTCTTCTTGGGTAAATAAAGGCATAGGGCTATTTTCAGTCATATTGAAGGCAGCGTGTGGTTCTCCAGTTGAAAAAAGATCATTGACAATGTCAATCTGCTGTTTCTCTATTAACATCAGTCCGTTTTACTATTTTATAAGTGAGTCTCCAAGTATCATTTTCAATATCTCCGCGAATACTTTCCCAGGCCTTATGCTTTGCTTTAATTATTCCATTTTTAAGCATCCTCTTACAGTTCTTATAGCTATTTTCACGTTCAATGACATCAACTAAGTCTATGGAATTGCGTTTTTTGCATCTAGTTAGGATTCTCTTCGCTCTAAGACAGTTTGTTCTTAGTTCAGTTAGTTCATCCGTCCACCAGTAATTCGGCATACGGTTCCCTTTAACTTTCTTAGTCAGACTGTTATGACAAGCATCAATCACTAGTTTTTTTAAAACTTCCGGCTCTATTATACAGTCTCTATTTTCTTCTTTCCATTAATTTATATTAAAATAGAAGAGAGTTCGACATGTCTCTTGTTTATCCAAGCGCCATCCCATATGCTGTTTTTCCTTGTTCAATTGTACTTTTTCCAAAAAAATATATCTATGATCACTTAGAAACTCATCTTCTAACACTTGCCACCCTTTTACCGATTTCGCTATTTTCTCAGTTCAGAAGTAATGTCAAAAACTGTCTTATGACGTCCGTTGTCAAATGTAGATTCTGTACCCTGATTTAGTATAACAAGATTTAAGCCTGCACTGCAGTTGAGCAGATATTCGCCTCTTTTGTCACTGTTGTTAGATGTTAGATCCCCACATTTCCGATTTTGAGTTAAAATCTCCCCCGATAATGCACTGTTTGGTCTGATATCGGATGTTAGTTTCTAGGACCGTTAGATACCGTTCAAACTGATCCATCGTACAGTTTGGAGAGATATGCAAAGATCTTTCGTAGCTGCGATCACAAAGCCACTATCTATGTTATAAACTTCACTTATTTCCTGAGCTGATGAGAATTTTTTAACTGCAACATCTCTCCCGTAGTCAAGATACCATCCTTTCTTGAATCGACGAGCCGTTTCTTGAATCAAATGTTGGGCTACTTTTCTTCTTCCGACATTGCACTGGGGTACTTTGATGTTTGCCATGAATGCCATAAAATAATTCCCAAAGTTCGAAAAACGCATGGATCGTAATAATTTAGGGTTATATTCTAGGGTTAGAATCTATTTTCGTTAAACATAAAAACTTAGGGTCATATTCAGGACGTCAAAATGAATCGATTTAAAAAAAATTCTATTCCAAGCAACCTGCCTGAAAAATGCTAATTTGACCCTAGTAGCTTGCTTTTCTTACAAAACATAGTTCAACCATCAATTAAAACAATGAAAAGTTAAATGGAAGTTCACTAATTTAAAATTTCTGGAGATGGAAAAATTAAAAATAATTTTAAAATAAATTTATTTTACAAAAATATAATAGTAGTCATATGTATACAGTAATTTCCTTTCTTATCTATAATATTCATCTTTCTGGTAATAAGCCATCATGGACATTGTCTGTATATACTTATAAATATTACTAGTGTGTACTAACAACTAACTTATTACAGAACCACTTTCCCTTATAAAAAAATACAATTATTTTTTTACATAAAAGCCATAATTTTTTGGAACTTTTTTTAGATTTATGTAATGGAGAATGTATAATGCTATTTTTTAATTACAATAATAAATAATTTATGTATATTTCATAATACAAACACTTTTTTACATTTTGATAATTCTCATTTGCATAACAATTATTTATCACTAAATATGATTGAAATAGTCATTTATTAAAGATGAAGTAATAGTCGCCCGATTTTCGATCGAAAAAAAGTATTTAGGGTGAAATATTTTAAAAAGTGTTGCCCTTCACTGGAGTGTCAATTTTTTGGGTCAAGAATAAGAATCAAAATGAGTTTCCACCTGCCCGGTGGATGTAACATCCCTTTATTCACGAAAAACCACATCAAATGGCAACTCTGTGCTAGTTTTTTTTATTTAAATCCAAATCCATTGGTCATGCTGAAATAATGAAGAAGAACAAAAATATTCCTCACAAAATTATATATAAAAAATTTCTATTAATAATTTAGATAATACTTACCGGTTTTGAGTAAACAGCATTCGAATTTGAGAGCAGTTTGAAGCGCATAGCTAAAAATTACTCTAATTTGACTTTTCAAGACAAATATCTGAAAATTGGATGATTTTAGGATAAAAGTGTACAGGAACAAAATTGTAGAGCGTAATTTTGTCTATAAGCAACGCATATTGAGATTTATTTAAAGACGGTCTTAAAGTATTTTTGCAATTTTTTCACAGATGTGCATTTGGGAATTTTGTATTTTATTCATTTCAAATATAACTATTTCAAATAACTATTTTCCTAGACGTCGGAATATAGAAGAAACCCGTTGGTGATAGGGTTCAAGGTTACACAGCTGCTCTGGTATACTCTGTTTTGTAGTCAGTGCAAGACCGCAGAATCCAAAACAAAGTTGGGTACACGATAGTGCATGAAGGTGTTTTTGTCGGTATGGATCAAACAGGAGACTATTTGAAATTGTAAAAAGTTGCATGAATTGTAAAAGTCGCTTAAAGATGGTGAAACTGTACGCGTAGAAAAGGATGAGGCGAATTTATGAGCAGCTAAACAATATTACGGCTATAACTGTTCATAAAATATATATACGCGAAAATATATAAAAGACAGGAAAATATCAGGAAGAAACAACGATGGAAATTAAGATCTGTATTTTGTTTATTTTGTGCGGAGAAATGTGATATATAATCGGAAGAAAAAAGAAAAATGTTCACAAACGTCAACCGATGCACGAAGTTTGATCGCTGACTGTCAATAACATAATTTTATTGAGATGCGTCAATAGAAAATATGATTGAAGTGAAATGGTTTCTAAACATAATTTGAACTCAGAAGAAGCGCATTATCACAATGCACGCTACTTAAAATTCGTTTCGAATGATCAATGAAGTCGGAAACGATTCCAGATACGACATCAACAGATGGGAACCTCTGAGTCTGACAACAACGTGCGCTAAGATTCTTTCTGAACTGCTATCCTCCAACGCAATGATGTCATTCGCGTTCATGTATAAAGGCTGTATAGTAGTAACGGTGAATACTACTTGGCCCGATTGTTTCGTTTCCTTCACTGCATAATTCAAAACCTTGAAAATTTCAAAAACTTGTGATGTTGGGTGAAGCAAATTACGTGTCACAGTCTCCACAAAACCTTATATAAATATATATATATATATATATATATATATATATATATATATATATATATTATTATATTGTAATAATATATATATAATATATATATTATATTTGGTATTTGTAAAAACCAAATATATCTAGATCAGTTTTTGTATTATAAATACGTATTTCGACTACAAATTAGTCATCACCAGTATAAATTAGCTAGTCGTAATTTACTATTTGACAATTAGAAATAGATAGAAAATAGAATCGCTTGTAGGCCGATCTTTTCCCTTAAAAGTATACATTCTTATTAAACAGTTGGCCTTATAGTCAAATTGTTGCACAGACCTTAAATTTATGTCTCCTTTTTTGATGCTTCCTGGCCCTCTTGTATATTATAAAATTGCGTCTACATATTTTATGAACAGTTATAGCCGTATTATTCGTTAGCTGCCATGTTTTATGTACATCCGTGTTTTCCACACGCTTTTTTCCGTACAATTTTATCAACTTTAAGCATCTTTTCGCAAAAAACACAATCTGATCCATACCGACAAAAACACCTTTATGCCCTATTACGCAACTTTTTTTTTGGATTCTACGCTCTTTCGCTTCTCACTAGAAAATATACGTACTACATTGCAGTTTTAATTAACGATTGAATATTTTCTCGACGGGAGACAAAGACCCTGCCTACCTATCGCCTAAATTTACCGTTAGGTATACTAGAGCAGCTGTGTGGCCTTAACCCGCCCTCCACGAACGGGTTTCTTCTATACGATGTCTAGGAAAAATAGTCATCTGAAATGAATAAGGTTCTTAATTCCAAAACGCACATCATCGCACGAAAAAAATTGCAAAAATACGTTAAATCCGAAGAAAAAATTACGTTCTACTATTTTGTTCCTGTTCACTTTTATCCTAAAACCAACCAATTTTCAGATATCTGCCTAGAAAAGCCATATTAGAGTAGTATTTAGCTCCACGCTTTAAACTGTTCTCAAATCTGTTTATTCAATCGGTAAGTATTAGCCAAATTATCAACAGAATACTTTTTTTGTAGAATATTTTTGTTCCTATTCATTATTTACGTCCGACCAATTGATTTGGAGTTAAATGAAAAAAACTAGCACAGAGTGGCCATCAGTAGTGGTTTTCCGCAAATTAGGGGATGTTTTATCCACCCAGAAGGTGGGAACTCTTTTGATTCTTATTCTTGACCCAAAAAAAATACTCCTGTGTTTCTTTTTCCAACCTAAATTTGGGCCACTATAAATATATTCTACTATATTTTATCTATGAATATATTTCCATATTATATTTTGCATACTTGAAATATTATAACTATGAGAATATATATTTTTCAAAACGCATAATTCAGATATATCCATCAAATATGGATTATGCATACTTTCGAATTCCATTACGAATTAATCTAGATAATGCCATCTTATTATTATATTGTCATCGGAATTACATACATTTGCAATCTTTCAAATGGTTACAACCACTGAGTTTCATGAATTTCATACACAGGCGTGGGTGAAATTCGAATTCTTAGATTTTTTACAATCCCACCTTTAAAGTCTGTATCTACAAATACTTATAAGCAAGTGTATTATATGGGCTAAATGGGCTATAGCCCAGGACTATATTGGTATGATTATCAGCTATATTGGTATGATTACTTCTAAATGAATACCAGCATGAAAATATTTTATCTGAAGTTGTGCTTAAACAGTGAGAAGAAATAAATTATAATAAATTAGGTATATTTAAGTGACATAAATATACCTCCTTCAAGAAAAAATTAATTTAAAAATTAATTTTTATAAAAAAATCAGCCGGACATGGACATCGATAAATTGGCTTTATCTCGTTGAAAAATGCATTTGACAAATAATCCAGATTATATTGAAAAACAAACAAAGCACGTAAGTTACTCGCAAAGTACTGGCAATTTTACAATTGTGTATGATATAGTCAAAAAGCAACCAATTTTAAAGCTCAGGGCGGCACCAAACCTAAATACGCCACTGCTTATAAGTATACTTACTCGCTCTGCTCGCAGGGGGGTACCCCCCTTACCCCCCAAGGCGGCCTTTGGCTTTGGCTCCGCGTCACAGAAAATAACATTGCATGAATTGTAAAAAAAGTTTTTAGGGGGTGTTTTTCCGATTTTCCGGGGGGTTGCAATGAAAACCCAGAAGTTTTCCGATTTTTCTCGTCGGTTTCAAGCAATTTCGTGTCAAATGCAAAAAACCGCATC
Source organism: Nineta flava (assembly GCA_963920215.1). Lineage (NCBI taxonomy): Eukaryota > Metazoa > Arthropoda > Insecta > Neuroptera > Chrysopidae > Nineta > Nineta flava. Next base: position 49,921,398 of record OY986043.1, on the reverse strand, counting down.
TTTCTATCATGTCTAGAAGTGCCTTAGAGTTTGTATAGATCATTCAGTCAGTCAGCTTCACTTCTAGCTTTATAGTATAGTGGATAAGTATCTATAAGTATCTATAAATACTTATCTAATTTAACCTAGATGATAGATAAGCAAAAATACAAATATCATTCTGTATAATATCCCTTCGCAAATAATAAACATACTGGGAAGTCACAAATGGCCTACTTTTCGTTTGAATCATAATACATTATTATTACAATAGACGCATAGTAAAATACTATTTTACTACGAAGGTGTTTAATTTGAAGACCTTGAAGTTTTTCAGTTTATTGTTTTTAATAAATACTATTATTTATACTTGTTCAACTTAAGAATAAGGTAATTAAAAATAATTTGATTTTTATCATAAAATTGATTTAAATTAAAAGAGAAAACAAAAAGTCTTGAAGATTAAATCTGATTAATTTATTTTATTTCATTGTATTGCAGATATTGAAGCTGAATGTCAAGATGATTATATGAAAATTCGCATTGGGTTCAACGGCTCATTTGCGGGATTGCTATATTCAGCTGGTAAATATCACAAGACATTGACAATTTTTTAATTTAACGTTATTATAAAACAACATACAATGGCTATAATATCTTATAATAGAAATGTTTATATTTTCCTAGACAAGCGTAGAAATAACAGATTATCCAGATAAATAGATATTAAGGAGTTCATTCATTCCGTTAAAATTAAACGTTATGTTAATGCTAAATTTGTATGAATGTATCAAATGTTTGTATGACGTAATTTATATGTGTAGAATATTAACGGTTAATATAATAACGAAGCCCGTTATATCTGAAACCGAAAAGTGTCTTGTTTTAAATAAGAACTGAAAGATTTATTTTTTAAATACAAAATAAACTTTTTACACGGTAAAGATTATTAAAATAATCGAAGAGAACTCTAGGTTTTTTGAAATAATATTTAAAATTTTGCCCCTATTCCTAGAACATTTGTTTCTATTTTATAAATACATATTTCGACTACAATGTAGTCATCATCAGTATGAATTAGCTAATCGTAACTATCTCTGGGATATGGATTCAGAGATATGTTGCTTGTTGCTAATTTGGTGCGTGTCTCACGCACGTGAGTATTACATTAACTGTATAACATAAAACAACAATCCACACAAATAAAAAGAAAAATAAAATCCCAAAAAGAAAAAAATAGAATTCCTACAAAAAAAACGTTAAACCAACGGTTCGAATATTCCTCCATTATTTGCTAAACAATATCCGAGTCGATTGTAGAAATCTACCCGAGTATTTTCTAGCACTTGAGGAGAAATATTCGCACAATTGTCAAAAATTCTTTGTCTTAATTGTTGAAAATTTTCAGACCTATTCCGCGAATAGATCCCAAAATATTTGGGATCCCAAAATATTTGGGGTTTTGAGAAAATCCCACAAAAAAAAGTAGTTAGGAGATAAATCTGGCGTCTAAATCATATGAATAACTGTTCGAATGCTTGGCGATTGCCTATCCTCAAATACCACAATAAATAAACTGACACATTCCTGTGCCAAATGTCCCCCAAAGTACTATTTAATAATTTGAACTTTTTCTATTATTGTGTAATAACCCATTGTTGAAATACGGTAATACCATTAAAACACACAACCAAATATTTCCCATGCATTCATATACGTAATGATAACTGTTATCAATTATAATGTGCATCACAACACCCTTAAATGACATCAAACAAACACCATACATACAACACAAGCTTATAGCCAGATGTATGTATTTATGTGTATAGTTTTATCGAAAATATTTTATTAATTTATTTAACATTGATTCTCTATTAGAAATGCTTTTTAAAACGGTCTGTATATGTATATATATATATATATATATATATATATATATATATATATATATATATATATATATATATATATATATATATATATATAATATATATTTTATATATATATATATATATATATATATATATATATGTATATATATATATATATATATATATATAGATATATATATATATATATATACAGTGTGTTCATTTCAAAAGTATCCACCCTTAATAACTCTTGACCTAGTGATTATTGTTTTGAATGAAAACATGTCGATTTAGATATCGAGGGGGAAGTTCAAAAATGGTACCTAGAGAATTTTAGGTTTCGTCCCTTCGCCCCCAGCTACCCCCACTTTGAAATTTAAAATGGCACCCTCTACTTTGCGATACATCATTTGAAAGGGCATGAAATTCTCTATTCAACCATGATAAAAAAAATTAAATCGATCGATTGGTTCTTAAGATAGACTACACAGAATATGAAAGGTATGCAATCAATTATTATTAGCAAAACATTGCGGATTAGATACACTGTTGAATTAAATTACAGTCATAAGAAATTATTCTATGACATGTTCGAAATGGATGGCCACCATTATTTGCTAGACAAAAATACATCGTGTTTTCGAACTCATCGCGAATTTTGACAAATGTTTCGCGGGTGATTTGTCTACATTCTTGGGTAATTCAGTGTCAGAGCTTTTCGATACTGGCGGGAGGAGTTTTTTTAAACTTTAGTTTTCAAGTGACTGTAGAGAAAATAGTCAAGAGGTGTTAAGTCTGAGGATCTTGCAGGCCATGTCCTAGCACCCCTCTTACCAATCCATTTCCCAGCAAATCTTTGGTCCAGCCAATTTCGAACAGGTACAGCGTAAATTGGTGGAGCTCCATCTTGTTGAAAATGCAAATGCTCCTCACTGAGTATCATGTTTCCAACTTCATCCACTTGATTCTCCAAAGATTCTGTTATTAATGGATCTATTACAATTTTAACCAATCCGCAATGTTTGGCTAATTATAATTGATTTCATACCTTCCATCTTCTGTGTAGTCTATTTTAAGAACAAAGCGATCGATTTAATTTTTTTTATCATGGTTGAATAGAGAATTTTATGATGTATCACAAGGTAGGGGGTGCCATTTGAAATTTCAAACTGGAGGTGGCTGGGGGCGAAGGGATAAAACCTAAAATTCTCTAGGTACCATTTTTGAACTTCCCCCTCGATATCTAAATCGACGTCAAGAGTTATTAAGGGTGGATACTTTTGAAATTAACACACTGTATAGTATATATATATATATATATATATATATATATATATATATTGTGACGGTAGTTTCACCACCTTGGAATCAACAAGGTGATGACTAGCCGACAAATTGTAGCACCAATTCGAAAAACAAAAAAAAACAAAAATTATGTTGGGCGCCAGGTTTTTATAGAGTACCACTCACGAATTCGACACGGCAGCTCGTCAACCCTTGCTCTGGGTGGCAGGTCAAAAAGGTGGACACTCGTCTGATTGACACGAATAATGAAAAAAAATAAATTACGAAACAAACAAAAATTTATTAACGATAACAAAAAAAAATCAAATATTTAACAACAAAATAAAATAAAACTTGAATTTAACAATAAAAAAAACTATCGAAAATGACAAAAAAATGTAGTCAATACAGTACCCGAACGTGTTTACGTGAATCGATTAAAACAACGAAAAATAATAATGAAATTAAACAATAAAAAAAACACAATTCGAAAAAAAAAGAAATTGACTTCGCAATACGATTTAAAACAAAATATTTCACATAAACACGCTCACACGCAAAAAAATTTAACACCAAACCTCGCTCGAATCAACGTTTCGGTGAACAAAAACAAATCCAAAAAATCAAAATTAAAAAAAATTATGTTCAACAGTTCAACAAAATTCAATTCAACAACTTATTAATAATCGCTACGATACAAATCGTTCGGCTTTCGAAATCAGAATCTCCTGTCCCTCGCAAAGTCCGTCACAAGAAAACAAACAAAACAACACACAAATAACACTGTTTTTCACATTCCTTAGTGTTTGTCACTAAGCAATTTTTAAATTACACCAGGACTGGATTTAGGAATTTAACACTTTATAATATTTATGCGCTTTACCAATAATGAAACTTGGTAATATGGCTAATGTTACGTTGTATTTCACCACCCATCATTAATTCATCCAATGTAAAATATGTTTTTTCAAGCTTCAATAATATCCAATTCACATAAACTTCCAAAATCCATCCAACAACTCAACATAATGATGTATTAGTTCCAATGTAATGGCGTTATTTTAATTAATTAATTTATTAATTCACACCGTTCATCGTAAACGAAACGAGTCCCAAACAATCATACACTTAACGATCAGCACTTCAACAAATTCATAATACAGGCCTGTGATTTAGTTTTAAACTTTACAAATACAGTAACTGTTGACGAGCAGTAGTGGATGTTACAGACCTCCATACAAACAGTCGGCTCCTCGTACACCATTCCAACCTCCATGTCGACGATCGATGAAGGAGCGAGGTCGGTAATTATTTAATGCGTGCGGTTAACTTAACAAAAATAAAAAAATAATAAATACAAAATAATTAAAATTATAAAGTTCAACAGCGACATAGGATTTCGAAGCCGTACTCTTCGTTTCTGGCCCGGTGTCCTTCGGCACCAGCGACCAGTCGCGTCGAATCCACGAAAAATATAAAAAATAAATAGAAGACATTCATCGAACGGTTGAACACTTTTCAACCGTTACAATATATATATATATATATATATATATATATATATATATATATATATATATATATATATATATATATATATATATATATATATATATTTATATATATGTATATATTATAATTATTTTCTCTAATAAAATTCGCTTGAGTGCCCGCACACTGCAAACTTTTTATCAGCTGATAGTTTAATCGGTTCATTAATAGACTTGCAGTTATATAGGAGTGCGGACACCTACCGATTAACAATTGCTATAGACAATACATTATAGTTCGATACAGACTAAACTATATGCCAATAAAATGTTTGCAGTATGGGGGCACTCTAAAGTCTACTCATACTACGTGGTGAATTTTATACATTACTAGCACTGCCCGTCGCATCTCGCCCACGAAAATTGTAATTTTACAGACCTTATATTACTTAGTATTTAAGCAAATCTACTGAATGTTTATGCAAAATTTGAAGTAGGTTGGACCAAGGAATCACGTTGTCCCATACAAACTTTGCCCCCATTTTTTACCCCCTTAGGGGTAGATTATCGGATGCCTACGTCATACAAAGAACACACTCTCCAAGTTTCAGGTCTCTACGATCAGCGGTTTAGGCTTTGCGTTGATCCGTCACTCAGTCATTCAGGACAAAACATTTTATAAGTATAGATTGTCGGCCATGGAATGACTTTTTCACATATTACGACGTCGTAAATTGTTGACATTAAATTCGAAATGTCTCAAGAATCAACAATAAAAAGGTTCCGTGAAATTTTTCTCTATTTTGCATGGTTTTACCAGTACCAGCAACTATTTAAAAAAATAATGTTTTTCAAAAGCGATTTTAATATATAACGAGTGAATATAATTATAGATTTAAAGCAAAATTAACGGATATCATTGTAGCTCATATATCTCTTATTATGATTACCCTTATATCCCTAAAAATAATATTTCTATTAATGTGTACCTATCCGTGTAGTATGTGTCGACTGAACGCAAAAAAATTCAATTTGAATTTATATTGTCGCTCAACAATATGCTCCAAAATTTTGAACCTAACAATTGAGATTGTTTCAACTCAGAAACCTAATTTTTTTGTTTTAAAATTAGGATATGCGTATGATCCAGATTGCATGTATATAAATGGAACTGGCAGAGATTACTACGAATTTTATATACAATTAAATCGCTGTGGAACATTAGGAAAAAATACACATAGCGAAAATAGTCGAAAAACTCCAAGTGTAAGTTTAATTCACATTCTAATGAAAGTAATATTCACAAACGATATTTACGATGTTAACTTTTAAATATGTTTCAGAAAAATTTTATGTGGAATACTGTTACTGTACAATACAATCCATTAATTGAGGAAGAATTTGATGAACATTTTAAAGTAACTTGTGAATACGGTTACGACTTTTGGAAAACAGTTACTTTCCCATTTTTAGATGTTGAGTTAGTAAATTAAAAATATTATTTCATTATCCTTTTTTATATTGTTCATTTTTGTTAAACATTTCAGAGTAGCAACTGGTAATCCAGTGGTATTTACCCTAGTTCCACCTGAATGTTATATGGAAATACGTTATGGATACGGAACTCAAGGTAATCGAGTTGCTGGTCCAGTACGAGTAGGAGACCCGTTAACGTTGATTATATATATGAGATCAAAGTATGGTTAGTCTTTGTTACACATTTTTTAAATTTATTTCGCTGAAGTTGCAAAAAATCCTCCTCTTTTTAACCCGACTTCAAAAATGGAGGATGGTTCTCAATTCGTCTGTATTTTTTTTTTTTTATTTTTTTTTTATGTTTGTTACCTCAGAACTCCGTCATTTATGAACCGATTTTGAATTTTTTTTTTTTTTGTTTAAAAGGGTTTGATTTCCGATTGGTCCCATTGTCACCAAATCGCATTCTGATGAGGGGATCTCCGGGAAATCGAGGAAAATCCTCATTTTATATGTGATAACCGATTTCTGCGAAATTTTTTTTTTTTTGAAAGGGTATACTCATTCATAATGGAAAAATAAGAAAATTTTTTTAAAAACCGACTTCAAAAAAATTTTTTCCAAAAAAAAAAACCGACCCCAAAAAAAAAATTTTTACAAAAAAAAAAACAAAATGCTTGTAAAAAAAACTGAAAATCTGTTATAAAAAAATGCACTAAAAATTAAAAAACAAAAAAAAAAAACGGGTAAAAAAAAAAGTGTTATAAAAAAATTCACTAAAAATTAGTTGGTCGTTTAATAGGTCTAACCATATTTAGACAAATAAAATCAGTTATAGAACTTCAAAGTCACTAAAAAACGAGAAATAAGACCTATTTTGACAAAATGGAAACCCGACTTCTAAAATCAAATATTCTATAACAATAGATGCACTAAAAAGTAAAAAAATAATTGCATATTCTTGTGCCAATTTTAGTTCACCAAAGCAAAAATTTTTAAATATATATGTACAATTATTGTTATTTTTGGAGGCAGTGTCCAAAAGTTATGTGAATTTCTCTATGCTGACACCGCCTCCAAAAATAACAATAATTGTACATATATATTTAAAAATTTTTGCTTTGGTGAACTAAAATTGGCACAAGAATATGCAATTATTTTTTTACTTTTTAGTGCATCTTTTGTTATAGAATATTTGATTTTAGAAGTCGGGTTTCCATTTTGTCAAAATAGGTTTTATGGAGTATTTGAATTGTATTCAATATCAATATCTTTCTATAATATGCCATATAAATCCACATGCACAGACGTATAAAAACGACTTGTGGTACAATGGGCCACAGAAGTCGTGTCCATTTTTCTAATTTTATAACTGTTTTTGCATTATTCATTCGGTTTTCGAAAAAATGCTTCGGACAAAATATGTTCATTATAAATATAGTGATAACTATTATTCGAAACATTTTTACGAAAACCAAATGAATCACAAATCAAGGTAAATGAGACATATACCAAGGTACGTTATACATATATATACAATTATACAGGGTGAATTGAACCTGCCACATATTAGCACACGCCTCCACTTCCTTCCACGATCTACCCATTCTTGAACAACATTCAATTGAAATCGATACATTATAACAAAACGAAGACCACTCGTGATTGGCTCAAAGTCATGGTAAACAACAAAGCACTCAAACAATGAGCGCATAAATAATCAAATCCGGGAACCAGAGCACCGATTGACAACAAATATACGGTGTAGTATATTAGGGGAACATGTATATTCCATTAATAAAATAATATTGATGTTAAATTATAATTTTAGAGCACAGTTAATTTTAACCCACATAGATTTTTTTTTGTTATTTTTTACTTTTTATCATTTTTAATTAATTGTTCGTCGTTTGTTCTTTATTTTTCGGCCTTAAAAATTTTTTGTTCGTTTTTTATTAATTTATAAATAATTAAACAAATTATTTGGTAGTAATTTACTTGGGAATCACGTTCAACACGGTTTCAGCATTTGGGACAGTATAATTAAATAATTACACCTATTTTTTGGTTTGAAAATGAAGATGGAACTGAAAATAATTTATGTTATCATAAGGCAAGGCAAGGCATTTTTATTAATTAAAACTATTAAATAATTAACAAATAATCAATATATATGATCGAACAATTATCAATAAGGATCGATCAGATGTAAATTGATTAAAATTCATCGATTTTAGGGGTAAAAAGTAAATATCTTTAATAGGGGGGCTAATCTGAGTACGATAATTTGTTTATTTATTTATAAATAAATAAAAAACTAACAAAAAATTTTTAAGGTCGAACAATAAAGAACAAACGACGAACAATTAATTACAAATGATAAAAAGTCAAAAATGCCAACAAAAAAAATCTATGTGGGGCTAAATTAGCTGAGCTCTAAAATTATAATTTAACATCAATATTATTTTATTAATGAAATGTACATGTTCCCCTAATATACTACACCATATATTTGTTGTCCATCGGTTGTCCTCTGGTTCCCGGATTTGATTATTTATGCGCTCATTGATTTGAGTGCTTTGTTGTTTACCATGTCTTTGAGCCAATCACGATTGGCCTTCGTTTTGATTCAATTTATCGATCTCTATTGGATTTCTATTCGGTTGTTGAAGAATTTATAGATCGCGGAAAGAAGTAGAGGCGTGTGCTAATATGCGGCAGGTTTAATTCACTCTGTATATGTATGCTTTTTAAATCTGCAGTAACAGTAATTAAATATGTTTCAAAAGCATAAGGGTGGAACCACACTATAATGCCGATCATGGTTCAACAATGTGTTCATTCATACTATCCGTAACAGTCAAGTTCCAGTCGAATCTAGAATAATACAATATAAATATAATCGATCGAACCGAGACGAATCGACATTATAGTGTGGATCCGCCCTAATAAATTTTTGTAATTAAACTTTTCTTCTGTTTTTACAGTTTTGAAAATAGATATTTTCCCCTCTAGTGGGGAATGCATAAACTGATTTTCCTCAAGAAAACACTTGAGAAATTTCATCTCTCCATCTCTCCATCTCTTCGATATTGTATATTTATCTCTTCGAATCGTGTTGACGGAAAGATTTCACAGATTAACATTCGAAAATGAAATAATTGGAACATTTTATGAACACCTATACAAAAAAGTTTATTCTGCGATCAAAATTTCTAACCGTTACGAACTTAAAATGTTAGAGACTAAACTTATAATACCCTGCATAAACAGGGTGAAAGGGAAAGTATTACCCAAAATTCATCAAGTAATGGGCCATGAAAAAACTTTAAAAAATTCAATTTTTAAGAGATATGAATAAGCTCCGAAGTTCCCAACTTCTGACGAAAACCGCATACTCCAGGAGTTTTGACTATCTAAAAATTCGTAATTTTTTATTAATTTGTATATTGGACTAAAAAAATATTAATACTTTGCAAATTCTCTGCAGATTTTTCTCTTACAAAAGTTATTACACACATCACGTGATCCATCATACATTTTAAATTTTGGACTTAAACACTTTTATTGTATACTTGATTATGTAAAACTGTTTGCTCTACTTCTTTTACGTCTAGAGCTTTTACTTAAATTGTTTTCATAAATATAACATACATTTTTCACCACCGTAGTACCCATAAGCACTTATTGGCACAAATCTACTGCAAAATTTAAAAAAAATGACTCTACTCACTTGGTTGATACTATTTTAAATGCAAAAAAAAAACCAAATCTATATATATATGAAGTCATATATTGATATAGGGGATATAGGGGAAATATCATGAGGACATGACTCCTAAAACTAAACATATTCTTAGAAAATATAACATATACATGTCTCAACCTACATACTTCTTTTACAAAACATTTTTAAATTGGAGTATTCGGCTTTTTGTACGTATAAGAATATTTGTTTTACATTTTTCAGAAATTCTCGTTCTAAAATTTTAATTTAATTTAATTTCCCATTCCAAAATTAAATAGAATTTAATTTACAATATATTTTTATTCTCTATTTGTTTGGATTTATTTCTATTTTGTATAAATTTCTTGTTTTAATTTATTTTTTTATAATATGTTAGAACTAAGTCAAATCCAAAAGTTCGATGTGAAAAAAGATCCATGTCCAAAATTTTATACTTGATTTGCGCCTTTATTCGCAAAACCTTTTTTGAATTCAATTGAATAAGCTTTAATTTAGACATGAATTATGGTCACCTCCATAGCGCATAACTTCCGCCTTCCCTTTTTATCCACATGATTTGATGATATGATATGCTTTAGGCATTTGGCTGATTTGTCTGAATTAAATCCTGGTATACAACTTAAATCAATGAGAAACTACATAAAACCATAATCAGGATATTTGACCCCGTTAATGGGGTTTAATAACAATTAATAAATAAGAAATAAATAAATAAATAATTAATTAATAAATACATAAATAAGAAAACAGAACAGTGTAGAAACAGATCTTCAGCATAAAGACCGTTGACCGTTCGTATATCCGAGATTATTAACAGTATGAATTTTGTTTTTCCCAGGATTCTCGAGAGTTCACATAATGAAATTCTACCACGGACCCTTCCCCCAATTTGGCATCGCCTAGACCTGTCGTGTCTGAAAAAAGGCGTTACTAGTAACGCTCGATACAAAGCGGAGTTTTATAGCCTACTGGGCGAGTAGGCTATGGATCAAAAACGGAGACTGCGATGGGAAGGGCTTTTCTGACCTTAAGTTGGTCCTACTTCTGGTCGATGTCGAATTCTTCCAGTGTATATACCGCTGAACAATACGCAATATGCAAGGCTCTCAAATTCATTGATTGTTAAAGAATTCATTGTCTGTTTTGACTCTCTGTGCTTATGGCGTTGAGTAACCGTTGGACAATCCTCTGATTAAGTTTGTGATCAATGCACGCCAACATATTATGCAGTATCCAAAACGTGTAATTTTTTTTGGACCCAGGAGCTGTCGGCATTATTGGTACCGAGATTGTCGATGAGGTTGCATGGCAGGCTGCGGATTTGCCAGTCTCCGATGACCTGTACATCAGGGCGATGCCCACATGAGGCAATTAATTATGCTTGGATGGCAGGATATGTGAAGTAAGCTCAATTGTAAATAAAATTGTATATAAGCCATCGGTAGCCAAGTGGAGAAGTCCGATACCACTTAAGCGTGTCAAATATGTCGCCACTATTAGACTTCGCTTTGGGCAGAATCCTCTGACCTCGTCATGTATACTAACTAGAGGCGAACAGTCTCAAGTTACACCTCACGGTACACCTCAATGTGTACCGTGTGGAGAATCACTAACTGTTCCTCATATTCTCACTGTCTGTCCCGAATATCACGTGTGTCTCCGACAGTACCACTTACCGCAACATTTAGGCGAGATCCCCTTTCAAACGATGCCAATGGTAATGCAGGGTTTGATAGGGTTCTTTATCGATCAAGCCTGATAAGAAAACTGTGATAATGAAGTTACCTATACGATATATAGGTAACCAATACCTTATGTGTACGTACCCTTTTTTTGTATACCGTTATGATTTTAGTTTTAATATATGTCCCTTTTCAATTGTATTTCCTTACCTAATGACGGGTTTGTGTCAACCATTTCTGTTTTTAATTTGTTGTGTGTCCGTTGTTACTAATAAGTAATTGCTGTACATTTTCTTACCTATGTCCCTTTGTTTTTAAATGTGTTGGCGTTATATCGTTTTTACTATGTATATGGGCAGTTAATGATCTCAGCAAAAACTTAAAAAAACACCAGGTTTCATGGCTATGCGTCCAGAAAATCAATTTTTTTTTTAAATCTTAAATTAAATAAAACAAAATAAATAGAAATAAAATCTTACTACCATAAAGCCATAGGGTTTATGGTGTTTTAACTGGACGCCCTACCATGACGTCCAGTTATAAAATAAATAAAACAATTATAAAATAAATAAAACCTTCTATCTCATTTACTTATAATAATTTTCTAAATATAACAATTACAGATGGATTTGATATTGTGGTAAACGACTGCTACGCTCATAATGGTGCTACAAAAAAAATTCAATTAATCGATGAATTTGGGTAAGTTTAAAATATTCATTGATTTTCAAATTGGCAGTACATATTTTATTATAATGATAATATAATGATTGCAGTTGCCCAGTGGATGATAAATTAATATCAAGATTTAGAGGTTCTTGGTCAGATAGTGGTGTATTTGAAACACAAGTGTTTGCATATATGAAAACATTTCGTTTCACAGGTTCACCGGCTTTATACATTGAATGTGATGTTCGTATGTGTCATGGACGATGTCCTGTAAGTACCTAATAAATAATATTAATTTGTTTGCATCATATTTCTAAGTAGGTAATTTAATTTTTTATTTATTTTGAAACAGAGTCAACCTTGTCATTGGCGTAATTCAAAACAAAAACGTTCAATAAATTCAACCGACACATTACCAAAACCATTACAAAATACGTCATCATTATCAGAAAACGTGAATTTATTTCAATCATTACGTGTATTACAAGAAGGTGAAACTGATGATTCATCACCAAATCCAATTATTCAACGTAAGTTATATATAATAAATGTAGCAAAAAATTATGCAATAAATGATTTTGAACTTTTTTGGTAAAAACGTATTTTAACGACAACAATTGGAGAATGCTTAGAAACATGTCTAAAAATTTTATGAATTTTGGCTCCCGTATCTATCCACCCTTCTAGAAAAGGACGGAGTTTAATCAAGCATATTTTGTATCTTGAATCTTTGAAGTTGAAGTTTCATTAAAAGTTTCCTCAAAAATATTTTTGGGGACAGTTAAAATTGTTAAATACTAGCCACACTTGAAAATTCATACACGTAAACTTATGAGTATGGCACTCTAATCATGCTACAATCGAGAGAAATAACTTACAAAATATGTCTAAAACACTTGCCCAATAAATAATTTTTTAGAAATAGCTTTATATGTAATAGATACCTAATTTGATTTTTTTTTAATTCCAAAACAAGTGTCCAACTACTTAATTTCTAGAAAACATATTCCGAGTTTCAAGTTAAGTACTCCGTAATAAATATTTTACCACACAAACTTTGTATTACCTCTAAAAGGGTTGAGTTTTTGTAGATAATAAATTCCAAAACACGCAATATTTATGATCTCATAATATAAAATTTTACCCCAATTTCACTCTCTTTAAAGACTCTCATTTAACTCTCTCAAAAAGGTGTCTATTCCATAGAGATAATATATTACATAGAGTAGGCAAGTCGAGTCAAAAGTTGTCCTGCAGATAGAAAGAGAAAGAGAATCGATGGGGTATATAAATATATATTTATAATTTATAAAATAATATAGTATACCTCATCGATGTTCTCTCTCTTTCTATTAACGGGACGTTTCCACTTACGCACCTACTCTATCACTTGCTTACTCTATGTATAATATCTCTATGGTCTATTCAGTGTGAAGAGTATATTTCACAGCGATAAGAGTGTAATTCATAGTTTATATACCATCAGATCAAAAGTCGAGCTAAAATTTTAAAACTTTTCGAATTTCGGAAAGTCGAATTTCGGAAAAGTGTTTCGAATAAAAGTTGTTAGTACAGTTATAATGAACAACTTTTATCCGAAGTATTTTTTCGAAAAACAAATAAATAAGGTACAAATCAATTATTAAATTTTTAAATTTTAGCTCGATTTTTGGCGTTGACTGTACATTTAAAATTTGATTCTCTTTTTAATCCTCTTTTGAATAAAATTTTATCACTACATTTATGGGATTAGTTAGAGGGTTTACTCAATATTTCTACTATTTTAAATTACTAGGATAAGCTAAATTAATACTAAATTTTTAATTACAGAAAGGGCTCCGGACACAAATAATGTTTGCATTAAAACAGGGTGGTTTGGTGCGATGCTAACACTAATTGCTGCAATATTTTTTGCATTGAGTGGTATTTTATTAACAACTTGTTCAAGATTAAAAAAACAAAAATCAATCGGTGGTAGAACCGATTCAACAAATTTTTCTGGTTACATGAGTCATAAAGGCTGTATTAATTAATTAATTATATTTTAGATTTTTAGATATTTTGAAACATTTTAAATAATTCTTAGAAAAATCTTCAAATTATATGATTTGTTGTTTTTTCTATTAAAAAGTTTGTTCCAGAAGCTTTTGTAGATTAAATAATCGTTACATAATTATCGATATTTAATATAAATTAAATATATAAACGATATAATAAAAGTTCTATCTTAAAATAAAATTAAGTTTGGGTGGAATTACAAAAAGGTCCAGCTTCCGCTTCGCTTCAAATTTTGTACATGTGTTCTGTTACTATAAATAAAAGCTCACTAATTGGTTTTTGGCGGATTTAAACCGTTTTCGAAATATCAAAAACTGAAAAAATATTTTAATACTAAGCAGTCCGTAACTCCAAGTATGAAAGAGGTTCGTGGATAGCATCATAGATAATAGATTGATGAATAGCATTTACTCGAGAAGTTACAAAACTCCCCCAAAGCCATTTTTATTCTTCAAGAATTTTACAAAATATCTGTGTTCTGAAATTTATTCAAGAATACTATATCACAGTGTAGAAATAAAAAAACAATAAAAAAAGTTTAATAAAGTTTTTCGATTTGACGCTTAGTTTTTGAGATATAATTAATTAAACATTAATAAATTCAACCATTTTGTGGGTGTCGCTACACTTATTGAGAACTCTAATTGTCGCTACTCTAGCATGGCCACCCTACTCCATTTCTGTGGCCCCACCTCCTTAGATTGATAGATACATAGATAGATACTTCTTGGGGTCTAAAAAGTATTGCACTTCGATCTCATGGTCCATTGTGCTCCCCCTTCTAACTCAGTCTGACGAGACTCGCTTCTCCCATATGTTGGCAATAGCCTGGAGCTATTGCCTTGCTTATCAGGTCCTCCCGAAGGTTCATATATTCGGAGTGAGATGCACCGTATATTCTGTATCTGCTGTAACCCAGAGGTTCGTAGTCAAAAATTATGTGGCTGGATGTTTCTTCCTCCTCGCCAAACAATCTGCACATTATGGAGCCGTTATGGAGTCCCATTGTGTGCAGATGCTTCCGCATGGGATAATGCTCGTTAAGGAACCCAGTAACCCTCCGCAGCTGCATCCTGTTAAGCCTCAGTGCATCAAGAGATAACCTCTTTGTTGCACTCTGAAGCAGTACCTTCCCGAGCTCTTGCCGCGGTACTTTTTCCCAGTGATCACGGTGTTTAGCATTTGACCACAATCAATTAACGTTGTTCCGTTTTGCCAGTTTCAGAAGTTCCTCCAGACAATCCTTGACTACCCTTGGGGTGACCTCAGTTCCAGGCAAGGCTTTTAAAGTAGCTTGACTGTCCGAGAGAATACATACGTTCTGGTTTATGTAGCCTCTACGTAGGTTCTCACGGACGCAAGTCAGTATGGCGTAGACTTCTGCTTGGAAGACCGTGGCATATTTCCCCAAGTTGATGCTTGTGTTTGCTTTAGGTCGCTCACCGTAGATTCCCGCCACGGCCCCTTCTTCAGTTTTGGATCCGTCTGTATACCAGGCGATTCCTTTCCTGAGGTAGGGTGGTTCTCCTTCCGACCACTTGGCCCTATCACATACTACAGTGAAAGGTTTTGAAAAGGAGTATGTCTTAGGAAGTATATCTCTGCCCATTTTAAAGACGGGGTCTGAGATAATTGATGTTGCCACGATCAAGTTGGACATGACTTGATTTTTACTAATCCAGTTGTTATTGCAAGACAATCTATAGGCGCTGGATCTCGCTTTAGCTATTATTACAATGCTTAACACTATGCGCTCTGTGATTGGTGTAGTAGTATAACGACAAAAATGCAAATGTAATTAGTTGAATTTATTATTAATTATATCTCAAAAACTAAGCGTCAAATCGAAAAACTTTATTAAATTTTTTTGTTTGTTTTTTCCAGCTCTACACCGGGTATAGTTTTCTTGAATGAATTTCACCCTGTATACAAAAAAAAAATATTTTCTCTAAATTTGGGTTTTTTGGGTCTAACTTAGGAAGATAATATTTCTACTTTGTCAGAGGCAACAATCATGCCAGCCATCAAAGAAGAAAGATACATGGTACTCCAATCAACTCTGAATAAAATTCTTAAGCAAACTGAATTTTTGCATTGCCCTTTGTTTTGTTATTTAGCCCGAGGATACACGAGCGTTTAAAAAACATCCGTTAAAATGCAAGTATAGTAGTCCATTGTTCAAGATAAACCTGTTTAAAAACGAACGTGCGTTAAAAATAACGCGCGTTAACAACGAGCGTTGTTTTGCTATTGGCGTTGAGCTGCTACGCACGTTGAACGTGCCTCAGATAGATTAACGTACGTTGAACGTGCTTCAGATAGATTAACGCGTAAAAATTGTGACGAAAATCTCAAATAATTGTCTTATTTAATAATTATAATGGATTTCCGTCAAGTAACGACCAATTCAATACACAAGTTTTTTCAATACATTGAAACAATTTGAAAAGCCAAAACTGTAATGCCACCAAATTTAACCTCCAACGGAGCTTCGAACTGCTTTAAATTTAAAATAAATAAATGAAAATAACAACGAATTAACTCCTTAAATACACTAAATAAATTGAGTTTTTGTCTATAAATTTTTGTTCTATCTCTTACTATTTCAAAGGTGGATATTTTCTCCAATGGGGGGGGGGGGAGAGCACGGACCAATTTTGCCCATTCACGAACTAGAACTTACTTCTTGGCTCTAGAACAGGCCAGCAAAATTTCAGCTCGTTATCTCTGTTCGTTTTTGAATTATCGTGTCCACAGGCAGACTGACGGACATGCGGAAATGGAGTAATTTTATGAACACCTAAACCAAAAATTTTTTTCTGCAATCAATACTTTCAACTGTTACAAAATTGAAAATAAACTTAATATATCCTTGTATATATCATTTATAACGGGTATAAATAATATATACAATGATATAAAGATATCTTACATCATATGCGTACGTACACAAAATTTAAGATCTGAAGTGGGGCCTTTCCGAAAACCTGCCTTAAACTCTTAACACATTTTTTGAATAAATCTCTAATAGTACAGTCTCAAAAAAATTGAACCAATCGGAATTGTCAAGTTTCTTAAATTTCATAAAATACTCAATATATTTGATCCTAAAAATATGAAATAATGCTCTACTATGTTTATTATATTGAAATCAATATATGTATATATATATATATATATATATATATATATATATATATATATATATATATATATATATATATATATATATATATATATATATATATATGTATCCTTTATTAATTTTAACTATAAAAAAATTGGATGCAGACTATTAAAAATCCATCAAAGTTCAATGCTAAAACGAAGAGTTTGCAGATTCTTTATTGCATACAGATCGTTTTCAACAGCTTGTCTAATAGGGAATCAATGTTAAATATATAAATGACACATATACTAACCATATATTATACACATACTTACATGCTACTTGTGGAATCATGTTTTTTTGATGTCTTTTAAGAGTGGGGATTTATTGCTGCACACTCAATTGATAATATTATTATTCATTATGTATGTTAATGCATAGGAAATATTTGGTTGTTTTTTATTTAATGGTATAATCGTATTCCAACAATGGGTTATTACACAACAATAGAAAAAGTGTACTTGGTTCTTTGGTTTTCTCAAAACAGATCTATTCGCGGAACAGGCCTGAAAATTTGCAACAATTAAGGCAAAGAATTGTTGACAATTGTGCGAATATTTCTCCTCAAGTGCTTGAAAATACCCGGCTAGATTTCTACAATCGACTCGGATATTGTTTAGCAAGTGATGGAGGAATATTCGAACCGTTGGTTTAACTTTTTTTTTTGTCGGAATTCTATTTTTTTTTCTTTTTGGGGTTTTATTTTTCTTTTAATTTGTATGGATTGTTGTTAAATGTTATACCGTTAATAGAATACTATCATTTATTTTCAAACACTCCACATAAAAATAAAAAGGGATATTGAATAAAGAATTTTCAATTGTTAGAAGTAATGGCTAAACTTAAGAAGACAATAATGAATATATTTAACGCACTCTAATTAGATGTTTATGTAGTACTGACGACTTTAGATAGCAGGCAGCCAGCATTATGTTCACAACACATCCCGTACACCACAGAGTACTCCAACTATTTTTATATCTTCATGCATTATGTGTAGTTATATAGTAAATAATATTTAACATTGATTTCCTATAGGAAAAGCTGTCCAACACACACGGTATAGTATATACCAGCTCATAATCATAAATATTTATTCTTAATAACCATTTTTAAATTATTATTTGATATGGATGGCATTATATGCTTATTTTATGGTAATTGTATCATTTAAAAATGATCATTAACAACATAATTGTTTATTCGTGATCATGGATTTTATCATAACTATATAATCTAGAATCTGAAAACCCTTCGTTTAAATATTGCATCGTATATTTTGATGGATTTTCAATTGTTTAAAAATGGTCAAATTCATGATTTTTTAGAGTTTAAATTCATATCTTTTATCAAGTTTACCTTTAAGTCGTTTTTTAATATGTATTTGGTTAAAAAACATTTTTGCTTTAAAAAAACGGGGCCAAATTTGACGGTGCAAAAAGTTTATTTCTACATTCAGTTCAACAACAACAAAAAAAGAAATTCAATTAAAATAATTGCGTCTGAATAATTTTTGATACTCTATGCCGGTTTCGCCTAGTCTATTATGGTCTTTATCTAGAGCACGGTAGTGCGCAGGGCCGAGTTTAAGGGACACATTTGGATATATATAAAAAACATTTATATATATATATATATATATATATATATATATATATATATATATATATATATATATATATATATATATATATATATATGTTACGTATCAAGTCCGATATTGTACAGATCGGATTTGTACAGGCAATTTTGTACCAAGTCCGATCTGAACAGGTAATTTTTTTAAATAAAACCGATATAGTGTTTCGAAATGTGAAATTTATGCATATTTTATCATGCGCTTAACGCATTATCACATTTCGAAACACTATTTCGGTTTTATTTAAAAAAATTACTTATTAATATTCACAAAATTGATATAGATATTGTCTATTGCACTCAGGTGAATTTTTTAGCTATATATTAGTTTTCTTTTTTTACAGCATAAATACATTTAATGATTTTTGTATTGTGTTTTTGTACGAGCCATTTATGCAAATAAAATATTGGAAATGCTCTTTTTATAAAATCTTGCATGAACAATGTCTTTATCAAAAACCATAAAAATTGTTACATCGTCCTTATTCGAATGAAAGTATCACAGATATTAATTTATAAAGAAAAAAATAATTTTTTATATTAATTGTATTATGCTAAAAATATAGCATAGTCACATATTTAATTAACAATTAAAAAAGTGCTATAGAAATAAAGCATCCTGATGTATCACATGTATTATTTTCAGATTCATTTTATTTATACAATAAGGAAGACATGGATCTAAATTTTTAGTTATTATTAGTAGAAATTGAAAGGTATGATAAAACATAATTGGTGAAATCGCCATATACATGTAGTTATTAAAATTTTATAGGCTTTTAAAGTCTATCACAGATATCATATTACCAGGCATTTTATTTATACATTATAAATAATTTAAGCAGCATTTTTGAATAAAAGCATTTTCAAATATAAACAATAATAATTATTAAAAGCCTGTTTAGTAAATTAATGAAACCGAGTTCAAAAACCACAGATTAAATTCTGAAATGTTATTATTAAATTAATAAATTCATTGAACTCAACTCAAGTATAATAATAATAATAAAATATATATTTACTAAGGATGTTTAAACATGTTGTTTTTGACTTTTTAAGATAAAGTTTTATTTGCTAAACCAATATACAAGTTTTATACATGGCATTAAATTGTATGCATTTATAACACGGTAGATAATTAGGATCATATATACAAAAGAGAAATGGATATATAAATTATAAAGTTGTAGATATCTTTAGTTTTAGTATGTTTGTTTACTACACATTTTTTTTTTCTAGATGATAAACATAACAATCCTGTAAAAATATATGTAAACTTAGTACTCTATCTAAATCTTAAGTAGAAAAATTAACAAATATGTTATTATTTGTCTACTTAATTTACTACAGATATCTACAAGATTATGGGATACATTTTCAGTTCAGATTGGTTCAATTTTATTGAACGGGATTATACTTTAATCATAGAATTTTAAGAACAAAACTAATTTTATAAGCTTTTATTTAGTTTCTTGCAAGTTAAATTTGACCCACTTCCTCTTATTCTACAGAGTTGAATTTTTACATGTTGGTTCAGTTCCGATGACAATGCATTTTTATGGTAAACATGCTGGAATCGACAAGGGAAAGGGCGATTTATAGGGAGGGGTAAACCCAAAATTTGGTATATCTCTCGTAATATTGAAAAAATCGAAAAACACATAAGAAGTAAAGTTGTAGAAAATTAGTTTTACTATAATTAAGTTTCTTATCATTTTTTTTAATTCTCTAATATTTATTATCTCTAATAGAGATTTCTAATAGCGACGGTCGGCCGCCGCAAAATGGCGATTTATAATTTCCACATTAACCCCTATGATATGGGTATCAAATGAAAGGGTTTGATGAGCGAAACACAGTAAGTAAAGTGACGTCATTCTAAATCCAATATGGCGGCCGCCGCAACCTTATAAAAGCTTATTTAAAAAAAAAATTTTTTTTCGTTTATCTTGTTTTCTATATTAAATAATACAGAATTCTTCAAAAATTATTTGAATTTAGTGTATAAATTTCCTCTTCATTATTGTATTAAGAATTGAGTATATCTAACATTATAGTTTATGCATAATCATTGATTTCATAGGGTTAAAAATTATTGATAGTATTTTAGTACAATTATTATTTATTTTTAATATAAGTTTAAACGTTTAATATGTTTAGTGTAAAATTTAACAGTTCATTGCATGTTTTCTTCTGCCCAGTTCAATAATAAAAATTCGTTGATCGACCGAAAAAATGAAGTTCATTGAATGTTCACAAAAATTAAAAATTCGTTGTCTTGTGCAATTACAATATATCTGTAATGCACAAGTGCATTTTTTTTAAACTGAAAATTTGGACTTACCTACCTGGTTCTTGCATCAAGGCTCTCAATTATCAAGACAAACTTCAGGCTGTGATAGTACTCACCAAACTGATAAAATATATCTTATAGTAAAAGTCTAATAATGCTTTTAATATTTTTCACAAAACATTTATATCTTTTTCATTTATATCATTTCAATCAACATTTTCAAAACAATAAAATATATTACAAAACGTACCGAATTTATATATCTAAAAAATTATATAATATCAGGTGATTACTAAAAAATATTAAAATGAAAAAAAAAATACAAGTGTACATGATAAAAGCAACTACTGTCAATAAATTGATAAAAACAAATAAAATTATTTACAAAATTAAAATCCATTAATAAAATTTAACAACACTAAAATTTAGTGCCTTCACTAAAATTTTACAACATTACAGAAAATTTGATCGAAGATACTGAAATGGCCCTAAAAAACAAGAAAAATAGCCTCGCTAAAGAGTTGATCAGAGATCTGAGAGATCGTTGTCTTATAATATTGTTGCACCACCTATCAAAACAACAATTCCTAAAATAGTACTATTCATAAGGAATGGAGATTGTACGAAAGACCCATAAACGCTACAATATGAACATCCTAGAATCGTTGGAAATTTATAAGAGATTTATGTCATTCACTTTTATTTTTAGCTAATTGAATTATTTTATTTTATTAATTGATTTTAATATTGTAAATAATTTTAATTGTTTTTGTCAATTTATTATATAGTAGTTGTTTTTATCATTATTGTATTTTTTTTCATTTTGATTGTTTTTAGTAATCACCTAATCTATCTATATATATATAAATCGATGTGTGTAGGTATGTATGTTCCCTATGGACTCCAGAACGGCTGGACCCGTTTTGATGAAATTTTCAGGCAATCATCAGCTTAGCCCAGGGAGTGACCCTGTGAAGTTTGGTAGCGATCGGGAAAAAAATTTATTTATTTTTGGCAATTTTGTGTCATATTTTCAAATTTGTGTCATCTGGCTATAGATAATTAGTGCTACCCGTGCGAAGCCGGAGTGGGTCGCTAGTATTATATAATTGTTTAAATATATAATTAACACTGTACATTTTGTAATAGATTTTATTGTTTTGAAAAGGGTCATGTTGATTGAATGGATCGTAGAGAGAATTTTTTTTAATTGATAATAAGCTAAATAAGTTATTTTATTAATAGAATGGATTACCACAAATTAACTGTCACCAACACTATTAAACTTTGTTCCCTCCTAAAATAAGCATTTTTCAACTTTTGTATATAGCACTTATCAGACTATATAGCACTTATCATACTACCGATTGATAAGTACTGTTGCCCCCTGGAGTTTGAAATGACAATTTACGAACTTTTTATATATGCGGGTAGAAAAGTAATCATATTTCTCTATTATTTCCTGCAATTTTCCTTTAAATTTCGTACAGTTTCTTCAATGGGTGACCAATACTTTCGTATTGTACAGGACGAAAACTTTTTTTTTAATAAAAGAAGGTGATGTACCTTTATTTTATCTCCCGAAGTACCTATCTTTATTTTATCTATGTGTAACTTAATTACATTAAATTATCCTAGGCAATTTGGGGCACAATGTGGTCGACCAAAGAATTTTCATTTTAGTTCTACATTTAATCACTTTACCTAAACTTTTGAGGCTATTCTATAAAGGAAAAAAACTTCTCATGCCTCTCATGCAAAACTCTTATGTTATATTATAATAATTTGAAAAAAATCTAAGTCTTATATCGAAATTGTGAATATTAGATCGATTTCAATTAACGAGCATAATGGGTGGGAAAAATTTATATTAATAAAAGTTCTATAAACACAAGTAATTTTCCATACTTGCTTAAACTTTAAGAGTGCAAAATTTCAGTTCAATTTATTGAACTATTTTGAAGTATAGATAATATTGTAGCTCACGTAGGTATTATTGCGTCATTACTTAACTAAACTCAGTTTTTTCATCAGATAAAATATCTACGTCTTCGAAAATATAGTGAAAATAAATAACATTATACATTTTGAAGCCGATATTCACATTTCAGTACGAGATCCAGATGTAAAATATGTGCTCCATTGTGTAATCACTTGTGTGAAAAAAATTGGAAGTACCTATTTAAAGTTTCAAAACATGTGCCAGTGAAATTTTAAAGGTAACCAAAAAAGTTTTCACGGTATGACGAAATAGTTTGGGAATTCCTGAAATTAATTGATTTCTGTCTCCATCGCGTATTCAATTGAATGAGGTATAAAATTAAAAGCCTTAATATACTCAACACGAATAACAGACGGTGCCAGTAAAAATCTACCGGCAAACTTTGTAGTACCAACTAGTTTACTTGCTGGATTATCTCCAGCTTCTCAACTGTTCCCTTCACATATCAATTGAATAATTAAAGATCAAATTGGTCTGGATTATCCCGTTATGATTATCAAGTTGTGTCATTAAAAATCGAACCGTAAATGATTGGCATTCGCAAGATTATGTGAGCCATTATCTTTATTACTGGGGAATTGTATTTCAAACTAAGAAACAACTAACATTAATAAAATATTTCACTATTGGCAAATTAAATTAAGTAATTTTGTTGCATCAACAAATATAAGTATTTTGTTTAATATCTATTATATTATATATGCTTGTAGAATAAGTTAAAAAAGCATGTTAAAAACAACATATTAATTAGTAACACACACAGCGAGGATTGCATTATTGATAGAAATAAAAATTTATTAATTAATAAATGATTAAAAAATTTTATACAACAATAATATTCTTCTCCTGTATGTGACTAATTTTAGATCGTTAAGAATATTATTTAATTACTTTTATTTAATATTTTTTATTTAATATTTGTACATATATAATTTTGAAAGTAAAATTGCAATAATTTAATCGTTAATTTTAAATTAAAAATGAATAAATAAACTTTATATTAAAAATGTTTGTCATTTATTTTTACCAATCAATATCAATATCCATACCAAGGCCAAAACACGCAAAAAATTATCCTCTTGGATATTTGAGCCATACAACCAACTTCAAATTTAAACCCATAACCCAAGTATTTTAGTGTATTTTTCAGTACTTTCACTCAAGACATGACGCAAGATAGATTGTAGAGACTGCCCTAGACGGGCTATACTTCGACCATAAGGTCCATTGTGATGCCTAAGCATGTGAGGATGAGAGTGGAGTGGAAAGCATTTTTGTGTAAAGACTAGGAATTGGTAGGATATGCGGCTGCAGCCGACTATGATAGGAACTATGCCGATATTTATCTGGAGTTCGTGAAGGAAACTGCAGAAAACCTTCTCAAGCATAGCCGGTTACTTCGTTCTTGTCCATATGTCGACAGTTTAGTCAATTAACCACCCCTTTTTTTCTTTTTTTTCTTAATAATTGACAAACTACCGATGTCGGGATTCGAACCCATAACCTCCCAGTTTCCAAGTAGGCATACTGCGCAGACATAACGCCTTAGACCGCTCGACCACTTGGATTGGTAGATATGAAGCAAAGAATATAATATATTCTTGAATTATCACTAGCCTCCATATATGGGCTGAGTATCCCATAGTTTAGAAATATGACAATCAGATTGAAATATTAGCAACGTCAAGCGTATGGCGGAAATAAAGTTAAATAATATTAAACGACGCAACGACGTAATCGACGCAACGAATAACAATGGTACCACTACAAATACACAATAGTGCCACTACAAATATACAATGTTGCCACTACAAGTCAGTCAGTCTAAAAAAAAAAACTTCTGAATAGATATGTTATATTATTATTATTATTATATTCTGTGTGTTTTTTCAGGGCTCTTATTAACTTGTCAGTAGTGTGAGTGTCGGCGATTTTCCCCTACTTAGTGGATTCGTCATATTCAACTTGAATACAAAATTTAAAAAATACAAAGAATCCCAAGAATAAATTACTTAAATTTTCTACTAAACTTTATTAAATCCACTAAATATAGAACAAAATACCTCAATATGACAGCACTTACTGTGCAAAATAGGGTTACAATATATGTTGCTAACTATCTGTCAAGTCAGCTATCAAGAAAGTTAGATAGACTTTTAGTTACTTAGGGCCAACGCACACCAAAAGAGCAAAACTGCTTTAAACAGTGTTAGTCAACCTAACACTGTTTTGTTAAAATAGAACATATATATATATATATATATATATATATAAATTTATATATATATATATATATATATATATATATATATATATATATATGCATATATATATATATATATATATATATATATAAATATATATATATATATATATATATATATATGTATACATTTATATATATATATATATATATATATATATATATATATATATATATATATATATATATATATATATATATTATATTTCATTATTTATACTGAGGAATTTATGAAGAACGCAGTAGAAAGTATTTTCTAATTTAAAATAATTAATTAAAAAATACTTTCTATTGCGTTCTTTAAATGGCATCAGTCAAAGAGTATATAAATAAGGAACGAATCAACAACAAGACTCTTTTCATCTCGACATAGTCGGTGTACCTTTTTTTCATACACATCTAGGGATGGGGATCGAACCCACGACCTCTGGCATTCTAGACTAATACCAAAGGCTGACTTAAATGTCAAAGTAAGTAAACGCTAGTCGCTTCCGTTGGTATAATATAACCGAAAGGCAACCACACTAACAATGGAAATAAAAAGACGCTAGTTTACACACAAAAAAACAATTTATAATTGTTGTAACTTGAAACTTTGAAATATTATTGTATTTGTAAATTTATTGTAACCAAGTTTTCATTTAAATAAAATCATTTTTCCACCAGGTTCATCGAAGCTAGTAACAAATTTCAAATAATTTATTGGTGAAAATCCTACGACACAAACATTTGTCAAATTACAATATGTGGAGATAGTTCATATTTTAACTGTAAGTACTTTTGAACATTTTCTTAATCCGTATGTCTAAAATCCCATTATTTCGAAAATTTATTCGTAACGAAAATAAATCTTTCGTTACGCGAATTTCTGAAGTCGACGTTTTCTACTTTATCAGAAACTTAATAAACATCAGACAAGGATTCTGATAATAACATTTCACTGTGTTCAAACAAGTTAGCGGAAAAGCTAGCACAAATTAATTTAAATTCAAACAAAAATTTAATAGAAAATAATTTTAAAATGAATACTATTACACTCACAGATTTAATTAAGTTAAGTGAAAGTTTCGACGGAACACCCGGGAAACTTCGTAAGTTTATACGCAATGTAAAAAAAGCCTCTCATGCGATACGTTATTAATCACGATCTAATTACAAATATATTACGGGCTAAAATTAAAGGTAAAGCAGATTAAATACTTGTATCAGTTGGCAATCCATCAGATTAGGCAACATTTAAATCACATTTAATTGCACAATTTTCTGATCGCTGAACTTTAGAAACAATTATGTACAAATTAAACACTATATCACAGGGAAATAAAACTCTTGAACTATATTATGCTGAAGAACAAAGTGCGTTTTGAAATACTATCGATTCACCCAGAGACCTACAATATAAATTAGGACAAACAGAATACATGTAGAAACAGTACTTAGAGCATTTAACGATAAAGACTTAAAAGAAGCATACGACAGAGTTTTAAATGAAATCAGTGCACAACAAAGCACTAGAGATAAGCAAAAATTAAGTAATAACTATAAATTTAACACGCAACAACCAAAACCAAAAATCCATATACCTCATCTATATCAACCTAGACCTCCAATAAATAATTCACCTTGTTGTAATGAAAATTATTAAATAATTTTTTTTGATCCAACACACATTTTAATTATGAAAGTAAAATATTACGAAAAATATTTAACAAAATAATATTTTTCTCCTTGCAAAAAGGAGTTTTTTTTAGTATAAAAAGTACAAAAAGAAAATAATGTAGCTCGATTTATTTTTTTTCTTAAACTAAGTTTTTTTTTAAGTCGAAAAATGATAATAAGAATAATTGTTGCTTTTGATTTAAAGTTTTTTCTATTTTTATAAAAATCAAAAATTTAAATAAAATTATTACATTTAATTTTAATCAAAAGTCATACAAATTGAATGTTTTTCAAAATAACAGATCACAAATAAATAATTTTGTAAAAACAAGATAATTTTTGTAAAACAAATAAACAGAAGTAAGCTAGCTTACAGTTATGAATGTATCATAAAATTTGTATATAGATTTTGAGTTCACACTGGCCGTGTCCATTAAGTCTCTGCTTAAATATCAACCAAGCGGGGTATGACTATGGGTCAAACCCAAGTAGAGGTATAATTTTTAATTAATTTTATAAATACTCTGAACACTCCGACTACGTCCATGGGTGTTGATATACTAAAATATTCTAGAAGCCTCCATGCGAAAATATATTGTCAAAAACAAAATATTTATTCAAAAACACAATCATATTCTAGAACGACCCATAGCGGGTATATAAACCGTGACCAGTGTCGATTCAAATCAGTTTTAAATCGATCATTGTGCGATTAGTATCAAAGTTTAATATCGAAGTATTGTCTGATAAGTTCAAAGTATATAATTGTTGTTCAATCCAGATCAAGTTAAAGTTGGAATTTGTACAAGTAATTTGATCAAGT
This sequence comes from Nineta flava, assembly GCA_963920215.1. NCBI lineage: Eukaryota > Metazoa > Arthropoda > Insecta > Neuroptera > Chrysopidae > Nineta > Nineta flava. The sequence continues at coordinate 49,893,291 of OY986043.1, read as the reverse complement.
AATTCAAAGTTTGACATTGTGTGGAAAAAAATTAAAATAATTGTTGAAAAAGAAATTGGATAATTTTTTTTTTAAGCAATAAAATCAGGTTTTTTTTTGTTTCGTAAAAACTTGTGTTTAATTTAATTTTTTTTTTTTCTTTTCTTTAAACAAAAACGTGCGTGTTGTTTCAATTACAAAATATTTAGTAATATCGTTTACTAATATATTTTTTTTTTGTTTTTGTCCAGTATCGGAATCATTTCAGGTTCGGGCAGCGCTCCTTTGAGGATAAAGTGAGCCAGGATACCGCGACAAGTTGCGACCGTGACAGGACCAGGAGACGTACGGAAGAAGAAAAGAATTACAATGGCAAGCCGCAGTATCCCCATGCCACGATTGCGTGAGATGATGGAGGCCGAAGGGCTGGACAGCACTGGCACTAGAGAGGTCTTACAGGCAAGATGGGAGGAGCACCAATCTAGGCAACAAGGAACACCGACGTCAAGGACTCAAGGACCACTCATTCCCACATCAGAACGGCGTAGAAGTGTGGTTTCCGACCCGGAAGAACCAGCTGCTGCGACAATGGAGATAATGTTTGCGACAATAATGTCCAACTTCAAGAATTTGGATGAGAGAATGGGTGATCGATTGGAGAAGATGGTCGACCAACTCAAAGGATCCGAAGAGAGGATAAGTAATCAACTTCAAGAGTCCGAAGAGAGGATGGGCAACAGACTTCAAGGATCGAATGAGCAAATGGGCAACCAATTAGAAGAAAGAATACAAACCATACAATACGAATTGGGGGAACGAATGGTGGATCTGAGGGACGCGTGCATACAGCGGATCGACCAAATAACCACGGATGTCGAAACTGTGAAAACCGACATCGTTAACATTAAAGCCGATGTCATTGAGAATCGCACGCAAATCAAAGGCTTGGTGGATGACATTATACGGATCGAACAGAATCAAACACAGCAACTGCGAGACATGCGTATTGATCCGCAAGAAGTGAATACAATCATTCGCTCCGCCGCATTGGACACAACGACGCTTCTGTCCATCATGCCGGAGTTCAGTGGTAGACCGGCCGAAGATCCAGTAGTTTTTTTGAACAGAGCAACGGCATTACTACGGCAAACGCATCTGCCCGTAGATTGTTGGATTGAGATGGTCACAAAAAAATTAACAGGACCAGCCAGAGATTGGGCATTGATGAATCGTGGGTTGGGCTACACCTTCGATGAGTGGAAATGGCAACTGGAGAGTTTCTTCAACAGTATAGGAAGGAAAGCCAAAGCCGAACTGGAATTGATGACCGTTTCCCAACCCACAGGATTGAAGACAGAAGCGTTCGTCAACATGAAGGTGCAGCTATTCAGAAGAGTGCACGCTGATAGGAACATTGATGACGTGGTGCCCATAATATTGAATTTACTACGCGACAATGTACGACCGCTGGTGAAGATTTCGAATCCAAAGTCATTAGATGAGCTACGTATAACCGTTAGAACACTGGATGAAGAGCCAGCGAGGAATCGGCAAGAACCACCAGCAAGAGCACCACCACCACCACGTCTAAGCAGTCCAGGCACGTGCTTCGAATGCCACCAAGCGGGGCACATAAGTCGAAACTGTCCCAGAAGGGGACAACAAAATAGACCTGGGCCGTCGGGAAACTAATTCCAGGATCAATGAAGGAGGAAATTGGTTCTGGGGTACACATTAACCTCCACAAAAACGCACAACATCGACGTGAACACCAACAATTACCGGTCCGTTTAACAACAATGGAGACCAAGAACTCACACCAGAATGGGCCAATTGTGGAAGTTGATGTGCGTGGAAGATCAATATTGGTACTGATCGATAGTCAAGCATCACACAATTTCTTAAGTGAAGAATTGGCAAGAAGTATTGGTAAATGGCACCCTGTCAGAGATAGTACAGGGAGTGGAGCCACATGCAATAATACTTTCAAAATTCTTGGGAAAATGTGCATGGATGTGATGATATCAAGAATGAAGTTCAATGTTGATGTAATGGTTGTACCTGGCCTACGAAACCATTTAATACTTGGTTACGAGTTTTTAACAAACAATGGTGTGAGCATCGATTACCGGAGTGGTATAATTTACTTGGGGTGTGATAAGAGAGTCCGCATTGCATGGAGAAAACCAGATGGAGCCCATAGAGAAGTGGCAACAATTAACAACGCATTGGGCGAGTTACAAATAAAACTCCTTGAGAACCAAGAGCAGTTAAAAGATGTCATTCGGCGACATCCCAGCGTTTTCGGCAAAGTTGGAAGGACAAAAACGATCACACACAAGATCGAGATTACGAAGAATTCCCCCATTAAATTACGACCATACCCGTACAACAATGAGAAGCAACGGGTATTAGAAGAGATGATTGAAGAGATGGAAGGCGATGGCATTATAGAACCATCCACATCGCCTTGGGCCGCACCCGTCGTATTTCCGAAGAAGAAAGATGGTACTTTTCGATTGTGCGTCGATTACAGAAAATTGAACGATATCACAAAGAGCAATGCGTTTCCGATTCCAGATATGCAAGAGATGTTGAGAAAAGTCAATGGAGCAAAAATATTTTCTACATTGGATCTTCAGACTGGTTATTGGCAAATTGAGATGGAGCCACAATCGAAAGAATACACAGCATTTACCACCCCAAGAGGTCTCTATCAATTTCGCGTCATGCCGTTTGGACTGAAGAATGCTCCAGCTACGTTCCAGAGTTTAATGAACGAAGTTTTATCTGGATACATCGAAGATTTCTGCCAAGTTTACCTGGATGACATACTAATCTACAGTCGATCAGTCAAGGAACATTTACATCACCTGGATCTTGTACTTGAAAGACTAGAACAACATGGATTAACTTGTAAACCAAGCAAATGTGTCATTGGCAGCAACAAAGTCAAATACCTGGGACATATTTTGAGCGAAGACGACATTGACAGAGAGGAAGAGAAGAACGAAGCAATAAGCAATCACCCTGTACCAAGAACACGACGACAATTACGACAATTTTTGGGATTATGTGGTTGGTACAGGAGCTTCGTGAAGAACTACGAAGATATAGCTGTACCTCTGAGCGAAATGCTCAAAAAGAACATAAAGTGGCGATGGCTAACATTGCATCAGAAGGCGTTCGAAAATCTGAAATCATCGATTGTGAATGCACCGAAACTAGCACATCCAGATTTTAAGAAGACGTTTTGTTTGAATACGGATGCTAGTGACGTCGGACTGGGTGCAATATTATTCCAAATGGAAGATGATGGCAAGACAAGACGAATAATAAACTACGTCAGCAAGAAACTTGGACCCACGGAAAGAAAATACGCCACAACAGAAAAGGAATGTCTCTCGATAATCTGGGCATTGAGGAAGTTTCGAGGATATCTTGAAGGAAGGCATTTTAAATTATACACAGATCATGCAGCGCTCCAATGGCTGAACAAAACTAAAGATAGTCGAGCAAAATTGACAAGATGGGCATTAGCATTGGGAGCCTATGATTATGAGATAATTCACGTCCCCGGAAAAGATAATCAAGCCGCCGACTCCTTGTCCAGACAACCACAGGGCAAGGCTGAAGACGAAGAAGTGGAGGACATTCCAGAGTGGGTGATTGAAAAGAGGGCAAAAACACCAATAACCCTCAACGTAATCGAAGTGGAAACACCCACACACGACGCTATTAGACGATGGCAGGATGAAGATCGTGATGTGACTGCCATCAGAAGATACATCGTAGATAGTAATAGTCCACTGAGAAGCAATCTACGTCGACGAGTGGACAGAACACGAGCTAACTACACCGTAGCTGACGGGATCCTCTGGTACCATAGTCAACAGATGGTACAAGAAGTGCCAGTGGTTCCCGAAGAACGCCGACTTGGTTTTCTAAGAAGATATCACGATAGTGATGAAGCAGCACACCCCGGATGGAGAGAAACGTATCGTCAAATCCGTAACCGCGTCTACTGGTATGGGATGCAAGATGACATACGCAGATATGTGAAAGGGTGTGATACGTGTGCTAGAGTGAAGCCACTAAATCAGAAACCAAGTACAGCAATGAGAAGTCGAAGACCTACTTCACCATGGGAGGTAGTCAGCATCGACTTGATGGGTCCATACCCACGCACATCACGTGGAAAGACAAATATATTGGTTGTGACTGATCTTTTCACTAGATGGATCGAAGCATTTCCATTGGGGGCCACGTCGACCTCGAAGATAGCCCAAGTACTGAAAGACGAAGTATTTAGTCGTTATGGATATCCAAGAGCAGTAGTAAGTGATAATGGTCCCCAGTTCAGATCAAAAGAATGGAAAGCAGTGAACAAAGATTGGAACACAGAGATATGGACTACACCAATATACCATCCACGAGCCAACCCCACAGAAAGACAAAACCAAGAATTGAAGAAGTTGTTGCGTCTGCATTTACTGGATCAAGAACATAAAACTGGGATCAACAACTGCACAAATCATTATTTGCAATACGAAATAGAGCAAATCGTACAACTGGTTTTTCGCCTGCCCAATTGTTACTGGGGGCAGAGATGAAGAAGCCTGGGGATTGGCAGATACAAGTTAATGAAGAGCCTCAAGAAATTCAAGAATGGGCCAATGAGAGAGGCCAGGAACGTAAAGAAACTGAAGAGAGTGCTCGGCATACAATATTGGCCAATGCCGAAGAGAACGACCAAGAGGAGACGGGACTCAGTTATCAACCAGGAGAGTCCGTCTGGATGCGCAACCAAGTGCTCAGCAGTAAGGTGGAGGGTGTCCATAGTGGACTGGCACCAAAATGGAAAGGGCCTTATAGAGTGCTGAGGAGTTTACCAGCTGGAATATATGTTGTGAATACAGTGCCTCCCACGAAGATACATGGAGGTCTCTTGAAGCCGGCCAGTGCAAGGACCGCCGCCAATGGGAATCTGGGAAGATTGAGTGTGGGGAACGAGGTGTTCGGCCAACTACTTCCAGATCGATTGGGGGGTCAAAGGCATGGAGGTGATGGAAGACGACGGGATGTACCAAGTGTGGACGAGCCAGAGGCCAGAGCATTAAGGCCAGGGTACAACTTGCGGCCCAGACGACCGGCAATCAACAACAGGCGCCGTTGAAGAGTGAAGAACTAATGTGTACGTACACTTTTATGTTATGCTAGCTAGCGAAATGTACTAGTACAGTTCAAATAGTTCTTAAGCCAAAAATTGGTCGACCAAATATAATAAGCAAATTAGAAAATGTGTGTTGGAATCTAGAGGGGGAGATTTTGTTGTAATGAAAATTATTAAATAATTTTTTTTGATCCAACACACATTTTAATTATGAAAGTAAAATATTACGAAAAATATTTAACAAAATAATATTTTTCTCCTTGCAAACAGAAGGAGTTTTTTTTAGTATAAAAAGTACAAAAAGAAAATAATGTAGCTCGATTTATTTTTTTTCTTAAACTAAGTTTTTTTTTAAGTCGAAAAATGATAATAAGAATAATTGTTGCTTTTGATTTAAAGTTTTTTCTATTTTTATAAAAATCAAAAATTTAAATAAAATTATTACATTTAATTTTAATCAAAAGTCATACAAATTGAATGTTTTTCAAAATAACAGATCACAAATAAATAATTTTGTAAAAACAAGATAATTTTTGTAAAACAAATAAACAGAAGTAAGCTAGCTTACAGTTATGAATGTATCATAAAATTTGTATATAGATTTTGAGTTCACACTGGCCGTGTCCATTAAGTCTCTGCTTAAATATCAACCAAGCGGGGTATGACTATGGGTCAAACCCAAGTAGAGGTATAATTTTTAATTAATTTTATAAATACTCTGAACACTCCGACTACGTCCATGGGTGTTGATATACTAAAATATTCTAGAAGCCTCCATGCGAAAATATATTGTCAAAAACAAAATATTTATTCAAAAACACAATCATATTCTAGAACGACCCATAGCGGGTATATAAACCGTGACCAGTGTCGATTCAAATCAGTTTTAAATCGATCATTGTGCGATTAGTATCAAAGTTTAATATCGAAGTATTGTCTGATAAGTTCAAAGTATATAATTGTTGTTCAATCCAGATCAAGTTAAAGTTGGAATTTGTAGAAGTAATTTGATCAAGTAATTCAAAGTTTGACATTGTGTGGAAAAAAATTAAAATAATTGTTGAAAAAGAAATTGGATAATTTTTTTTTTTAAGCAATAAAATCAGGTTTTTTTTTGTTTCGTAAAAACTTGTGTTTAATTTAATTTTTTTTTTCTTTTCTTTAAACAAAAACGTGCGTGTTGTTTCAATTACAAAATATTTAATAATATCGTTTACTAATATATTTTTGTTTTTGTTTTTGTCGAGTATCGGAATCATTGCAGGTTCGGGCAGCGCTCCTTTGAGGATAAAGAGAGCCAGGATACCGCGACAACCTATGCTAAGACAACCTACTAGTCAATCACTATTTCGACCTAATCAATTCAATAACAATCAACATCAACATAGACCTGTACAATATAATAGACCAATATTTAATCAACCCAGTACACCTAACCAACAATAACATAATCAAAATTTCCAACCAAAACCACTATATAAACCCACACCTATCGACATATCCAGACAAACGAAATTACAACCACGACAAGACAATTTCTTTAAATCTACTGAACCACCTAATATCAAATCAAAGGAATTATTCAACATAGATAACGAATCGTATGAATATGAAAAACAAACTAATAACGATCAACATTATTACTACAATAATGATGTAGATTACAATCACGAATATTTCGAGCTTGAAGAATTCGAACCTAACGAAGATCAAAATTTTCAGTTAGAAGCCTCGAAACAGACTCATAGAACTTAATTATTCACAACAAAATGGAACCCTTCCATACATTAAAATAGGCAAATTAAAATTTTTAGTAGATACCGGAGAAGAAAGTAATTTCATAGACCCCAAGCATACAAACAATTTTCAATTATATCCAACACAAGATATTATAAAAACAGTTTTAAAAAATTATCAATTAGAACATAAAATTTACGTAGAATATTTAGAAGAATTAGAAAATCAAGAACCTATTCAATTTCTGGTTTTTAAATTTCATCATTATTTTGACGGATTGATCGGTAACAAAACCTTAAAAGAACTTAATGCCCAAATCAATTACCAAAACGATACCATAAGGTTCGGATCAACTCAAAATAAACTATTCCGTAAACCTATTATAACACCCCACATTTGCAATTTATAACCATACGAACAAGCAACAATTTGATTACCAGTAAACGTTAAAAACGGTGATATATTCATTCCCAGTATTAAATTCAATGACTACGTAATATCTATCGATGAAATTTATACTTCACAAAACTCTCTATCGGAAGTATACGTAATGAATCCATGACAAAGAAAATATTCTTCTTTCATCACCCATTAGAGTAGAATCATTAAATAAATATAAAAAAATACAGTACATCAAAGAAAATTCTGATGACTATTATGATTATGAGTTTGCCCTAAGCAATCGCCGCACTTCTCATTTGCATTCCGAAGAGAAACAATCATTGTTAGACTTATGTGCTAAATATCGTGATATATTTTACACATCGAACCAAAACTTGAAATTCACTTGAAGTAAAAGACAAATTGCCAATCTATATAAAAAAAACTATAGACTTCCTTTTGCTCAAAAAGAAGAAGTTAATCGGCACATAGAAGAAATGTTGGATAAAACATCATTAGACCATCTAATTCACCTTGGTCTTCACTAGTTTTTATAGTTTCAAAAAAACCAGACGCAAGCGACAAAATGAAATTCAGACTTGTTATAGACTATCGTAAACTCAATGAAAAAACAATCGACGATAGGTATCCATTACCCAATATATTCGACATATTAGACAAACTAGGAAAATGTCAATACTTTACCACACTAGATCTCGCTAGCGGTTTTCGACGAATAGAAATGAATCCACGCGATGTAGCAAAAATTGCATTCTCTGTCGATAATGGACACTACGAATTCACTAGAATGACTTTCGGACTCAAAAATGCACCTGCAACTTTCCAACGTGTTATGGACAATATGCTACGCGAATATATCGGACGTAACGTTTATATGGATGATATCATAATATTCTCATCATCTCTCTAAGAACATATAGAAACGCTAGGAAAAGTATTTGGAAAACTTAGGAAACATAATTTTAAAATCCAACCAGACAAATGCAAATTTCTTCATAAAGAAATCTTTTAGGACATGTTATAACAACAGAAGGCATTAAATCTAACCCTAAAAAGATAGAAGCAGCCGATTAATTCCCTATTCCCAAAACCATCACGGAAATTAAATAATTCTTAGGACTAATCGGTTACTACCGCAAATTTATAAAAGATTTCGCTAAAATCACCAAACCTTTAACATCTAAATTACAAAAGGATACATCCATCAACATTAACGACTCTGTATACAAACAATGTTTCGAATAGTGTAAAACATTATTAAAAGGAGATCATATTCTTTAATATCCAGAATGTACTAAACTATTTATTCTTACAACCGATGCATCTAACTTCGCAATCGGAGCTTTTTTATCACACGGATCACTAGGTTCTGATCGACCAATTTCTATGCATCTAGAACACTTAGTAAAAGCACACAAAACTATTCTACTATAGAGAAGGAACTACTGGCTATAGTTTGGGCTTGAAAACAATACCGACCATAACTGTACGGACAAAAATTTAATATATTTACGAACCACAAACCATTGAAATAAGTATATTTTCATAAAGAACCCAATTCCAACTTATTACGATGGAAAATCAAACTATTAGATTATAACTTCGATATAGACTATAAGCCAGGAAAACAAAACACAAATGCTGACGTACTATCTTGAGTTGTATTACTAAATACAACAAACATTCAGTTGACGAAAACAAATTACCAAACCATCCAATAATGCTATAACTGACTATAATCCAACAAGAATATCTGAACAACAACTTATTCAAAAAACCATTCTAGAAAAAAACCAGAAATATCGTAGATCAATAGAAAAATATAACGAATCAAAAAGTGACTCACCTCAATTAACATTTGATAAACCAGATATTTACATTAAAGACACAATACAAGCATACGTTAAATTAAAACCCAAATTTAAAACTAAACAAGGTAAACATTATAGATCCACAATAGATCAACAATAAAATGATATTTGCAGATTCATTGATTGATTTTCAGAAACATTGTTTGTTATCGCTCAGAAGATCGAATATCATGACTTTACTCATACCAAAGGTATGATAGCATTGAATATTGGACCCACGAAACTTACCTCACACTACAATAATCTTATTCTTATCATAAATATTACTAACATAAAATACGTGCTTAAAGATATAAAAACGACTATTGAATTTGCTAGATTTAACGAAATACATTTTTATAATCCAAAACATTTATTATTACAAATTAATAATTTAGAAAATAAATCATAGGTGGGCAGGGTTTGACTTCACAAGCTCTGAGTAAGAGGTAGGGAGAGAGATAGAGTAAATACAGGGTACCTACCAATTATTATTATTTTCTTTTTTTAATTAAAACATTTTATTTTTAATTTGTTACTAATTTCGAAATGGTTAAATTTTACATAAAGTGGGAATTTAATGTTATCTTACTCAACCTGACTGAATTTCTTCGAGTTAGTCAACTTTGAATTAAAAAAGTGAAAAGTACTATTCGTGCTAATGAAAATTATTTTTCGCATAATTTCTTTTTTCAAAAAAAATAAAAGTAGTGATTTTAGTGAAACGGTAATTTTACAATTTAATAATCGATTTAAAGATTTCGAAAATATAAATGTAATGACTGATTTTTTAGTGGCCCCTTTTAATTGAAAATTTAAAATTCCCACTTTAACAGAAATTTTTTCCGGAATCCAACGATTGCACGTTATTAAACGAAATGATTACCCTTCCAACAAATTATAATTTAAAGAGAATGAACACGAGCACAAAAAGTATTTGGGAAATCGTCGCAGAAAACCTATCTTCGTTTGAATATCCAGAATTATTAAAAATAAATAAATAAAAAACTTAGTTGTTTTTGTAGTTGTTTCGCATCTTCTTATCTATGTGAATCGGGAATTTCACATATGAAACATATAAAATCTAATAAATTATTGGGCAATATTCGGTAGGCAACCTGTATTGAATCATCGTTCCGTCTTACTTCAAAACATACCTTTCTTAATTACTCTCACTTTCTTATGGAGAGCCCCATGGCTCCGGCGAGCCGTCTAGGCCCACCTCTGGCTTAAATCCAATGTATAGAAAGAAGAGAGGTTTAATACAAAGGTGGCCAGGGGTTGACTCGACTCAGCTCTGAGTGAGAGATAGAGTAAATACAGGGTAACCTACCAATTATTAATATTTTCTTTTTTTAATTAAAATATTTTCTGAAAAAAATATAATAATACCAACTCTTTTTTATGGTCACTATTATACAAAGTAAATAATACATACTCTACAATAATAATACATTGAATACATACTCTGGAATTTTGGGCTGATAATATGGGGCATAAAATGTACCATTTTAATATATTTGTGTATGAATAAAATAAAAATGTTATTTATAAATAAATATATAATATATAAATATAAAATATAAATCTTTTGAACCTTTACGTTTACTGCTGGACCGTTGTAATAAAAGAGGGAAATTTTTGCAAAGGATTTGAATAGAATTGAAAACTAGTTTAGATAGAATTATAGTTTTCGAAATTCCAAATAATTTGCCTAAACTTTTTACATTCATATCCGAGAACTAATAAACAATTATTTACCTGATTTAATTATTTTTTCTTCGCATAGTGTCATGGGAATTTGATGAATTCAGTTAAAAATTTACATAAAGTGGGAATTTGAGTTTCTTCGAGTTAGTCTACTTTGAATTGAAAAAGTGAAAAGTACTATTCGTAGTAGTGGAAATTATTTTTCGCATAATTTGTTTTTTCAAAAAAATCAGATTCGCGAAATTCCCTTACCGATAAACATTTAGAAAATATAATGCGAATATCCACAAATACGTATATTCCGGATGTTGAAAATTTATCAAAATTTATCCAAGAATAGTAATCGAAAACGAATAATTTTTTGTTTGTTTTTTAATTTTTTTATATTGTACTTATCCCTTTTCATTCTACCTCCTTATTTCATCTCCCTACCTATTCCTTTTTCCTATCGTTCTCCTGATGGAAAACGCCTACCTTCCTCCCGTGGTTTCCATCAATTATTTTGTTATTATTTATTAGTTATTATGTTATCTAGAGCACGGTAGTGCGTAAGGCCGAGTTTAAGGGACACATCGGACTTTTCGCAACAGTGCTATTACTTAAGGAAATATTAGAACACTGTTTGACCGCGAAATATCTTCTGAACGAAAAGAGCTACAGTGTTGAATTTTCGAACTATCGATACTTTACGTAATTATAAGAAACCGGTTTTTTCAATGATCGTTAATGAATCAACCGTTAAAAAGTTATTTCACTTCAAAAACGCAAAATTCACGGTATACGCCTTAAAAACTGAAGTATTAAACATCATAATTATACGCTACTTCCAGATATCCTGTAAAGTTGATATTTGGCATGTAGGTAGATATAGTACCCAAACCGACGGGAAAATTGCGAAAACTGGAAATTTGTATGGGAAAAACGAACATTTTCACAATTTTCGTTTTAATCAAATTAGCATTAGAACGTATATATTTATCTTATTCGTTGATATTTATAGAGTCCTATCTGATTGGATGACACTTAGGTATTTAAATATTGATTGTATTAGACCATATCAGCGTAAAGAACCATGTAGAAAACACAATGAACTATATTATGACTAAAAATTTCTTTAACCGATAGTAGTGACAATGGCTTGTTGTATACAGCAGTTGTCGTATAGCATTTAAAAGTTAAGCAACATTAGTTAAAATCAGTACTTGGATGGGTGGACATTGTGTGCAGTTTTTTTTTTTTTTTTTTTGTAATTTTGTAATAAACAGTAATTTATATTCTCATTTTAACTTTTTTATTATATTTTGCATTGATGCATTGATCAATTATTATTCATTAACTTCAATTGTTTCAGTGCAACCCCCCGGAAAATTGGAAAAACATACTCCAAAATTACGTTTTTCTGTTCTATAAATGCTAGAAAGATAGAATTTTCACTAATCGACCCGAAATATCGTCAAATTAACAGAATATTTTTAAAAATTTCATTACCTTCATCGCAACAACACCGAAAATGGGAAAAACATCCCTAAAACTGACCTTTTCACTTCTATTCATGATAGAAAGATCGGTTTTTTTCCATTCAACGTGGAATAGGTTCAAAATAACAGAATTATTTGAAGGAAGAAAATTTTTCCATCACAACCCTTCGAACTTGGGAAAAACACCCCCAAAACCAACCTTTTTGTTCTATGCATGCAACATGATGCAGTTTTTTGCAATCGACGCTTAATAGCTATAAATTAGGAAGTTATTTCGAAAAACTTAATATTTTGTATTGCAACCTCCCGAAAAAACACCCCTCAAAATTACGTTTTTCAGTTCTTTACATGCTGAAATGATGGAATTTTCACCAATCGACCCGAAATAAAGTCAAGTTAACAGAACACTTTGAAAAATTTCATTACCTACATCGCATTCCACCCCCTCCCCCGAATTAATTGAAGTAAAATTGCCATTTCACTTCTTTATAAAGTCAAATTAACAGATTACTTAGAAAAATGTCATAACCTACATCGCAAACCTCCAAAAATGGGAAAAACACCCCTTAAACTGCCTTAAGGCATTTTGATCAGACTAAAAATATGACCGCTAGAGAGTGATTTATGTATTCTAAGAAAATTCGCTAAGTTGACGCAGCTCCTGCGTAACGAATTTTTTTTTGTGACGCGGAGCCAACGGGTCAAGTCATTTCTTCGAATCCGAACTGCCAATCGGCGTATTATCTTTGTTATATATATCAAAACTATTATCTTTGTTATATATCAAAACTATTGCATGCAGCACGTTGTTGTGGAATATGATTGTTCAAAGACTGTTACGTTGATAATCAATTACTGAAGAAGAAAAAATCTATTATTTTAGAAGTTATAATCGAAACAAATCAAGTAACATCTTATATATACTAAATTTTATATACTTATTTTAATAAAAATATATCACTCTTATTTCACATTAATTTGTGGCCTTTTATTATAAAGGCCTATGATCGATGAATATTATTATCAATAATCCAATGTATATAATTTACGCTTTCTTTTCAGTTTTCTTTGGCAATAACACTGCTTGAATATTTGGTAATACACCACCTTGGGCGATTGTTACACCAGATAATAATTTATTTAATTCTTCATCATTACGAATTGCTAATTGTAAATGACGATTACAAATTCGTTAATAACCAACAACAACAACAACAAATAATCAAACCAATTCATACCAGAGCTAAAAAGGAAGCTAAACCACCACCAATTATACTACACCAAACGGTTCCTAAAGTAAAACCATTTATAAACTACATGAAAACACTGTGTACCAGTGGGTTCCACCTGAAAAATGTGGGATCCACCACGCAAATTCATACGTATACATCTGCTGCCTTCACAAAACTAAAGCAGCAAAACTCTATCCGTGGTGCTGCACGGCCTAATGGGAACGTCCATTGATGAAATAGCCAGCGATCTGACAGAACAAAACCTGAAACCGACAAACGTTTTCTTAATGAATACAAAAACTCAAAACAAGCAATTATTCAAGGTCGACTTCCCATCAACAACATCATACCAGCAAGTACGTAGGATTTACCACATATTAAGCACTAAAGTGTATTGGTCCAAATATCGTCGCGGGGAAGGATCAAACAATGCTTCCGTTGCCAGGCCTTTGGACACGCAGCTTCAATTGCTACCTAGCACCAAAGTACGTTAAATGCTTGGGTGAGCATTTAACAGAAAATTGTGAAAAACTAAAAGAAACCACACCCAAATGTACTAACTGCAACGGCGATCATCCGGCCAACTATAAGCATTTCCCAGCATATCTGGTACATGTACAAAAAATTCAAGCAAGAAGACAAAACAACAAACTAAATCTGAAACCTAAATATATCCCAGCTCCTCAACCTTCAACTAATATTTGGAGTAAACGATTGTTAAAAAACAACCAACAACCTACAATCACACCGACTGCAAACCAACATCAGAGAGGAAATCTCCTTTCACAGAACGAAGATATAGCTGTACTAATGAAAGAACTAAACGATTTAAACCAAATGTGCGACTTAAAAAAAATGATCAGTGCAGTGCGCGAACTGAATAATATTATACGTTCTACTCAAGATCCAATGGCAAGGATCCAAGCGCTTGCCATTTTTGCAGCTAAATTATCTCCATAATGAAGATAGTGAACCTAAATGTGCGTAGTGTCAAAAACAAAACCAACTCCTTAAAGTCAATGTTAGTGAGTGAAAAAGTGAACACCCTAGTTTTAACAGAAACGTGGTTGAAACTACAACACAAGTTCCTCATAAGTGGTTACAAAGTGCATAGAAAAGACAAAGAAACCAAAAAAGGTGGCGGAGTTGCCATTTTAGTGAAAAGTGATATCCAACACCAGCTACTGACTGTTTCAATTCCTGAAAAATCAATTATTGAATGTGTCGCCATCTACGTCAACAGCTTAGAAGCCAATCTGTACGCAGTCTACACACCCTCACAGGTACTTGATATAACCGATCTTTACATAATAACACACAATATACCTAAATTCTTCATGATGGGTGACCTCAATGCCAACCATGAGGACCTTTTTCGCTCCTACAAAACAAACAAAAATAGGAGAACACTAGGGACATGGCTTGAGGAAAACGTTAATTTCTCCATTAACATATCCGGTGAACATACGAGACTAAATCCAAATGTCATCCTTGACATCACAATATCAAACACCATAATACCGGTAAAATGCATGGTAATTGAGGGCCCCGAATCATCTCCCGGTACTGAATATCATTCAACACTCTCTACCTAAATCTAAACCACGGAAGGTAAATGCCAATTGGAAGGCTTTTAAAAACCACATACAACAGAACATTCCATTACACCTCCAATTTAACAGCAACGCAGATATAGATAACTCAATCCAACTTCTCTCTGATATAATAGTTGAAGCGGACACACTTTTCATACCTAAAAAATCTATTAATATTTTTCCCAAAATTCAATTAAAAAAACTTGCAAGATATTGTAGGTATCGTTATCAAAAAACAGCAGATAAATCATATCTAAATACTCGCCGTCTTATACAAATAACAATAGAAGAAAAACTCTCAGAATTAAATATCATAGACAAAAACAATAAACTAAAAAAAATAGACCATCTATCCATATGGCAAGAACTAAAAAAATTTAAACTCAAACTAGTACTGTCTAATAAATATATAAAAAAATAAGTATATATAAAAAAATTGGAATAATATGAAAAAGTTGGCCGTTACACACAATCGTCTTTGGTGTAATGGATAGCACACTGGACTAGATATCCAGAGGCCCAAGGTTCGATTCCTGGTTGACGAGTTAATTTTTTCATATCAGTATTTAATTTAATTAATAAATTCAATGACAATGAAATGTGTCGGGTATACGCTATAGTCTCCTACAGTTTGTCATACGTAACCGAAAGGAATTTGGACAAACACTTGTATGTTGACACGAAAGTATACACAAATAAACAAATATTAAATAAAAAATTTCACTTCAACAGAAGTTAGTACTGTCTAATAAATATATAAAAAATATATATATATAAAAAAATTGGAATAATATGAAAAAGTTGGCCGTTACACACAATCGTCTTTGGTGTAATGGATAGCACACTGGACTAGATATCCAGAGGCCAGAGGTTCGATTCCTGGTTGACGAGTTAATTTTTTCATATCAGTATTTAATTTAATTAATAAAAAATTCAATGACAATGAAATGTGTCGGGTATACGCTATAGTCTCCTACAGTTTGTCATACGTAACCGAAAGGAATTTGGACAAACACTTGTATGTTGACACGAAAGTATACACAAATAAACAAATATTAAATAAAAATTTCACTTCAACAGAAGTTAGTACTGTCTAATAAATATATAAAAAAATATATATATATAAAAAAATTGGAATAATATGAAAAAGTTGGCCGTTACACACAATCGTCTTTGGTGTAATAGATAGCACACTGAACTAGATATACAGAGGCCCAAGGTTCGATTCCTGGTTGACGAGTTAATTTTTTCATATCAGTATTTAATTTAATTAATTATCCTTTATAATAAAAACTAGTATATAAGTCATGTTAAGATTTAAGGCACTTAAAATATCTCATAACATACCATGTAATGATTCATGTAAAAAATACTTTATACTCAATAAATTTTAATTTGACTTTGACTTTGGCAACTATTTTTATTGATAAACAGATTGCTTTGTGAGAAGTATCAATTGTTAACAAAAATGCCACCTAAAACAAGTGGAAAGGCAGCCAAAAAAGCTGGTAAAGCACAAAAGAATATATCAAAGAGTGATAAAAAGAAGAAGAGGAAGTGTAAGGAATCATACGCAATTTACATATACAAAGTATTGAAACAAGTACATCCTGATACTGGTATATCTAGGGTGCATTCGTCTTGGACGCTCACACGCTTCGAGCGCTCACGCTTATAAGCACAAATTATAGGTGTTCATGTTGGCCTACGAACGCTTAGAATCGATTTGAAAATATCGTTCGTCTTGGACGTTGTGAGCGTCAGTTTGTATCAACGAAGTTTATTCACAATAAACTTCTAAAAATATTTAAATATAATTATTGTAAATTTTTATAACTAATAATTGATATTTTCAATCGAATAAGATTGATTATTTTTTCGTTTTAAAAATTGTAATTAAAGTTTTTTATCAATAAAAATTGTACAAAATCACTTGCGTGAATTTCTAAAATGAAAAAAAAATTTATTTTATAGTAACATTCTTCTAATTATTTAATACAAAAATATTCAATATAATATTCAATACAAAAACTAGTAAACAACTTTTATGTTATACATGCAACAAATAGTTTTACTAATAAAATTGAATCAAGTTAATTTTTTTTTCAGAGTTAACAAGCTTTTTCAATAAATCTAAAGCTCTTTTTTTAAACTGCAGAGCATCCTCATTCTTTTGAGCTTTGAACCTACCGCTAATCAACTGAGCATATTCTAAAGCTTTAGCCTCCGATAGATTAAAATTTAAAAAATTAACGTCTGAAAGAAATAAAACATATTTTACCCAAAAAATAGGACCCTCTTTTTTTATAGCATTCAAATTGAAGGAATAAATTTATTCACTCTTAATTAAAGTGTGGAAAAGAGTAGAGTTTCTAGCTAAATTATATTTCCAGCCTCAGCCTTGATCCTCAAACCAACATAAGAGAAAAATATAGACATTTTTAATTATTAAGATAGATTAATACAACAAAATACATACCTGTTTCTAAACGTTTTATTTCGTCGGAATTAACAGAAATAGTATACGTTTTACCAAATTCATTTAAATCGATCTTAAATAATCTGGGTAAATAGTAGGCCATTTTTACTCATTTGCCAACGATTTTAATTTTAAGTAAATAAATATGACAAAAGTTTGGTTAGCTTACGCTCACGTTGCATTCGTTTTGATAAATAGTAAGATTTGGCGCTCACGCTTTTGCTGCCCTACCTCTGTGGAATAAGCGTCTGTGAGCACGAGATCTACCGCATGAACTCAGCCGCAAGTGTAGTTTTTTGACACTCACAGCGCCAAGTCGAACACTGAAAACGACAATTGAGCGCGCTGAAAGCGTGTGAGCGTCCAAGACGAATGCACCCCTAGTAAAGCTATGAGCATGAAGAGTAGATATATTAGGAGAACGAACGTTATGTTAAAAAAACGGTCAAAAATTGGTGTAACTATCTTTTATCAGTAGGGGTCACTGGTCTCAGTGCCGTACGGAATTTAAATGTTTAAATGTAGGCGCCAAGAAATCACTTTCATTCAGTTAATAAGAAGTCTTAGTTTTATAGATAATAAAAATTGTTTTCGATTATCAAGTAATAATTAAATAAATATTAATAATAGAGAATTCTTAATAATCTGCAATAAATTAAAAGATGAAGAATCATAGTGATAATTGCAATTAATAATAATATACAAATATATGTTTACAATACTAACATATATTAGATAAAGAAAGAAGATGACAAAATCGGTAATTACAAACCATATTCCTTTCGTAAATGCAGACACGCATTCCTAACTTTAAACAACCTTCCACTCATAGATATATAACAGTATATCTATGCTTTCCCTGTACAACATCGTCCCATTTTTTCACATTTATAAAATTAAACAATTTTTATACTTACAATTTTTGTTTGTAAGATGCGATAACCGTTGATTTTAATATGTAATAATAATAATAATTCCGTACGGGTATATTCGCACTGCCGCTAGTGGCGAAAATAATAACTATGATCTCTACACGTTTTTGAGGACGAAAAAACAGACGAATTGCCTATGTCGTTCAATCTCCTATTTATCCATTCTTCATGGCTATGAGTATCATGAACAGTTCTGTTAATGATATTTTTGAACGTATTGCTGCTGAAGCATCACGTTTAGCTCACTATAATAAACGTTCAACAATTACAAGTCGGGAAATTCAAACTGCAGTTCGACTATTATTACCTGGTGAATAGCAAAACATGCTGTCAGTGAAGGTACTAAAGCTGTTACAAAATATACAAGTTCAAAATAATATAATTCGAAGTGATATTTAATAAATATGCAAACATCATCCTGTGAAATCGGCTTTCTTTTAAAGAAAGCCATCAAATATTTTTAAATAAGAGTAAACTATTATTAACGAGAATTTTTAAACAAAAAGCTAAATAATTCCGTAACGGTGTGTTCGTATTCGAAAAAATAAGCAAAAATATTTCTTAAGAATTCCCAATTATCCCCAGAACTTAAATCTTAAGCTTCATCAACTTAGTCCATAGAACGTATGTATCACATCTGAATATACAATTTAGAAAACAACAGTATTTGTTGTAATCGGGATATCATGTTGCATACGGAATTGTAATATTATTTCTTGATCATGTTTTAAGTCATAAACCTTTCAAAAAGCGAGCAGAGCCAGTTGACGTTATATAACGTGAAGCGGTCTCCTTTGTATATGTGAATCTAAAAAGAGTAAAGTATCGCAAAGCATTAAGAAACGCAAAGCATACGTGAAGAGTAACAAAACGCGTGGCGTTTTGTGCGAAGCCTTCGGCTTCGTATATTTAAGCCTTACAAAAAGGATTGATATCCGACCAAAAACATAAATGTAAGAAAGAGCCTAGTTTTCGGGAAAATCCTTAATGTAATAGTTCCTTCTTAAAAAGTGATGATATGAGAGTAAGGACCGAGCTTTTTACAAAGTAAATAGCTCTAGACTTCATATAATAGTTGCTTCTTAAAAAGTGATGATATGGAAGAAAGGACCGAGCTATTTACAAAGTAAATAGCTCTAGACTTCATATAATAGTTGCTTTTAAAAAGTGATGATATCCCATTAAAGAGCCGAGCTATTTACAAAGTAAATAGCTCGGTAAACTATTAACTAAAAAAAATTAATGAGGGGTAAATTGATTCAATGTAAGAAAAAATTTGGTTGAAATTTATTTCGTAAGTTTTTCCTTAGTATGTTTTTAAAATTTTATATAACGCGGCAAGTTTTAAAATATTTGAACTCACCAGAAAAAATAACTTGCCACGTTATATAAAATTTATATAACGTTATATTAAATCAGACGAGTAAACTCACGTGAGATGAAAATGCGAGAAGTGAGCAATCTCACTTAAAATACAGAATCGGGTACCTGCACTTTGAAATTTCAAAAAATAAAGCGAAAATTCGATACAACTTTACTTCTTATGTGTTTTTCGATTTTTTTTTCAATTTTAAGAAAGACATACCAAATTTTGTGTTTCCCCCCCCCCCCTTTTCCCCTCTCCGATTCCGGTCATGCTTATCATAAAAATGCATTGTCATCGGAACTGAACCAATATGTAAATTCCATTACAGACACCGGGACAGGTGAAATTAAATAAAAGCTTATATTTGAATAAATGTACTCTTATTGAGACAAACTAAATAATGGATGGAAATTTTTATTCGAATTGTTCAATCAACATTGTCGCGGTATCCTGGCTCTCTTTATCCTCAAAGGAGGGCTGCCCGAACCTGCAATGATTCCGATACTCGACAAAAACAAAAAAAAAATATATTAGTAAAAGATATTATTAAATATTTTGTAATTGAAACAACACGCACGTTTTTGTTTAAAGAAAAGAAAATTAAATTAAATTAAACACAAGTTTTTACGAAACAAAAAAAAACCTGATTTTATTGCTTAAAAAAAATGATTATCCAATTTCTTTTTCAACAATTATTTTAATTTTTTTTCACACAATGTCAAACTTTGAATTACTTGATCAAATTACTTGTACAAATTCCAACTTTAACTTGATCTGGATTGAACAACAATTATATACTTTGAACTAATCAGACAATACTTGATTTCAACTTTGATATTAAACTTTGATACTAATCGTACAATGGTCGATTTTAAAACTGATCAGACACGATTTTAAAACTGATTTGAATCGACACTGGTCACCAGTTTATATACCCGCCATGGGTCGTTCTAGAATATGATTGTTTTTTTTGAATAAATATTTTGTTTTTGACAATATATTTTCGCATGGAGGCTTCTAGAATATTTTAGTATATCAACACCCATGGACGTAGTCGGGGTGTTCAGACTATTTATAAAATTAATTAAAAATTATACCTCTCCTTGGGTTTGACCCATTGTCACACCCCGCTTGGTTGATATTTAACTATCGACTTAATGCACACGGCCAGTGTGAATTCAAAATCTATACACAAATTTTATTATACATTCATTACTGTAAGCTAGCTTACTTCTGTTTATTTGTTTTACAAAAACTATCTTGTTTTTACAAAATTATTTATTTGTGATCTATTTATGTTATTTTGAAAAACATTCAATTTGTATGACTTTTGATTAAAATTAAATTATATGTAATAATTTTTTTTTCAATTTTTGATATTTTTTAAAATAGAAAAACTTTAAATCAAAAGCAACAACTAATCTTATTATCATTTTTCGACTTAAAAAAAAACTTAGTTTAAGAAAAAAAATAAATCGAGCTATATTATTTTCTCTTTTGTACTTTCAAAAAAAACTCCTTCTTTTTGCAAGGAGAAAAATATTGTTTTGTTAAATATTTTGCATAATATTTTACTTAATATTTTTCTATTAAAATGTGTGTTGGATCAAAAAAATTATTCTCAATAATTTTCATTACAACAAAATCTCCCCCTCTAGATTCCAACACACATTTTCTAATTTGCTTATTATATTTGAATTAATCCAATTGTACTAGTACATTTAGCTAGCTAGCATAACTTAAAGTGTACGTACACATTAGTTCTTCACTCTTCATCAACGGCGCCTGTTGTTGATTGCCGGTCGTCTGGGCCGCAAGTTGTACCCTGGCTCTAATGCTCTGGCCTCTGGCTCGTCCACACTTGGTACATCCCGTCGTCTTCCATCACCTCCATGCCTTTGACCCCCCAATCGATCTGGAAGTAGTTGGCCGAACACCTCGTTTCCCACACTCAATCTTCCCAGATTCCCATTGGCGGCGGTCCTTGCACTGGCCGGCTTCAAGAGACCTCCATGTATCTTCGTGGGAGGCACTGTATTCACAACATATATTCCAGCTGGAAAACTCCTCAGCACTCTGTAAGGCCCTTTCCACTTCGGTGCCAATCCACTATGGACACCCTCCACCTTACTGCTGAGCACTTGATTGCGCATCCAGACGGACTCTCCTGGTTGATAACTGAGTCCCGTCTCCACTTGGTCATTTTCTTCGGCATTGGCCAATATTGTTTGCCGAGCTCTTTCAACATTCTGTTGACGTCCTTGGCCTCTCCCGTTAACCCATTCTTCAATATTTTGAGGCTCTTCATTAACTTGTATCTGCCAATCCCCAGGCTTCTTCATCTCTGCCCCCAGTAACAATTGGGCAGGCGAAAAACCAGTTGTACGATTTGCTCTATTTCGTATTGCAAATAATGATTTGTGCAGTTGTTGATCCCAGTTTTATGTTCTTGATCCAGTAAATGCAGACGCAACAACTTCTTCAATTCTTGGTTTTGTCTTTCTGTGGGGTTGGCTCGTGGATGGTATATTGGTGTAGTCCATATCTCTGTGTTCCAATCTTTGTTCACTGCTTTCCATTCTTTTGATCTGAACTGGGGACCATTATCACTTACTACTGCTCTTGGATATCCATAACGACTAAATACTTCGTCTTTCAGTACTTGGGCTATCTTCGAGGTCGACGTGGCCCCCAATGGAAATGCTTCGATCCATCTAGTGAAAAGATCAGTCACAACCAATATATTTGTCTTTCCACGTGATGTGCGTGGGTATGGACCCATCAAGTCGATGCTGACTACCTCCCATGGTGAAGTAGGTCTTCGACTTCTCATTGCTGTACTTGGTTTCTGATTTAGTGGCTTCACTCTAGCACACGTATCACACCCTTTCACATATCTGCGTATGTCATCTTGCATCCCATACCAGTAGACGCGGTTACGGATTTGACGATACGTTTCTCTCCATCCGGGGTGTGCTGCTTCATCACTATCGTGATATCTTCTTAGAAAACCAAGTCGGCGTTCTTCGGGAACCACTGGCACTTCTTGTACCATCTGTTGACTATGGTACCAGAGGATCCCGTCAGCTACGGTGTAGTTAGCTCGTGTTCTGTCCACTCGTCGACGTAGATTGCTTCTCAGTGGACTATTACTATCTACGATGTATCTTCTGATGGCAGTCACATCACGATCTTCATCCTGCCATCGTCTAATAGCGTCGTGTGTGGGTGTTTCCACTTCGATTACGTTGAGGGTTATTGGTGTTTTTGCCCTCTTTTCAATCACCCACTCTGGAATGTCCTCCACTTCTTCGTCTTCAGCCTTGCCCTGTGGTTGTCTGGACAAGGAGTCGGCGGCTTGATTATCTTTTCCGGGGACGTGAATTATCTCATAATCATAGGCTCCCAATGCTAATGCCCATCTTGTCAATTTTGCTCGACTATCTTTAGTTTTGTTCAGCCATTGGAGCGCTGCATGATCTGTGTATAATTTAAAATGCCTTCCTTCAAGATATCCTCGAAACTTCCTCAATGCCCAGATTATCGAGAGACATTCCTTTTCTGTTGTGGCGTATTTTCTTTCCGTGGGTCCAAGTTTCTTGCTGACGTAGTTTATTATTCGTCTTGTCTTGCCATCATCTTCCATTTGGAATAATATTGCACCCAGTCCGACGTCACTAGCATCCGTATTCAAACAAAACGTCTTCTTAAAATCTGGATGTGCTAGTTTCGGTGCATTCACAATCGATGATTTCAGATTTTCGAACGCCTTCTGATGCAATGTTAGCCATCGCCACTTTATGTTCTTTTTGAGCATTTCGCTCAGAGGTACAGCTATATCTTCGTAGTTCTTCACGAAGCTCCTGTACCAACCACATAATCCCAAAAATTGTCGTAATTGTCGTCGTGTTCTTGGTACAGGGTGATTGCTTATTGCTTCGTTCTTCTCTTCCTCTCTGTCAATGCCGTCTTCGCTCAAAATATGTCCCAGGTATTTGACTTTGTTGCTGCCAATGACACATTTGCTTGGTTTACAAGTTAATCCATGTTGTTCTAGTCTTTCAAGTACAAGATCCAGGTGGTGTAAATGTTCCTTGACTGATCGATTGTAGATTAGTATGTCATCCAGGTAAACTTGGCAGAAATCTTCGATGTATCCAGATAAAACTTCGTTCATTAAACTCTGGAACGTAGCTGGCGCATTCTTCAATCCAAACGGCATGACGCGAAATTGATAGAGACCTCTTGGGGTGGTAAATGCTGTGTATTCTTTCGATTGTGGCTCCATCTCAATTTGCCAATAACCAGTCTGTAGATCCAATGTAGAAAATATTTTTGCTCCATTGACTATTCTCAACATTTCTTGCAGATCTGGAATCGGAAACGCATTGCTCTTTGTAATATCGTTCAACTTTCTATAGTCGACGCACAATCGAAAAGTACCATCTTTCTTCTTCGGCAATACGACGGGTGCGGCCCAAGGCGATGTGGATGGTTCTATAATGCCATCGCCTTCCATCTCTTCAATCATCTCTTCTAATACCCGTTGCTTCTCATTGTTGTACGGGTATAGTCGTAATTTAATGGAAGAATTCTTCGTAATCTCAATCTTGTGTGTGATTGTTTTTGTCCTTCCAACTTTGCCGAAAACGCTGGGATGTCGCCGAATGACATCTTTTAATTGCTCTTGGCTCTCAAGGAGTTTTATTTGTAACTCGCCCAATGCGTTGTTAATTGTTGCTACTTCTCTATGGGCTCCATCTGGTTTTCTCCATGCAATGCGGACTCTCTTATCACACCCCAAGTAAATTATACCACTCCGGTAATCAATGCTCACCATTTTTTGTTAAAAAATCATGACCAAGTATTAAGTGGTTCCGTAGGCCAGATACAACCATTACTTCAACATTGAACTTCATTCTTGATATCATCACATCCATGCACATTTTCCCAAGAATTCTGAAAGTATTATTGCTTGTGGCTCCACTCCCTGTACTGTCTCTGACAGGGTGCCATTTACCAATACTTCTTGCCAATTCTTCACTGATGAAATTGTGTGATGCTTGACTATCGATCAGTGCCAATATTGATCTTCCACGCACATCAACTTCCACAATTGGCCCATTCTGGTGTGAGTTCTTGGTCTCCATTGTTGTCAAATGGACCAGTAATTGTTGATGTTCACGCCGATGTTGTATGGTTTTGTGGAGGTTAATATTTTCTTCAGAACCAATCTCCTCCATTATTGATCCTGGCTCTTCGTCCAGTGTTCGAACCGTGGTGCGTAACTCGTCCACCGATCTTTACTAGTGGTCGTACGTTGTCGCGTAGTAAATTTAATATTATGGGCACCACGTCATCAATGTTCCTATCGGCGTGCACTCTTCTGAATAGCTGCACCTTCATGTTGACGAACGCTTCTGTCTTCAATCCTGTGGGTTGGGAAACGGTCATTAATTCCAGTTCGGCTTTAGCTTTTCTTCCGACACTGTTGAAGAAGCTTTCCAACTGCCACTTCCATTCATCGAAGGTGTAGCCCAACCCACGGTTCATCAATGCCCAATCTCTGGCTGGTCCTGTTAATTTTTTTGTGACCATATCAATCCAACAGTCTACGGGCAGGTGCGTTTGTCGTAGTAATGCCGTTGCTCTGTTCAAAAAAACTACTAGATCATCAGCCGGTCTACCACTGAACTCCGGCATAATTGACAGAAGCGTCGTTGTGTCCAATGCGGCGGAGCGAATGACTGTGTTCACTTCTTGCGGATCAATACGCATGTCTCGAAGTTGCTGTGTTTGACGCTGTTCGATCCGTGTGATGTCATCCACGACTTTATTGTATTGTTCGTGCATAGTTTTCACTTGTGTGCGGGTTTCTTCGACGTCGGCTTTAATGTTGATGATGTCAGTTTTCACAGTCTCGACGTCGGTAGTGATTTTTTCGATACGTTGTATGCACACGTCCCTAAGATCCACCATTCGCTCCCCCAACTCGTATTGTACTGTTTGTATCCTTTCTTCCAGTTGGTTGCCCATTCGTTCATTCGACCCTTGAAGTCTCGCTTCACATCCTTGAAGTCGATCGCCCATTCTCTCATCCAAACGGCCGGTGACTCGACTCTCGGATTCCACCATCCTCTCCTCCAGCTTGATGAAATTTAACATCATCGCCGCAAACATCCTTTCCATTGTTGTCGCGAGTGGCTCGTCTGGGTCGGCTACCGCATTTCTTCGCCGTTCATTCGTGAGGTTGACAGTCAGAGGTGTTCCTGGGTTCCTGGCTTGGTGTTCCTCCCATCTAGCCTGTAAGGCCTCTCTAGTCCCAGTGCTGTCTAGTCCTTCAGATTCCATCATCTCACGCAGACGTTGCATGGGAATGCTGCGGCTTGCCATTGTGTGTCCTTTTTTCTTCAGTGCGTCTCCTGGGTCCTGTCACGGTCGCCACTTGTCGCGGTATCCTGGCTCTCTTTATCCTCAAAGGAGCGCTGCCCGAACCTGCAATGATTACGATACTCGACAAAAACAAAAAAAAATATATTAGTAAAAGATATTATTAAATATTTTGTAATTGAAACAACACGCACGTTTTTGTTTAAAGAAAAGAAAATTAAATTAAACACAAGTTTTTACGAAACAAAAAAAAAACCTGATTTTATTGCTTAAAAAAAAAATTATTATCCAATTTCTTTTTCAACAATTATTTTAATTTTTTTTCACACAATGTCAAATTTTGAATTACTTGATCAAATTACTTGTACAAATTCCAACTTTAACTTGATCTGGATTGAAAAACAATTATATACTTTGAACTAATCAGACAATACTTGATTTCAACTTTGATATTAAACTTTGATACTAATCGTACAATGGTCGATTTTAAAACTGATCAGACACGATTTTAAAACTGATTTGAATCGATACTGGTCACCAGTTTATATACCCGCCATGGGTCGTTCTAGAATATGATTGTTTTTTTTGAATAAATATTTTGTTTTTGACAATATATTTTCGCATGGAGGCTTCTAGAATATTTTAGTATATCAACACCCATGGACGTATTCGGGGTGTTCAGACTATTTATAAAATTAATTAAAAATTATACCTCTCCTTGGGTTTGACTCATTGTCACACCCCGCTTGGTTGATATTTAACTATCGACTTAATGCACACGGCCAGTGTGAATTCAAAATCTATACACAAATTTTATTATACATTCATTACTGTAAGCTAGCTTACTTCTGTTTATTTGTTTTACAAAAACTATCTTGTTTTTACAAAATTATTTATTTGTGATCTATTTATGTTATTTTGAACTTTTGATTAAAATTAAATTATATGTAATAATTTTTTTTTCAATTTTTGATATTTTTTAAAATAGAAAAACTTTAAATCAAAAGCAACAACTAATCTTATTATCATTTTTCGACTTAAAAAAAAACTTAGTTTAAGAAAAAAAATAAATCGAGCTATATTATTTTCTTTTTGTACTTTCAAAAAAAACTCTTTCTTTTTGCAAGGAGAAAAATATTGTTTTGTTAAATATTTTGCATAATATTTTACTTAATATTTTTCTATTAAAATGTGTGTTGGATCAAAAAAATTATTCTCAATAATTTTCATTACAACAACATAAAAGACATTCGATTTTCAAAATCGATTGCCTATGTATGTTCAAACTATCATGTAGAAATCACTATTAGCAGCTAATTTTTTATTTTTTCCCATTTTTATACCCAGTATATTTGTAAATATACAAGGTATATTAAGTTTAGTCCCGACTTTGTAACGCTTAAAAATATTAATCCTTGACAAAAATGCTTCACAATGATATTTATAAAATGGCCTAATTCGGCCATTTTCACATGTCCGTCTGTCTGTCCGTCCGTCTGTGAAGCCGATAACTCAAAAACGAAAAGAGATAACGAGCTGAAAATTTTTGTATGTGTTCTAGATAAAAAAAGTAAGGTCAAGTTCGTTAATGGGCAAAATTAGAAAGTGTTTCCCCCCGCCAGGGGGGAAAATTATATCTTTGAAACCGTAAAAGGTAGAAAAAAAATTTATTAACAAAAAATCTTCTTCTCTTTAAAATAAACAACTTTTGTTTGAAAAACTTTTTCATAAACTCAACAGTTTTCTCGAAATTTTTCCTCAAAGTTGAAAAAAATTAGAAAAACAATTGATAGGCGATTGAAGACATGGTCTCCATGAACCTGTAGGTATACATAACAAACGTACATACTATTTTTATACCCTGAATATGTAAATATACAAGGTATATTAAGTTTAGTCCCGACTTGTAACGCTTGAAAATATTAATGCTTGAAAAAATGCTTCACAAAGATATTCATAAAATGGCCTAATTCGTCTATCCGTCCGTCTATGAACACGATAACTCATGAACGAAAAGAGATAATGAGCTTAAAATTTTTTGTGTGTTCTAGAGCAAAAAAGTAAGGTCAAGTTCGTTAATGGGAAAAATCGGAACGTGTTTGTTCTTTGAAACCGTAAGAGATAGAAAAAAAATCTTTTTCTCTTTTTTGAAATTTTTTTTCATAAACTCAATATTCGGTTCGCTTTAGCTTACGTTTCGCGTTGGTTAGCGCTTTGCGTTTACCAACGCTTCGCGTTGACCTTACACTTCGTATTGACCAACGCTTCGCGTTGGCTGACTTACGGCTCGCTTAAGCTTACGGTTCACGTTGGTTAACGCTTTGCGTTGTTTAACGATTCGCGTTGTTTAACGATTCGCGTTGTTTAACATGAAATCACGCTTCGCGAATCATCGACGCTTCGCTTTGAATAACTGACGCTTCTCATTAACCAACGCTTCGCGTTGGATGACTTACGTTTACTTTACTTTACGTTTCGCATAAGTCTTGATTTACTAGCACTTCACGTTAACGTAGCCAACGCTATGCCTTGATTTACTAGCACTTCGCGTAAACGTGCTTACGCGCGGCGTTAACTTGCTTACGCTCCGCGTTAACTTCCTATCGTTAGCTAGTGCCTTGTATCGACTGATAATTCGCGTCGGCTTACTCTTCGCATTGTATAACTTACGCGTGCGTTCGCTTCGCGTTAACGATCTCTACGATTTTACTAACTTTTCACGCTTACTTTAAACATTAACGATTCGCGTGAAATCACGCTTCGCGTTGAACCACGGACGATTCGCTTTGAATAACTAACGATTCTCATTGACCAACGCTTCGCGTTCGCTGACTTATGTTTCGCTTTAGCTTACGTTTCGCGTTTACGTTTACCAACGTTTTTGTTGATTTATTAAAGCTTCGCGTTGACTAACTTTTCGCGTCGCCTAACGGCTTGCATTGACCAACGCTTTGCGTTAACAGTGGCTTCGCTTTGATTAACTCAATTATAAAACTCAATATTTAAATATATAAAAATCGCAAGAACATTAATATAAATTTTTACTCGCAAGAAAAATCGCAAGAACATTTTTACTGTTTCAATGTTAATTATTAACACAAAACTGTCGCGGTATCTTGGCTCTCTTTATACCTCAAAGGAGCGCTGCCCGAACCTGCAAATGATTCCGATACTCGACAAAAACAAAAAAAAATATATTAGTAAAAGGTTTGCTAAATATTTTGTAATTGAAATGACACGCACGTTTTTTTTAAAGAAAAGAAAAAAAAATTAAATTAAACACAAGTTTTTACGAAACAAAAAAAAACCTGATTTTATTGCTTTAAAAAAAAAACGAGAATCCAATTTCGTTTTCAACAATTATTTTAATTTTTCAACACAATGTTAAACTTTGAATTACTTGTACAAACTCCAACTTTAACTTGATCTGGATTAAACAACAATTATATACTTTGAACTAATCAGACAATGGTCGATTTTAAACTTTGAAATTAATCAGACAATAGTCAATATTAAACTTTGAAACTAATCAGACAATAGTCGATATTAAACTTTTAAACTAATCAGACAATAGTCGATATTAAACTGATTTGAATCAACACTGGTCACCGGTTTATATACCCGTCAAAGATCTTTCGAGAACATGATTGTTTTTTTGAATAAATATTTTTATTTACAATATATTTTCGCATGGAGGCTTCTAGAATATTTTAGTTTATCAACAACCATGGACGTAATCGGGGTGTTCAGATTATTTATAAAATTAATTAAAAATTATACCTCTCCTTAGGTTTGACCCATTATCACACCCCGCTTGGTTGATATTTAACTACCGACTTAATGAACACGACCAGTGTGAATTCAAAATCTATACACAAATTTTATGATACATTCATAACAAGCTTGTTTATTCTGGTTACTTGTTTTTACAAAATTATTTATTTGTGATCTATTTATGTTATTTATCAAAAACATTCAATTTGTATGACTTTTGATTTTTTTAAATTAAATTATATGTAATAATTTTTTTCAATTTTTGATTGTTTTTTAAATAGAAAAACTTTAAATCAAAAGCATCTATTAATCTTTTTTCAATTTTCGACTTAAAAAACTTAGTTTAAGAAAAAAAAATAAATCGAGCTATATTATTTTCTTTTTGTACTTTCAAAAAAAAAACTCCTTTTTCCAAGGAGAAAAATATTAAGTAAAATATTACGAAAAATATTTAACAATATTTGTGCAAAAAGAAAATAATATAATTCGATTTGTTTTTTTCTTAAACTAATTTTTTTTTTAAGTCGAACATTGAAAAGTAAATAACAACTGCTTTTGATTTAAAGTTTTCCTTTTTTTTTCTTTAAATTGAAAAAAAATTATCAGATATAATTTAAAAAAATCAAAAGTCATACAAATTGAATGTTTTTGATAAATAACATAAATAGATACACAAATAAATAATTTTGTAAAAACAAGTAACCAGAATAAACAAGCTTGTTATTATCATAAAATTTGTGTACAGATATTTAATTCACAATGGCAAGCCGCAGCATTCCCATGCCACGTCTGCGTGAGATGATGGAGGCCGAAGGGCAGGACAGCACTGGCACTAGAGAAGTCTTACAGGAGAGATGGGAGGAGCACCAAATTAGACAACAAGGAACACCGACGTCAGAAGTACGTAGGAGTGTGGTTTCCAACCCAGAAGAGCCCGCTGCTGCAACAATGGAAATGATGTTTGCGGCATTAATGTCCAACTTTAAGAACCTGGACGAAAGAATGGGGAAGATGGCCGACCAACTTCAAGGATCTGAAGCAAGGATGGATGAACGAATTGGAAATCGACTTCAAGAGTCCGAAGAGAGGATGAGCAACGAACTAGATAGAAGAATCAGAAATAGACTTCAGGAATCTGAAGAAAGAGTGAGCGAACAGACATTAAGTATAATGCAACAAGTCCAACAAGAGCTGAAAGAGGACTTGTCGGAGCGAATGGAGAACCTAAGAGAAGTGTGCGTACGACGTATCAGCCAAATAAGCACTGACGTCGAGGCTGTGAAAGCTGACATCACGAACATCAAAGCCGTTGTCGCTGTAACCCGCACACAAATCGAAGGCATAGAAAGCAACGTAACCACACGACTTGATGGCATGGAAACGAAGATGAACGAACAATACAATAAAGTCGTGGATGACATTATACGGATCGAACAGCATCAAACACAGCAAGTGAATACAGTCATTCGCTCCGCCGCCATGGACACAACGACGCTTCTGTCCATCATGCCGGAGTTCAGTGGTAGACCGGCTGACGATCCAGTAGTTTTCTTGAACAGAGCGACGGTATTACTACGACAAACGCACCTGCCCGTAGACTGTTGGATTGATATGGTCACAAAAAAATTAACAGGACCAGCCAGACATTGGGCATTGATGAACCGTGGGTTGGGCTACACCTTCGATGAATGGAAGTGGCAGTTGGAAAGCTTCTTCAACAGTGTCGGAAGAAAAGCAAAAGCCGAACTGGAATTGATGTCCGTTTCCCAACCCACAGGATTGAAAACTGAAACGTTCGTAAACATGAAGGTGCAGCTATTCAAAAGAGTGCACGCCGACAGGAATATTGATGACGTGGTGCCCATAATAAGTGACGTGGTGCCCGCTGGTGAAGATTTCGAATCCAAAATCATTAGATGAGCTACGTATAACCGTCAGAACACTGAATGAAGAGCCAGCGAAGAATCGTCACGAACCACCAGCAAGATCACCACCACCACCACGTCCAAGCAATCCAGGAACGTGCTTCGCATGCCACCAAGTGTGGCACATTAGTCGAAACTGTCCCAGAAGGGGACAACAAAATAGCCCTGGGCCGTCGGGAAACTAATTCCAGGATCAATGAGGGAGGAAATTGGTTCTGGGGTACACATTAACCTCCACAAAGACGCACAACATCGGCGTGAACACAAACAATTACCGGTTCATTTAACAACAATGGAGACCAAGAACTCACACCAGAATGGGCCAATTGTGGAAGATCAATATTGGCACTGATCGATAGTCAAGCATCACACAATTTTATCAGCGAAGAATTGGCAAGAAGTATTGGAAAACGGCACCCTGTCAGAGATAGTACAGGGAGTGGAGCCACAAGCAATAATACTTTCAAGATTCTTGGGAAAATGTGCATGGATGTGATGATATCAAGAATGAAGTTCAATGTTGAAGTAATGGTTGTACCTGGCCTACGGAACCACTTAATACAATGGTGTGAGCATCGATTACCAGAGTGGGTGATTGAAAAGAGGGCAAAAACACCGATAACCCTCAACGTAATTGGAGTAGAAACACCCACACTCGACGATATTCGACGATGGCAGGATGAAGATCGTGATGTGACTGCCATCAGAAGATACATCGTTGACCACAATAGTCCACTGGTACCATAGTCAACAGATGGTACAAGAAGTGCCAGTGGTTCCCGAAGAACGCCGACTTGGGTTTCTTAGAAAATATCACGATAGTGATGAAGCAGCACACCCCGGTTGGAGAGAAACGTATCGTCAAGTCCGTAACCGCGTCTACTGGTATGGGATGCAAGATGGATATATATATATATATCTTATGCATTTATTATGTTAATTTTATCAAAACAAAAATGCAAAAATTTTCCATTTCCCGATATAAATTTTGTGGTTTGATAATTTTCCTTTCGGTTTGGGCACTATATTTAACTATATGCCAAATATCAACTTTTAAGGACTTGTAGGTGTAGGCCCTGAGTTATGATCGTGAGTATCCAAGAATTGTAGGCGTTCCCGCTATTTTACGATTTTTGAATGCAAATAACTTTTAACTGTTTATTTCTTAACGGTGATTGTAAAACCAGTCTCTTATTCATATATATTTATTTGTGTATACTTAAGCGTCAACAATACGATGTTTGTCCAAATTCCTTTCTGTTACGTAAGACAAACTGTAGAAGACTTTAGCGTATACTATTTAGACAAATGTCATTGTCATTGAATTTTTAATTAAATACTGATATGAAAAAATTAACTCGTCAACCAGGAATCGAACCTCGGGCCTCTGGATATCTAGTCCAGTATGCTTCCGCTACACAAGACGACTGTGACGTAACGGCCAACGAGTTAATTTTTTCATATCAGTATTTAATTAAAAATTCAATGACAATGACAAAAAATTAACCTTTGTCTAAATAGTATACGCTAAAGTCTTCTGCAGTTTGTCTTACGTAACCGAAAGAAATTTGATTATAGGAGTTCACAATGAGACCACGGCATATACAAAAATGAAGGTTTGTCAGTCTTTCTGTGACGTATGCGTTCCTGTACCATTCATCCGAGTACGATGATACTTTGGGAAGTTGTTGTGCGGGTGCCCTTGAAGGCTTCTGCCAAAAACCCATTTACCTACCCTCCGGGGGGGCGGGGGTAGAAAGTTTCTCTCTCAAAAATAGTAAGATAGAAGAAAAGTTTAAAGACAAGAAATTTCCCTTTTTCAAAAAAACACGTTTTGTTTGAAACTTTTTTTCACACAATTAATGCAAGGCACTAGTCAATGCGAAGCGTTAGTCAAGTTACTTAAAGCACAAGGCGTTGCAAAAGTATGCCGGGTACAGCTAGTAATATATAATTATATACAGATTATATATGAATCATATAAAATTACATTATAATGCGTATTAGAGAAATGTTTATCTCATTTATGAAAAAAACTGCTGTTTGAAAAATTTTTGCACACATCCAATTGTTTTGGCGTAAATGCAGGTACAGAAAAAAAAATGTGTTTATAAAATGGGGACATCTTGTAACGACAAATTTAATATTTTAAAGATAATTTCACATAAACGATATGAAATTCTACGATAAATTTTAAGCATTAAAAACAATATTAATACTAAGTTTTAAGTTACGCTCTGCAAAGCGGATGGGTACTTAACGACTAGAGAGATTTAAAAACAGAAAAAATATTTCATGCAAACAAAAACTCTACTTGGAAAACTATGGTTAATTTAAAAAGCTTAACTTACCTTTACAAAACTTTAAAAATTTGTTATTCATATAAAATGATAGAGGATCGAAAACATTATATATTTTTTCCAATAATTAAATAATATTATTATTATAAATATCTTACATGTCAATTAATACATAGGTTTTGTATGTTTGTTTTTATTTTATTTTTTACTTTTTTATTTAATATTTATCTATAATTTAATAATTTTACACACTAAATGAAAATAAAAAGAATAAAAAAAAAAAGAAACAGAATATTGTTGATATATTCTAAATCTAACATAGATCATCAATTACAATACAATGAATTAATTAATAGATATAAATACAAAGTTTTTATTAAAACTCGATCAACACTAAATTTTTTTAATTTAATTCAAAACTCAATGTATTTTGATAATTATAAAATTAAAAGAAAAAAAATTGTCTAAAACTAAATTTAAAAAATTTTGAGTAAAGTGTTTGCGAATTTATTATGTAAATTGCGAAATTCGATTAATTTTTTTTTAATTTTCTTTCTCGTAGTGGATCATACCTACAAAAAAACTCTAAGAAAATTTTTACTTCAAAATATAAATTTTCGAAGGTCAGCTCAGAATTTTTAATGTGTTTTTTGTGAGCAATACACATTGAATGCTTTCGAGTGACCTTTAAATACTAATATTAAATAAAATTTGAAATTTGCCCCAATACCTAGATCCGTTTTTGTATTTAAATACGTATTTCGACTACAAAGTAGCCATCATCAGTATAAAATATCTAGTCGTAATTTACTCTTTGACAATTAGAAATAGATAGAAAATCGAAATCAATAGACAAAAATAAAAATGAATAAAAAATTTAACAAAATAAATTAAAATATAATAAATTTTATTGATTTACTTTCATTCAATTTACTCTTGTTAACATCACTCTTATTAAAATTACTCTTATATTGTCTCAGGATATGTTATTCGTTGCTAATTTGGTGACACTTTCACCAAATTACGCCTAGCTAATTTATACTGATGATGACTACTTTGTAGTCGAAATATGTATTTATAATACAAAAACTGATCTAGGTACTGGGGCGAATTTAAAATTTTATTTCAAAAACCTAGAGTTTTCATTAATTATCATTTGATAATCTAATACCAATATTAAAGTTTGACCGTTTTTTACATTCAGTGTAAATGATTTTGAACCAAAATAAACAACGAAGCACATAATATAATATTATAAATTGTTACTATAGTATACGCATCCGATAATATATATTTTATTTATGGATAGATAATTAAGTATCTCCATACCCACGGGATAATACCGAGAGATTTTAAAATTATATTTTGGAGAAAAAACTAGCTTCCAATGTATTATTATAGTACTCGAAATTCGTGTGTGATCTTTGAAAATTTATAATTTGAGCTAAAATTTTCTGAATGTCATTTATAGATAAAAATAATTGCCACTACTAGAAATAATTTTTTTAAATTAAATTTCAACCATTTTAAAAAAATTTTTAAATTCGTGAGCGACTACAAAAATTTTTAATCGACATACATCAGTTTTTATGTTCTTTTCCTTCGGCCATCCGATTTTGTAAAAAAATGGGTTCCCACCTGAAAAACACAAATTGACCATCAAATAACTTAAAAGGCCAAGGTAGGCCAAGGTGAAAATCGAGATCACCAAATGGTGCCTCCCTCCGAACAAATAATCTTTTATCCGGGTCATTTTGTCCAAAAACGCTTCTTTAAAGAAATATTCAGGTGCATTGTTTTAAATACACTCTGTATATATACTTGTTTGCCTCAAAAAACTATTTGTTAGATATATATATATACATGGTCGACGGTAGCTATTGGCAGGACTTTTAAATATAAGGTATTTATCTATTTGTCTTAAGTAAATTAATTAAAAGGAACCGAGTATTCTTATATAAATAATAAGTTTCGATCTAATTTTATAAATCTTTCTTCAATCCTTTTGAAAAAGAGAACCACAAGGTTGGATATTTTGTCTTTTTCAATTTACAAAATTTATAAGAACCCAGAAGACTTTATATTACAAAAATATTCCTTTAAAATACTAAGAACTTTCGTTCGAAACTTTTATCGGAAGTCGAAATGGTTTCGGCATCAAAGATGTTTTTAGCGAAAACATCTATCGACGACGGTAGATAAAATTGAATTTTTTTATTCGATTTCGATTCGACCGCTTAAAAAATGTGTCGTTCAGAAATAATTGATTTTTCAATAAGAAAAAACATTATAATTTTAAGTTTTGCTCCTTCGTTTTCAAAATAAAATTAGAAATGGTGCAAAAGGTTTCAAAGAACATTTTTCCAAAAATTTATAAAATTAGACCGAAAATTATTGTTCATATACACTGCTAGACCCTTTTTGCAATAATAATAGATTATCTCGCTGTTCATTTCTATTTTTCTGCGCGCACACGTCAATCTTTACTTTTCTTTATTTTCAATTTAAAACAATTCAGTATCAAAACAGTAAAATAATATCAAAAAACTTATCTTGTAAGTTTTAAGATTAATAACCTAGTATCAACTACTATGTAAAGAAATATTACATATGATAAAGTGAAACTTCTTAGTTCAAATAAAATTTAATGCTAGAAAGAATAAGAGCTACTACAAATCCTTGAAGATCGATATTTGACCAGCTCTCTTAGTTAATAGTAGCACACATAGATAGTATTTTAGTCAAATACTACCAAGTCAAATGCAATTTTCGCTCGTGATTTAATTATTTATATGTAATCGAACAATTAATTAATTTTAGTAAATTCATTTTATTCAATATTTCGGTAGAGTGGGATTTGTCCCCACACTACACTAATTAATAACCAAATGTGAAGCACATTTTTTAATCATTAATCTAAGATTACCAGAAAGACGCTGCTCTTTAATAGTAACTATCTGTGTTTAAACTAGAATTCATTTCATCATACTATTGGCTTTAGTATTCGTAATACAATTATATGTATTCAGCCACCAAGGAAAACTTATTGTCATTATTCGCTCCGTACGCGATCGAGGTCACCACTTTAAACGGCTAAAATTTGAAATAATGGTAGCAAGATTTATGTAACACTTTTAAAGCTAATTTTACACAAACCTGCAACAGTTATTGCAATTTTAATCATCTTTTTAGTGATGATCGTTCACAGAACAAATATAAAGTTTCACTTAAAAACTATGATAAAACTATACAAGAATACAATTATAAAGCATTATCTTATAATAATCAAGAATGTTAAAAAAAACGACAGTTTTCACAAATAATAATAGTGTGTAAGTCACACAAAATAAAATTAATTTTCGAAATGTAAAAACAAAGTTTTGATAAAATAATAAAAACATAAAATTAAATTTTATTATAAAAACACTAATACAAGTTTTTCCACTAAAACAAAAACAATAAGAACGAAATATGAATTTATACATATTAAAAAAGAAACATAAAAAATTCGATACGCAGGAATCAATTTAGTGAATTTCCTCAGAATAAATACATCGCTTCTCTTTTTTGGAAATAACCAAAGAAGTTGTTGGGCGCAAATCCGATTATGCTGTCAGTTTTTTACTCCGGCAAGACTATATGCAATATCTTCACTTTATATTTAATTTTTGAAATATATTTCTTGTGAATTTTTTCGATTGAATAGGTAACATGTAATCTAAAGTCTAAAAGCAATCGACATTATTTAAAAATAATAATATGTACTTAAAAAATTAAATGAATTTAAAAGTTTCATAAACAATCAAGTAGCTAGAGATTGATAGAGAGATTGCTGTTAATGCACTACACAATCTTATATTATTTTCAATATTTGTGTACAGCAAGTCATTCGAATTTCGTCACCTTATTGCAATTTGTTGTTTGTTATCAGTTTCATCAATATGGGGTATTTACCTAGCTGGGCCAGTTCGATTTCATATGTAACATGTAATCTGTTGTCTACAAGCCATCGAAATTATTTATAACAAATGAAAGTATCATATATATGTATATACTGACTGAGTTAATTGTTTAAATATCTGGTATATACTGAGTTCATTATCAATGCGTGAACTGTTTATTTTAGTTGTTGGGCTGAAATTTTGGCAAAACCATTTATTTTATGATAAAAGTTTTTTATTTTTAAAAAAGAAACATTTTTTGCTTTAAACTTTTCTTCTTTCTCTTACGGATTCATAGATGGATGTTTTCCCCTCTGGTGGGAGGTGCATGATCCGATTTTGCCCATTCACGAACATGACGTTCTTTTTTAGCTCCAGAACACACACAAAATTTCTGCTAGTTATCTCTTTTCGTTTTTTAGTTATCGCGTTTACGGACGGACAGGCCGACTTGCGGAAATTGACTAATTAGGTCATTTTATGAACACCTATACCAACAAATTTTTTCTGCGATCAGTATTTTTTACCATTACAAGGTCGGAGCTAAACTTAATATATCCTTTGTATATATTGTATATGTACCGGGTATAATAATAATGATGAATTACCAACTCTGCATAAGTATACTAGGAGTTTTATCTAAGATACTTGATTTCTTATTAATTTTTTAATTTAAGCTAATCTTTTATTTTCAATTAATTTTTTAATTTTTTTTTTTTTCAATTTTGATGGCTTTTATACATCAGATTACATGTTACCTATGCAATCGAACAAGTTCACAAGCAAGATATTTTAAAAATTAACTATTTGTTTAAAGTGAAGTTATTGCACATAATCTTGTCTAATCATTTATCGAACTTTTTGATCGGATCATCATAAAGCTACAAAAAAAAAAATTAAAAAGAATCTTTCTAACCAACAGCCAAATTAAATCTTTTTCGTGTATTTCGTTTAAGAGCTATTTGTATTTTTTGAATTCTTTTGAAAAAAAATAAATTAACTGAAAATTGCTTGATTTTGTTAGGTTTGGCCGTCTGTTACTTTCATCATACAG
This sequence comes from Nineta flava, assembly GCA_963920215.1. Classification (NCBI taxonomy): domain Eukaryota; kingdom Metazoa; phylum Arthropoda; class Insecta; order Neuroptera; family Chrysopidae; genus Nineta; species Nineta flava. The sequence goes on along the minus strand of OY986043.1, from coordinate 49,853,974 downwards.
TCGGTCATCTTTGAGTTGTCATGAAAAAAAGTTTTATTGACTTTTACAATTTTTATAAGGATTTATAGACATTTAAGTGAATTTGTGAATCTCATAAATCAATAAAAACTGATACAAAACTTCGAAAATTTTAATTTGAGGTTTGCAGGATTTAAATCGACGCGTTTCTCTAGTTAAATTTTCAGAGAAAACAAAAATACAGATTTTTTGAGACATCCCTAAAAAATTTATCGTGCCCCAAATTAAATGAGTATTCGAATTACCTCAAAATTACCTAAAATAACCAAGTGAAACATTTTTATAAAAATTGAATCTTGGGCACAACTTAAAGTGCATCTACTTAAAATTGGTGTAATTATTAATATAACTGATCTGATATAAATGTTTTATATTTCCAACAAATTTAACTATGGAAGTTTCACTTTAAAAATAAATTGAAAGACGTTCAAAAATAGTATAAATCAGTGCTTACCGCCCTTAAGTAAATTTGATACAAAATAAAAAATAACTAGTATACTTGTATTTTTTTTTAAATTAAGTATTTTATAAATAAGTTTCATAAAAAACAATTACAAAAATCGTTGGCTAGTTTAAATAAGTATTTTTTTATACAACTAATTTTAGTTAATCAGTTCATAAGTTTATTACGTGCTTTGACGGCTTACAGTTACTAACTAAAAAGCTTTTTTAAAGTCTATAATATCACTTTAAGTTGCACAAATACCTGTATTAAGATTTTTTTAAATTTATAATAAACTTTATACAGTATTTTTTAGTTAATATTTTTTCACTCGATTTCTTATTCATTTCATTTTCTTTGAGATTTCTACAATTACTCCATTTTGATTTTCTATTAAAATAAAGCGTATTATGTTTTGAAGTAATTAGAGATAGTAGCTAAAAAATTAAATTTTTTTTTCAAAATGATAATTAACTAACAATTGCAAATTATTATTTTTAAATCACCATTTTAATTTTTAAAATATGTTTAAAAAATTTAGTTTTATTTGTATTACTTATTGCTTGTGCTTATTATATACTCATTTCAGTTTATCTTTTTAATCCATTTTTTTAAAGTTCTGCCCAACGTGCTTCAAAAAATTGACGCATACAATGTCCTGCTTTACCGACAGGACTATCATCTTCATTAAATGTTTCACAATTGTTGAACATTTGTCGTACATCTGCACGAAAATCTTCTTTAGTTTTATAACTACAACAAATAAAAAATTTTAATTTAAACTGTTATTTTTTTAATACCCCATTCATTTATATTTTATTAAGTTAGTGTGCTTATTTATGTGATTGATGATCACCTGGTAGAATAATTAATGTGTCAATTCACAGTATCAAATTTCGAAGTCAGCATGGTTGCTTATAGTAATGGACGTTAAAACAATAAATACCGGTAGCTGATATATCAATATATATCGTTTGTCTCCCAACTAGTATTCTGATTTAAGCGATAAATAAATTGATAAATTTTCGATAACTCTATTCGTATAACTATATCTACCTATTTAACAACTATTTACAACTGTTAAATAGGGTCAGGAAACAGTCTTAAAATTTAAAACTTGTATTGTTTTAAAATATATTTAAAACATTAATAATTATGATACTTACTAAGCGTCATTTAATCTCTTTTTAATTGTGGACAAATCCATTGGATTCTTGATAATTTTCTTATATGTTGGGAATTGTTTCGTATTGACAGGTAACAAAAATGGCCAAGCGTCGTCGTGTGTTTCTAAATCTTCCAATAAGGCTTTACATGGTGCTAATTCCTTTAATATTTTTTTAGAAATTCTTTCTTTTTTCTTCTCAGCAAAAGTTGGCGTATTTGTTGTCACTGACGTTGATGATGAATTTACAGTAATATTCTGTTGTTGTGATATTGAAGATGTTGTAACATTTGAAACATTAAACATTTGTTGTTGCTGTGATTGCGATTGTGATGAAGATGATTGTAAAGACGTTTGTTGTTGCTGTTGCTGATGATGTTGTTGCGAAAAACTTAAGGCTTCTGACAATTGATTGTTACTATTATTGATTGGAGTTGATTGATTTACGGGTTGAATAATAATTGGTGTACTTGGTGTTGGTGTTGGTATACTTGGTGTTGGTGTACAAGGTGTTAACGACGATGATTGTTGTTGTGTCATCGATGTGTCCATCTTGTGACCATCATCAGTGGCAATTGATGAGTGCGATAATGCAGGGCTGTAATCATTGTAAATAGATACATTTATACATAAATAATTTTTTACAAATGTTTTTTATTCAATTGCATAATTTAAATTGATTTTTTTAAATGCTATCTGCAGTTATAGAATCAAAATTTTGAAGATTACATATTGAAAACTCGAATTCATAGACATAGAAATATAGGGACGGAAGATAAAATGCCTTTTTAGGCGAGGGAGCAGGCTGTTCCGAGGTGTAAATTCTCAGGTGAGAAAAGCCACCAAGTCAGTAAGTTATTGGCTGTCGACATCAGTTATATATTTATGTATATAATTATCTATATACACTCCCGCTCATAAAAATTGAACCAATTGAAACATTCAATATTATAGATATATTTAGTAATATGTATGCTTAGAATGTGACTTACTGGTTCAACTGTTATGAACGGTAGTGTATGTACATACGGCGTCAAAAGTCGAGCTATCATTAATAATTTTATAATTGATTTGTGCCTTATTTATTCCTTTTCAGAAGAATGTTTCGAATAAAAGTTGTTAGTATAGTTATAATGAACAACTTTTATTCAAAGCATTTTTTCGAAAACCGAATAAAGCACAAATCAACTATAAAATTTTTAAAGTGATAGCTCGACTTTTGACGCCAAGTGGACATATGGGTAATGCATATAATATACACAAAAGTGGCGCTCATTTTTCAAAATTGTATAATTGATTGGTGCTTTATTCATTATAAATATATCAACAACTTTTATTCGCAGAAACCGAATGAATAAGGTACAAATCGACTAAAATATTTTGATAAATGGACGCTGCTTTTGTTGCCATAGTATGTATGGGCCAAAAACCAATAAAAAACTGAGCGATTTTTTCCTTGCCTCTCCTCCCGAAGGCTTCCTACAACTCGTTTCTGTACCTATATTCCTATAGAACATAGTGGTATAGGAGTCAATAAATTTAAAAAAACTTCTTAGTCCTGAAAAACAAAATCAATTTTTATATTATATATAAATCAATTATATTTATATATATACAGAAAAAAAAAATTCCATTATTTCATTAAGTTTTAAAATGCAATATTTCACTGCTTATCCTATTACAAAGTTATTTAGAGTTTCTAGTTTTGAATCAATTCGTATGTGAACTTGAGAATTGCCAAACGCAGTATGTGATATCGCTTGGCAATTCTCAGTTATATACATTATTATTTAAATAATCATATGTTATTGGTTTAAAATTAGAAAGGTCTGTGGCTGTTAAAATAATGACGTAATAGATAAGCGATAAAAATTGCATTTCGATACCTATACAAATAAATATTAGAATTTTCATTATTTTTTACTGCATTTATATGAAGATATTTGTAAAAGAAACAAATACGAAATGTGATATTGAAATTAAAAAACTGCAACGAAAATATTTTTAATTAATTTGAATTTTTTGAGATATAAACTTTTTGATTTGTATATTTTTATATTCAATTTGTGTTCAATAAATTACAATGTTTAAAAATTTTTTTCAAAAAAATGCTTGTAATTTTATTAGGAACAATTTTGTGCGTCACCATTTCCCTACGTTATATTTAAAAATATTAAACAGAGTAAGGGAGAAAGATTCATTGATAAAGTTGAAATCACATTTTATCCTAATGAAAAATTTAGAAAATATAGTTAAAGAATTTAATGAATTAAGCCACAAATGAATGTAAAAGTGTATGAAAAACATACAGATTAATAAATATTGTTACAAGTAACCATTGTAGACAATTCAATTTCGAACTTTCAAAAGTTATATGCTGTAATTAAAATTGACTTCAAATATTGGGTGATTTTCCCAATTTTTATTTTCATTTAAAAAAATTATCACAAAAATATTATTATATTTATATTTTTTTTAATAGTTTGATATTTTCGACTAATTTACAACATAGTTAAGTCAAGTTTTAAACCAAGTCATTAAAACAATCAATTGGCTGTTCTCAGTTGTATACACAAATTTATCTCAGTTTGACATGCTATTAAAACTAAAAAGCTTTTGGTTTTTAAATAAACTACATGGTAGATAGATAAGTGGTCAAATAATGGGATTTATTAAACCTTGTAAGAAAGTAAATATTTTTTGTAGAATAATCAAAAATAATTTAAATAGCATAAATTAATTAGCATAGAAATCGCACATTTAGTATCTAGACACCTATGTAGTACACCTTATAAGTACCAACAAACTCGTATTTGATTATTTAATTTTCAAGCTGAAAATAAACATTGGTTTAAAGTCCACAAATTCGTTTTAATAACAATTATTTTTAGATTAGATTTTAGATCGAATATACCAAGATATCTTGGTATATTCCAACTAAAGAATAAATATTTTACAATAATCTTCTGAAAATCGATTTGTTCTTGAGTACTAAAAAGTAAAAAACCTTCAATGACTCGACTACATTATAATTAGTGTTCGAAAATTTTGAATATATGAAATGAAAAATCGAATTTTGCTGATGTGTGTTGATCTTTTATACTCTCCTGGACAGTGAATTGCCATTTTCACCAGAATCAATTATCTAAAGATAAGTAACCAGTTTATAAAAACTTGAATTGATAAGTGATTATGTAAAATCATGAATTGATTACATATCGTTCGAATTTTTCTGGTCAAAATAGCCAATATTAGTGTTAATTTTCAGTTAATATACTTACTTGCCATTTTAATTGAAAGTTTTGTATCACTAATAATTTTTCTCTATAAATCTAAAGCCACGTCTACAACTGCAAATAAAAAATACAACTTTTTAAAATTTATATATGAAATTGGTATGTGATGTATTTTATTGTTCACGTTTCCGATTTTTATTTGCAGCTATATCTGGTGTGAATTTAAAACTGTATAACTAAATTTGTACTATTCGCAAAGTAACCCCGATACACAGGTAATTCACCAAAAATGATACGCATAAAATTGTGGCAAAAAAACACAAAATATTTCAATAGTGTGAGGTTTTTATATTCAGAGGTATAAGTTTCATGGCGTAAAAGTTTTGGAGCTAGGTACATTTTTCTCAACTCCGACATTCAACTTTTGTTTGAAGTCATGACGTCAAATTAGAAAATTGTAGAATCCTTCTCAAGAAATCATTAAAAATTATCCTAGGTCTACAAATGTCTGGTAGTCTCCGATATAATTCAATTTGAAAAAATTAGAAATTAATGTTTATTCAGGTAACAAAACTTATACCACAATACGTGAAACAAAAATGTTTTTATTCGAGTATTGTGGTAAAATTTTTCTTTTGTATTATACTGTATTATACTATGTCTCTATTCGAATTACTATTATAACACGAATATGGTAATCGATAAATTCGATGAATATGTATTTTGCTAAAGAAGCAAAATTTAGTGCTTTTTTCATGGATGACTGCATGCAGTATACTATATTATGTCGTATAAGACAAATACATATATCCTATCCTAACAAGTTAAAAAATTATCATAACTTAAAAATTAACGGCATCACGAAAAAAAAAAGTTCGAATGAATTATTATCCTTTTTAAATCATATTACTATTTTCGGGGAAAAAAATCATATTACTATTTTCCCATTTTTAAACACTACAACTATGATCCTATATCTAGAATATTCGTCACGTAGGAGCTACAAAAACTAAGCGAATTTTCTTAGAGAAAGGAATTATAATGAAATAAAATCAAGTTACCAGGGTGATGGTTGTAATACTATTATCAAATATTACAATATTAAAGTTGTAAATATTTCTGTAAATATTAGAGTTACAGAAAATATTATTACATAATAAATTCTAGTAAAATGTCTTTTCTACAACTTTACTTATGACAAATTTTTCGTTTAACAAATATTAGGAGAGATATTCTACCTATTAGGTTCCCCCTCCCTCCCCCTTCACCCTTGATCGATTAGGCTCATTAACAAGCTTAGCCGTTCAAATGCAAAAAGCAGGTCACATACCAAATTCCATTCCGATCAGACTCAAACTGGGGCGTACAGACAAATATACGAATATATATATATATATATATATATATATATATATATATATATATATATATATATATATATATATATATATATATATATATATATATATATATATATATATATACATATATATATATATATAAATGTATATAGATAAAATGTTTTTATCTATATATTTGTATCTATATAAATTTTAATGATGGTCAATTTCAACATCAATTGGTATGTTTGATGAACATTTGAAGAAATTTTACCGAAATCTTTTCGGCGGTACAAAAGCTTTAACTTAATTTTTTTAAGAGAATGCGCTAAAAACCGAATACGACACTGATGAAAAGACAAAGGAAATTTGATCCATTGTACGTTCAGAAAAATAAGTATTAAGTATTATACGGAAAAAAAAATGCGTATCATTTTTGGAGGACCACAACTTATTTACAATTTATAATTTGTGAGAAAACGAACTAATTTAAAAACTCATAAAATTAAAAATAATCTTAAAATAAAAATTAAACAAAAATAAAAATCGTATCAAAATAAGTAAATCAGGTTGTACAATAACACCACAATTAGAAATACTGAATAAATTCTTATTGATCATATCCGTTTTCTTACATAATTTGAAACGAACTACAGAACAAAACACACATAGTTCGTTGTACATAATAATTTTAAAAAAAAGTTAGAAACATATCTGAATGATAAAAATAAATATTAATAAATAATGTTCGAAACAAAAGTTAACTGTGTGCTTTACAGAGTACATTTAATGTATATCTTCTCAAATATGAAGATAAAGTTGTGATTTAAAATCAGACAAAAAATAGTATATTCTTAGTATTAAAAATTAAAATAAAGGATATTTCAAACTCCTCATTGTCATTGTTACAATAGGGAACCTTATGCAAAGATAAGTACAAATGTGCAAATACATATATACAGGATGTTCCGTAAGTATTTGAGTTCCATAAGAGGGTAGGTAGAAGGTACGATTTTGGAACGAAAAGTCCTGAGACATTTTCTTATTAGGCGCACCGCACCGTAAATCAATTATTAATTAATTAAGGAAACTAGGTTGAAACCAGAGTTGCAAAAAGTGCATTTTTTTGATAATTCATTTTTGATTTAATTATCAATTTTTGGAAAAATGTATTGCTTAAATTTTTCAAATTATTAATTCCTTGAAAAGTGCATTAATTAAATTTTTTTATTTTTTCAAAAAATTAATAAATAAATTGTTTTAATAACAAATTTTAGAAAAATGCGCAAATTAAATTCGTTAGATTATAAAGTTTTCTCAAAAGTGCATTAATAAAATTATTTTATTGAATAATTTTTTTAATAATGCAATAATTAAATAATAATAATTTAACGAATAATAATAATAATAATTTAACAATAATAATAATAAAATTAAAAAACAATAAATAATATTAATATTTTTTTATTTAACTTAATAATTTATTTTATTTCATTTTTTGTTTGTTTTATAATTTAACGAATTTAATATGCGCATTTTAAAAAAAAATTGTTATTAAAACAATATTTATTGCAATTTTTTTTAAATAAAAGAATTTAATTAATGCACTTTTCAAGGAATTAATAATTTGAAAAATTATGCAATACATTTTTCCAAAAATTGATAATTAAATAAAAAATGATTTATCAAAAAAATTCACTTTTTGCAACTCTGGTTTCAACCTAGTTTCCTTAGTTAATTATTAATTAACGGTGCGTCTAATAAAAAAATGTCTCAGGACTTTTCGTTCCAAAATCGTACCCACTATCTACCCTCTTATGGACAGCCTATATATATATATATAGGTCTATATGTATATATATATATATACAGACTGTCCATAAGAGGGTATATATATATATATATATATTATAGTATTATAAATATGTGGATATTAAATTTGGCAAAATTAAATATCTCAAAAAATAAACGTCTGAACAAAAAAATACATTTTCAATATTTCAAACAAATCATTTCATGGTGTTAACATAACCTTTTACCCAAATCACTCTTGGTAAGCACATGATAAACTTATGGTAATTGAATGGAAACTAATTTTTAGTTCACAATTGAATTATACATGAACAAATTTTTTTGACATTATACATGAAAAAGTTTTTTCATTTTATATTTCAATGCCAATTCTTGGAGATTAAATCTCTAAAAAATGCACAATCCAATAACTTTTTGTTAGCTATATAATAGTATAAAAATTAGCCATCCCCTACGTCTTCCATCTGTCTCGGGTGGGGGAGTCAACTATGATACTTGAAATGGTAATCTCCATATTTATGGCAGGATTGAATTATACACACAAAAAATAATAAAATGCGAAGTCCTATATTGGACACATTTTAACCCCCCGATCCCATTGTAGACAATCGTTACTTTTCCTTCACTCAGTTCCCCCGCTCTATGGAATAGTACGTAATTTTTTTATGATTTTTTCAAGTAAATTACGCATGCATATAAACAAATTATGTACTATACCATCTGAATTCATGAGTGAAGCAAGTCATTCACGGAGATCACTTATAATAGGAAATACAACATCTTGATCTTGTGATTTTGAGAACACAGTAGATTAAATCTAAACATTTTTTCCTCGCAAGGTAAGGCACACGTCTAACATACGCACGTGGCTGGCACCGAATTTTATTTGCTACAATTTCTGTCATCGCAGAAACACAAAACTCTGCACAGCGCGCTATAAGACGTGAGTGCACTTACCTCAATCTCGAAAAAAAAAATACTTACCTTAGAACTAACCCGACTCCCAGAGGCGGTATGTCTAAGTCGAAAGCCTAAGTAGAACGATATTAGATATACTTTATTGCATCGTCATGTGACTTGTACACGTTTACAAAATCACAAATCAAAATTTTGATTGCAAGTTTTGATCTAAACATATATACTAACAAGACGAAAAAACGTGATCAATATTTTCTACATAGAATTTAAATTCACAATCAAAAATGGGATGTCCACTTTGCAATTTTCTTTTTCTGATAAAAAAGTGGGGAAGGGCACTGTTAAATAGACTTCTTTTTATTTTCTATTCGATGTTTATTTTTCAAGATCTTAGGGAGTTAAGAGACTTAATATCCACTAAATATACTGTTTTTTTTTTTAATTTAAAATAAACTAAAAGTTTACAAAAATCCTAGGTAAGGCAATGTATTATAAAGTAAACAAGCTTCAGTTAAAATTTTATGTGAATCAGTTTACCAATTCTCAAGATATGGTAACCATTAAAAAAAAGTAGTTTTCAGAAAATCGCGTTTCAATTTGTGAATGTTTAAGTATAGTTTATAAATGGACAACAAAAGTTGATGTTTATATTTTTAATTTTATAATTGATTTGTGACGTATTGATTCGGTTATCGAAAAATTGCTTCGGAAAAAAGTTGCTCATTATAATTTAAAAAATAACATCAAATTTTGTGGCCAATTGTACAATTGAAAAGAAAAAATATGTGAAAAATCTATATTTTTTGAAGCTAAATCTAAAAGAATGCACAACACTGATGCAGCATATTTATTCACACCCAGGTGAAAAAACACGAAAAGGAAATATTAACGCAGTCATATTGAAATAAAACACCACGTTTTATTTACGTTATATAGTACTTAAGGTTTCGTATTCAACTACTTCAATGTTATGTTTCAGTTGAAAACATTCAAAATTGCATATATGTTCTATAAAGTTTATTTTGGTGAATTAAATTTGTTTTTAGAAAAAAAACATCTATTAGCTAATAATGTATTCAAAAATTCAAAATATGAATTCTATGATTCAAGTAAAATATTTACAAATTTAAGTATAAATAATTTATGAAACAATAAAAACAATAAAAAATTCACTTTGAAAAACAATAAAAAAATTCACTAAATGATTCTAAAATATTTTGTCTAATTAATCGTTGTACACAATAATCGAATTTTAAAATATTCTTCATCATGATTGCTATCACAGAACAAAGAATAGTATGGAACGTATATTTATTTCTATTTAGTAAATTCACTCTTGAGCTCGTTGAATTGGGTACGAAAATATAAATCAATTTTGATTTTGCGTATGTGTTCACAACATTAATATTTTAATTTTACATTAAAATGAAAATACAATAGTTTTTAGGACAGTTCAAAAAAATTTATTTCATTTCATCATTCTCTCATTTGCAATTATTGAGCGTACTACTTAACCGTTTTTAAACATAGAGTATACAGTCCATTATAATAAACAAACATTCGAGAAGTGAATTTATACATGCCTATAAGTGAAATATTTTAAGATTGCAGCGCTAGTATGGACTTAAGTGAACTACTAAGAGGGGTCAATAGACCTTTTCACAGGGTTTTATGCGCATGCGATTTTCGGACTGTCTACAATAAGATGAAAAAAGACGTGAAGTATTGCTTATTCATTTCACATTAATTATTTTGACATCTGTCCGAAACAAAAGCAAATCGTGAATTGAAACGAAAAGGTCTATTTAATACTGTATCCACTGACGTCTATACTATGGATAGCTGATACTTATGAAAAAAAAATAGTTCAAAATATACAGTTAGACTCTGTCGAAGACAGCGTCGTAATACTGTAGTAATTCTGACATGAGAACTAAATTAAACGAAACATGACATGGGCACGCAAGCGCAGTGGAGCTGCATTTTAGTTCCTCCTTCAGTATAGAGTGGCAATGTGTATGCTCTAAAGGTGCTAATGGCGGACTATATTATCAGCTATTCATATTAGTGGTCAAGGACTGTATCAATGGACATATTTTTAACAATGCTCTAAACCATTTGTTGTTCGTGCAAACCTTTTATTACTTTCCAATGATTTTTACTATCAGCCTTACGAAACTTCAATAATTTTTATATAAAATTTGTTTTGGTTTTGTTTGTTTCAATACTGTACAAAATATATAACTGTACAAAATATATACTGTACAAATATTTAATCAGCGGAAAGGAGGTAGTTCAATGCAATGTTAAATTATAAAATTTACAAGAAAGAATTTGCAAAAAACATTTGAGAAATTTTACATCATATGAAACGAATAACAACAAAAAAAACCATAGAGTAAGTAAATGTTACCCCTCTTGCTCGTTACATCAATTGATCACTAAAGCCATATCGCTTATCTAATTTTGCCTATCGCTAATAGGTTTATAAACATAAAATTATTTTTGTGTTAATTACATAAAGTAAAGCTAGAACTCCATTGTGACAAGAACTAGAACTCCAATTCATTATATAAAACGATAAACGCTGGCTGCAAACTCTCATACGAGCGTCAACAAGTGTACAACTTTGGCAAAATCAGTCAGTTTCTATTAATTAAGAATATAAATTAATTACAATCATAAAACGGATTAATTGAAGAAAAGAAGGAACTTAATATTAAACAAATTTAATTTTGATATCACACGTGCTGTCTATACCGATTGTTTAGTTTTTAAATCTTCGCATAGCAGATCTCCCACGAGTATGAGAGAGTACATATGTATACATTAAGCAATGTGTATGAGAAGGAGGTCATATAGGTTTGTTTTGTTACTGTTGTGTCTATGTATGTGTTGTATGTGTTTTGTTACTGTTGTGTTGTGTTGTATGAGACAATCACCAACCACTCGATCAGTTATGAATATTATTCACTGTTTTGAAAAATATGCTTGTTTATCAAACCTATAAGACCTCCTTCTCATACACATTGCTTAATGGATACATATGTACTCTCTTATACTCGTGGGAGATCTGCTATGCGAAGATGTAAACTAAACAACTAGTATACGAAGTATTAATGTTTTAATTTCAACTCTGAGGCTAGTTAACTGAAGCTAGTTGATACGAGAATTTACGCCTGTGCCACAATAGAGTTATAACTTAAAAATTATTTTAAATTAATTTTATTGATTAGATCTTTTATTTATTATTGATTGTAAACTGTTTCTTCATTCGATACCCCCTCAAAAAAGTATGATTGTTATGTGATTGCCACATTATGGTTGATATTTACATTGTCTTATAAACATACTGTCAAGGAAGTGGGAACGGTTTGTCACTTAGAACATTTATTATTAGAAGAAATAGCCTTATTTAAGGTTAATACGTACATTTCGTCGTCGCAAAACAGATTGACAAGGACAATATAAAATAGGGACGATATTGAAAGACTCTGTGGGTCACAACTTTTATTTTGTATTATTGGATTATAATTATCAATTCATTCTGAACCATAATTAGATCTAGTAGTGTATGTTCTAAGGGCCAACGCACACCAAAAGAGCAAAACTGCTTTAAACAGTGTTAGTCAGCCTTACACTGTTTTGTTAAAATAGAACATAGGAAATTACATTGCATTAGCACACTGATAAAAAACGTTTTGTTTTGACTAATATAATTTCCTATGTTATATTTTTAACAAAACAGTGTTAGGCTGATTAACACTGTTTAAAGCAGTTTTGCTCTTTTGGTGTGCGTTGGCACTAAGGTTTGCATCACAATTAAATCCTTTGCACATGACTCTACTCGGGTACTCGATACTTGAGGCCTCAAGTCTGGTATATTCTAGTCGTCAACTAGTTGGAAACAGAATCCCACAATACGTAGTGATTAAAATCGTGGACATGAATTCTATATGTATGCAGGGCAGGATTAAAGATTTTTAGAGCTAAAGCTAATTTACTAGAAAAGACTGAATAATAAAATATTTTTGTGTTAAAAAATAAATACAAACACAGTATTATTAAGAAGTATAAATTTTTATATTTAACAATTACTCGAGACTTTTATTTTTTTCTATTTATTTTTCGACTTTTAATATACTGGCGAAATCATGAATAATTTCTTAAAATTGAAGCACCTGGCAACTTCACTGTCGATCACAAGTACTATTAGGTGTCGAGATTTTTTTTGTGATGAACTTTATCGTAATACACTTTTAACTCTTCTCAATAATGAAAATGATCTTTATCTTGAACAGTTAGTCACCATTAAACTCAAATAAACTCTAAGCGCAATGTCTACGTTTGGTAAACGTAACATTCAGTAATATATTCAGTAACATTCAATTGTGTGGGGATAATAATTCCATGAAAAGTGGGCAGTTCCATATAATTATGATTTTGTGTACCGTAGACGTTAAGACATTGAAGGATCACTGTATTCAAAACAATTCGTCATTCTCATTTTTATAAATTATTGTTTGTACTAGAGAAGCAAACATACCGTTAAAAGTATTAAAAATAAACTCTTAGTAGCTCGAGACAAGTAACGTTTGATTTGATTTTGAAAAAAAATGTTATGACTTTTACGAATATTTATTCACATAAATTTAAAAACTGTACTAATGCAACGATTTTAATGGCATAAATCTTATTCAGCAGTTTAGCAGGAAAATAATAAATTTAAATAGAATCCTTAAATAGAATTGTCATCAATGATGACAAATAAATAAAATTTATTTGTTATCATTGAAGGTCGAAAATGATAAGGGTTAAAAATACAGCCTTTTATCCTTATCGTTAATCCAGTCCTATGTATATGCATTTATAAAATATCATTTTGTAATTGTATAATTGAAAGAATGATAAAAATTGAGCAATAGCCAGAAAGTTTACAAAATTTATGTTTATATTTTAACAGTTCATGTAAATTCAAATTTCATAAAAATGACAGTTTACGAATGCTAATCCATGTCGTAATCTAGAGGACTTGTAGAGTAAGCCGTAGAAACGATCTAAACACGTACTTCGTCAAAATACGCGTGTGCGAAAATATTTTACTAATAGATGAAAATTATCCACTGACCTCTCTATTTATAGAGAAATCAGGGGAATTATCTTATGAAAATAAAAAAGGATTTGCAACAAGATTGTTACCAGATATGTTTATAAAGTCGTGGCTAGTGTTAAAAACTATTTTATATGTCCAAGATTTTAACTTTTTACGTCATCTAATACAATCAATAAGTTACTGCCAGCAAAATTGAATTACAAATAAAAGCTTTTAATCAATAAAATTGATCAAATAAGTATTTAATGATTAAAAGCATTTAATGATTAAAAATCATAGATTTGTTAAAATTAAGTCTTTAGATGACACGATAAAAAAATGCATATTATTATAATCTTACTTTTCTATCAGTTATGCGCAATTACTCAAGCAAATAAGTATTACTCTATTAAAATGCACATACTACCGCCGTTTTTTGTTGTTTTTTTTTGGGTAAAAGACGCGTTAAGCAACGTTGATTGAGTAAAATGTATGTTACAATAAAAAAATTTGAAATAATTACTTAAAAAATAAATTTTATTTATAATTCACCAAATTAAATTTTATATGAATCTGCAGTAGTCCAATTAATAAAAGTTAAAATTAGTAGATGCACATAAATTTGCATTCATAAGGAATTTTTGGGCAAAAATCAGTTTTTCTCAATATTATGGATTCAAAAATCATTTCAAATTTATATACTATCGTTACAAAATTGTAGAGGAAAGTGAAATACAACTGGTTGTCACGAGACTAAAGTCGATACAATAAAAATTAAATCGAATTCGGACAATTTCCACAGTTAATTCAGTTTTTTTAATAACTCTGAAAAAACATTATTTTCGATAATTTCCCATGCTATGTCCTTACCAAATTTATATTTTTACGATAGCCCAGCTCAGATAATTTTTAGAAAGACATCTGCGTGATCTAAATTTGACGCATTTTTGTCTTCTAAAATTTTGCTATTTAAAGTTATAATCTAAAATCTTTTTTCAGGATTTTTCCTGAAAATTAGTCAATTTTTCCAGGTGTGGCCGTCTAAATCGATTAATTTTCATCGTAGGGATATCGTAGCGGCATTGTTAACGACTTACAATACGATTTATTAACTTCAAAGAAAAAAATTGTATTTTATTCGTCTATAAAATTTGTATTAAAGGTAAATCGGGCTGAATATATAAATGCATGTTTTCGCAAAAATCTCGATTCTTATGAAAATTGAAAAACTGAGGTTTGTGGATATAATGCATATTTTTAGCGAAAATACATATTTCCCGTGGTTTTCTCGAAAAATCAATAATATCTCGAAAGACTCATGTCTTTGGGTTGTTTCAACACTCTGGGATTCGCCTAAGTTTTAGATATGTTTTGAATGACCCAAAATTAAACTGGGGCGAAACTTTTTGTGCGTTTAACCTTTATTAATTGATGTATAAGTGATTTTTTTTAAACACAATAAAATAATCAAACTTATCTATTTATAGAAGTGTACTACCATAGATGATATAACTGAAATCAAAAATATAAAAATGTATTTTGTTAAAATTTGAGAGTATACACATCATCATCAAAATAGGCATAGATAAAAAACTAAACTAAAATATTATTCTTATCAACCAATCACACACACGTAAAAGTCTATAAATTGTTTTACATAATTAATTCATTAGTAAGTTATTTTTATAATAATTATATTATTATTATTTTTATAAGTACTTGCAAAGTATGTTTAATTTATTGTTAAAAGAAGCGATATATAAAATCCAACTACCTTGGAGGAGGATGATCAGAACTTTCGCTGTCACGTGTTGACGATGTTGTTGTTACTGTTGTTGTAGATGTGTTGGATTTTGTGGGCTTACGCACATGTGTTCGTTTTTTTGGTTGTTTCGAATGACATGTTGGGCAATACCATTTACCACGTGGAACCTATTTAAGAATAATTAATATATTATTTGTAGTTTAACTTTTTTAAACATTAAAATATTCAAGCCGTGTTAGTTTTTGATAGGTATTTCGATCGTTAAAGGTCGTTTAATACAGTTTAGCGTAGGCTAAGTGGGGCGAGGGAATATCCTGTGATTTAACATTGCTATTATCAACCTAAATACTTAAAATGTAGAATGTAATAATTCAATTATGAAAATATGGTGCAGAAGGAACAATATTTCTCGATTTAATAAGGAGGTAGAAACGTAGAATTTCTGGAGGATTTGTGAAAATTTACAAAACTAATCGAATTATAAACTAGTCTTAAATCTTTCAAAATTTGAAAAATTAAAAACAGGTGCTTGTCGCTTCATTTTAAAAATAAACATGTAAACGATCGATTTATTCAAAATCCTATTTTAACAGATCTCAGAAATTTGAAGATAAAAAAGAAAATTTAACTATATAAGATCAAGTAAAAATATATCTTATTTACTTTGGTTAATGGTGGTTGTAAACAATCTTGATGATACGCTCTTGGGCACATATCACAAATAACTAATTTGGTTGTGGATTGTTTCTTGCCACAAACTATACAATTTCGTTCACCCGTAGCCTTATTTCGACATTCAAAACAATACCTGTGTTATAGAAAGCAAAAAAAATAAATTTATTATTAATTTAAAATTCGTTGCTTTAATAAGCTCATTACCAATCGCCATCAGGAATTTGTTCCATTTTTGGTTTAAAACAATATGTGTGATAACCTTTATCACAACCGTCACATAATAAAAGTTTATCTTCATTGTCCCCACTATGACAAAACTGACAATTCTGCAAAAAAAAAAGCATATAATTTTTATCACAGACATTGTGAATCTTGGTATGGTTTGTACTTAATTAATTTAAGTTCAATCAAAGCTGCTTTTATTGTTGCTTTTAGTTTATTATTATATTATAATTTAATCTCATTTTCAGTCGGAAATCTGGATTCGAGAAATGGTTATATTTGTTTATAAAAACCAAAATAAACGGTACACAGGATATGCATCAATTTCCTTATAATAAATACATTACTTCTCTTTTGAAAATAGATCTTAATTAACTTTTATCTTTTTAATGTTCATGGCTGCCTGCGAGCGTTAGAGGGGCTACAGACGCATATATACATAAATAAATATTTTTTTCCAAGTATTAGTATACTCAGTGTCGGACTGGTCATATAGTCGGCAATTGCCACCCCAGCTCACACAGGCGCAATAGCTTGTGTGGGCCCACTCAGGCTAATTATCTATATGCAAAATAGTTCATTTGAAATAGTAGCAGTTATTTCACCCCGTAGAAAAATTAAAACTTATGGCTGAAACATTTATCACTATTCAGTTCTCGAGATATTGAGTGTTTCCAATTAACGATTACACACGTATGTATATGTATATATATAAATTTTTGTTCCTCAATTTAGGGGGTAAAAATAAGTTTTCCTTAAAAAATCCTGTTCTATGCGTTCTAGAGAAAAATGTAAAATCAAAAATTGTAAGCAAAATTTCACACTTTACATATATATATATATATATATATACATATATATATATATATATATATACATATATATATATATATATATATATATGTAAAGTGTGAAATTTTGCTTACAATTTTCTAGAGAAAAATGTAAAATCAAAAATTGTAAGCAAAATTTCACACTTTACATATATATAAAAATAAGTTTTCCTTAAAAAATCCTGTTCTATGCGTTCTAGAGAAAAATGTAAAATCAAAAATTGTAAGCAAAATTTCACACTTTACATATATATATATATATATATATATATATATATATATATATATATATATAATTTTGCTTACAATTTTTGATTTTACATTTTTCTCTAGAACGCATAGAACAGGATTTTTTAAGGAAAACTTATTTTTACCCCCTAAATTGAGGAACAAAAATTTCAAGACGTGTTTCCATATCTATATTTATATACGTGCATGGAAGCTACATATATGCCAAGTTGCATGCTTTCTTTCTGATGGAAATGTAATAGAAGGAGTTTTATATTAAGATTCATAAGAGAATAACGGTGTTGTTGGTTGAAAATATGATACACAATACATTATTACCACTAACTCGACACAAATCGCCCGAGACTTTGTGAAATATCGAAATCGCCGAATTAACTTTGAAAGTCATTTGTACTCTAAAATATTATTACATATAATGAAATAACTATCTCTTCTCTCCACTCTCAAAAAGAAACTACACGTAATACCGGATTATTGGTCGGCCAGATAATACTGGTATTTTTGATGTTTAATTTGTAATTAATGCTCCAAATGAAAATGACTTTTGAAAACAACAATAATAAACTCTTCGATGTGATGTAAATACATGACGAACATGTTTGAACTTAAATGCATTGCTACTAAATATAGTGAGTAGACCATAAACAGCTAAATTATAATTCATTTATAAACAGCTAAATTAAGTTTAAAATGGTTGTCTCTAAATACCGTGGCACAATTTTTTTTAAACATACGTTGGTTAGCAAACGGTGTGTTATACATACATATGCTACGAATACATCGTAATTTTTGATACTATATTGCTAAACATCATATACTTGATACTATATTACTAAACATTGTATATTTAATGCAATATTGCAATTTGACGGATATTAGACAATTCCTATAAATAAACTAAAGATGATAACCCAGAATTTCGCATGCATATTTAATAATCATATAGTAAAATGAATTAATGAATTTAGTATTTGATCAATAACGATCATAAAATTGGAAAACGTAGATAACTCTTTTTTACTTTAAATAAGCGTTAAAGATAATGTTCCCTTTCTATCGATCGTGTATTCAAATGAAAGATTCGAAGTCCTCATCACCGAAGAGAGAAATTGTCGGTACCGATACATATTTCAACTTTATTCCTTATCCAACTATCAATATAAGAGTGTACAAAGTATATGTTATACATATATACAAATGTTATGTACTTTTTTTACCTGGATGTAAATTGTGCTTTCGTAAAAATATTCATTAATTATACTAGTTTCAAAAATACAGTTCCTTCTTCATAAGATAAAATGATAGTGAAATAATTTAAAAAAATTCAAGCTAATCTATTTTTACAAGAAAAATGCTTGCTTAGTATTAATTTAGTATTAATATTAACATGGGATTAAGCTTTGCGCGAATAAATTGAAAGAAAAAAAAAGATTTTATTATTGCTGATTAGTTTTCGAATGTTAGTAATTTAATTAGTTATTTCTAAATTGGAAATTCTGGTAAAAAATATTTAAAAGTGTTCTTATTTGATTTTACTTTTTGCTCTTTAATCTTTGAATATTGTTAAAAATAGCAGTACTTCAAAGCAAAAGTTGCACAATCAACCGATTAAGTTTCGTTCATAAGTAGCGAAATCAAATTTAAAAAAATAAAATAAACAAGTGAAAATAACAGCTAACTGAGTTAATGCTTAAATACCCGGCATATACTGAGTTTATGACAAAAGTTGTTTATTTTTAAAAAGGGGCATTTTTTGTCTTTTAGATTCTGTTCTATCTCTTATGGTTTCAAAGATGGATATTTTCCCTCCTGACGGACAATACGCGGTCCGATTTTCTCCATTCAAACTTGAAATGGCTTTTTAGCTCTAGAAAACACACACAAAATTTCAGCTCGCTATCTCTTTTCGTTTCTAAGTTATCGTGTTGTCAGACGGACGGACGGATATGCGGAAATGGACTAATTAGGTCATTGTATGAACCAGAGATGTTGCTAATGCGATATTTTTGAGATCCGCGGATGCGGCTGCAAATATATTGAGGCTCACATCCGCAGATGCCGATGCGGATTTACATATCAAGTTTTTTTTTTAAAGAGATAGTTAATTTAGATACAAAAATAAAGGAAAAAGATGGTAATAATTTTTAATAATCTTTATATTATAATCAAATTTTTAGTATGAAAATTTAAAATTTGATGCATTATATTTATTTAATAAAGAGCAATGTCGCTAAACAAAAATTATAAAAAATACAAGCAACATCTGCATCCGCTAAAGTCCCGCATAAAGCATTGATTATTGCGGATGCGGTTGTGGATGCTAAAATTAATGCGGATGTTCCGCGATTGCGGATGCGAATATCCGCAACATCCCTGGTATGAACATCTATACCAAATTTTTTTTCTGCGATCAATATTTTTAACCGTTATAAATTTGGAAATTAACTTAATATATCCTTGAATATATTATATATACCGGGTATAATATAAAAATGGTAAAATTAAAAAATAGATTAAAAGCGATAAAAAAAATGAATAAAAAAGAAATAAAAATCTAGGTTAATAAGAAATTAATTAAAAAAAGAAAATTAAAACAAAAAAAGAAAAAGAAAAAGAAAAAGGGAAAAGCAAACCCACACTGCCAATTTTTAGTTCAATGGTAGCGGTAGAAGAATTCACTGCAGAAACGTTTTGTTTGCCTGATTTAGTTGGGTTAATAGTTTTAGTTTTTTTGTTTGATTTTAATTTTTGAGCTTTTTTATTAGACATGTTTAAGTTGGTAGTGGGCATGCTCACAGCTTTCATTATCGACTTATCCCACGCAATTGACGACTCCAACATGTATAATGCCATTGCTAGTTGCGATGTTGTCTGTGATCGACCAACAGCCTCCCTCCATGTTGTTAATCCTTTTGGTATATTATCACGTGGTGTGTGATCTGATGATTTTGATTCCGATGGCGAATCAGCAGTATTATTATTGCTATTCGAGGATGCAGGAGTGCCAGGGGCATTTGGTGGTGTGGAGCATGATGGATTATTATTATTTAAATTTTGATCGGGCATTTGGTTATTGAGAGATGGAATAGATTCTGATAGACTATTTTCTGTATTCTCTGATGGATTTTGCTGTTGTGATATTTGTTGTTGCGAACTATTATTTTCTTTTGATTCTTGATTTGTGATCGCAGCAATATTTGGATCTCCAGTACTACAACATAATTTTTAATTACTTGATTTATTTTTAACAATCATTTGTGATCTATCTTACCATACACCTAACGGTGGTTTTAAATAACGCCGTTCAATGGCAGCCTCTAATGATAATAATCGTTGTTTAGCGACTTCCACTGGATGCATTCCTTGAAACATAATTTCATCATCGCGAGACGGTACTCGCCAACCTTTCACCTGCATACTAGCGTTAGCAACTTTATCTTCTAATGCTTCAACTTGTTCCAAAAGTTGGGCATCAATTCTATCAGCAACATTTTTGCTCCATTCACCATTATCAGGAATTGGAAATCCAGTTTCGGCTATAAAATCGTCTAATTCAGTGACTGCCATTTCTGTAGAATGGATATCTCCAACTTCAATCTGTAACTGTAGAAAAACAAATATAAAAGTAGCGCTCATTTTCAAAATTTTATAATTGACTTGTGCCTTATTCATTCGGTTTTTAAAAAAATGCAACGGACAAACGTTTTTCATTATAAATATAAAATAAACTAACAACTTTTATTCGTAACATTTTCCCCAAAATCCGATTGAATAAAATCAACCAACAACTTATGTAGCCCATAGTATTTCTAAAATACAGTTAAAATATAGATAATATTAAAGAGAACTCTAGGATTTTTCGAAATAAATTTCTATTTTTTGCCCCAATTTCCTAGATCAAAATTTTTTTGTATTTTATAAATACGTATTTCGACTACAAAGTAGTCATCATCAGTATGAATTAGCTAATTGTAATTATTCTCCGAGGAGATGTTACTTGTTGCTAATTTGGTGACGGTCTGCACCTGCACCAGTCTGCACCAGTGCACACCGTCACCAAATTAGCAACAAGTAACATCTCCTCGGAGAAAACACCTGCACCAGTCTGCACCAGTGCAGACCGTCACCAAATTAGCAACAAGTAAAATCTCCTCGGAGAAAGCACCTGCGCCAGTGCAGACCGTCACCAAATTAGCAACAAGTAACATCTCCTCGGAGAATAATTACAATTAGCTAATTCATACTGATGATGACTACTTTGTAGTCGAAATACGTATTTAGCAACTCAAATACGTCGCCAAAAAAGAATAAAGAAAACCATTCTAGAAGAGTTCTTCCAAGAGCAACATGATAAAGAGGTTTCCAGGTGTTAGGTTTTGACTGTAAGTCTCGTTTTCTCCAACTTATACTTCATGAAATTTTTTTTAAATGGTTCTTGAGATTCCTGAGACTCTTGGTCTTCAGTTTCTGGTTCTTCTGTTGATGCAGCAAGCTCTGCTGATTGGGTATTCTTAAGTGAGCAGAAGAAGAATGTATTGGAAAAATGTACCAAATTCAAGAAATAGTGTGATTTCTACGCTTTGTTTAGAGATAGATACACATTTATACACTCCAACATTCATGTTGCTTATATAATCAGAATTTAGATGGATCAGATAAATTTGCAAAAGTTCGCCCTTTACTAAAACTCTTAGCTGTGAAGTTCCTTCAGCACTGTCCACATAAGAAGAATCATAACGTTGATGAGGCAATGGTTCCATATTTTGGTCGTCACGGCTGCAAACAGTTTATACGAGGCAAGCCTATTAGGTACGGTTACAAATTAGACGGTTACGGTTACAAGGACTTACGTATCCTTAATGGAGGTTGACATATTGCTATTGTATTGTAACGTCTAAGATAGATAGATAGATAAATTGTAGAGGCTGCTCTGGACGGGCTACACTTCGACCATAAGGTCCATTGTGATGCCTAAGGATGTGAGGATGTGAGTGGAGTGCAAGGAATTTTTGTGTATAAACTAGGAATTGATAGGATATGCGGCTGTAGCCGACTATGATAGGAACTATGCCGATATTCATCTGGAGTTCGTGAAGGAAACTGCAGAAAACCTTCTCAAGCATAGCCGGTTACTTTGTTCTTGTCCATACGCCGACAGTTTAGTCAATTTACTGCCCCCCTTTTTTTCTTAATAATTGACAAACTGCCGATGTCGGGATTCGAACCCAAAACCTCCCAGTTTCCAAGTAGACTTGTAACGTCTAAGTATACAAAAATAATAATATGTGAAACGATGTGTTAATGTTGACTCAAAATGACATGAGGAAATGAGCTAGACATCCAGAGACCAGGGTTCGATTTCTGGTGGATGAGTTAATTTTTCAATATTTAATTGAAAATTTAGTATAATGTTCCTCGCTTAATGCTAAAGCTACTGTGATATCAAAACGATTTACTTAACCGTTTAAAAGTGATTGCAATTAAAAATAATTTAATTATGATGTTATGTGTATAAAAAAATAAATTGTGATTCTTCGAAGACTATTTTCGAGTGAAAAAGGAAGCGTCCCAAATTTTCAAATTATATAACTGAAACTCTATAGAGATAATTTTACTTAATTTTCTTAACAGTCATTAAACGGTGGTTGAGAAAAAAATTATAAATACAAATTTAAAAAATCTGTCTTTCTCACTTGTATGTATTGGGTATAGAAAGAAAACTAATATATGTTTTTCTTAATGTAAATTAAAGGTACATTCACTGCCAAAAGTTTTTCATATTATTTGTTATTTCTTATTTAATGTACTTTTACCTCCGATTGTCTCTCCCTAACATCCTTAATAAAAAAAAAAACAAAATTTGGTCATACAGCAAAATTTCTGTAAGTAAACACCCTCCCCTACACGAAATAAATGTAACGATTTCAGTTAAACTTACCTTGCCAGCTGTTTCGTACATCACTTGCATAGTTGCTTGAACTGTTCGTTTCAACTCTTTTTCACGTATACCCCGTGCATGTAATTTATCCATAACATTTTGTAATTGTTCAGTATCTTTAATACGCCACCAACCGTAACGCAGATCTTTTGGTACCGATGCTAGTTCAACTTTTTTCGGTAGACCATGTTGTTTAATATATTCTAATAGAATACTCTCCTCTTGTGTCATTTGTAATGGACCAGGACTATCACAATTTGTATGAGTATTAAAATTATTATTTGGATGAGGAAACACAGGAATTTTTAATTCAGAACTAGTATTAATATCTTTTTGTGACATTGTTAAACCAGGCATATCCCATTTATTACCCGAAGTCAATGATACACCTTCACATGTACCGTCCTTATTTGTTAAAATACTAAACCATCGATTATTATTTTCTGTATCTTTTGATTCGTCCGCAATTTCCATAATACTTGGTGTAGATGGTTTAGGAGTAGATGGTTTTTGTTGAGCTTGAGATTGTTGTGATTGAAGAGGTGGTTGTTGTTGTTGTTCCTGAACAGTATTAGTATTAGGGGTTGTAGTAGTAGTTGGATCTTTTGGTTTACATTCAATAGATACAACACCATCTGGAATTTTTAAAGAAGATGAACTCGTATCGATTATTAAACTGCCAGAATTCTGTTTTTCCATGCATTCACCAAGATTTTTAAATAAATTACCTATATTACCAGAATTTACTAAATATGAACTGGGAATACATTCCTCAATGTCTAATTGATTTTTAATTAATGTCTCAATATTTTCCTCTTTAATACTCTCGTTTTTAATCTCTGTTTTGATTTCATCTTTACATGATATTTCCTTTAGCATAAAAGATTTTATATCAGGAATATTAATTTTCGATTTAAATTCTTTCTCTTCACTTTTAATAAATTGTGTCTCACTATCGTCATTTGAATGATTCATGTCCTTGTCTTTATTGTGATCGACATGATTGATTAACATAGCCGTTGCTGATATTTTTTCTGGGTCTTTAACATCAGTTGGCCCATTAATTAATTCTGTTGGTAATTCCGCTTTGATGGGTTTAAAATCAATATTTGGAATTTTGGAATTATCATCTTTATCCATTCCATTTATTGATGTATCCATTTCAAAATCAGCTGGTGTACTTGCAGCTGTTGTCCGATCATCTTCCATATCGTTCATTTGATTGTGTTTTTCAAAGATGTCGGGTTGTGCTGATTCCATACCTTCGACAAATATACCACCTCCTTTTGGAAGACACCAATAACGTCTCCAATATCTATCCTGGCCATAACAAGTAGCACGTAATTGATGAGACGACGCATTTAATGATTGTAATTGAACTTCAGATGCCTTCAGTAATTTATCCAATTTTTTCGATAATTCTTCTCCGGATAATTTTTTATCCTCTTCCTGAAAATAAAATAATAAAATTTAATGTTGATAAACTTTACACACACTTGTTGTATTTGAACATTATTTAAAAAAATTTAAATAATTCTGTTCATGCCAATGTATGAATTGAATTTTAAATTTAGAATATTTTTTTTCTTTTCAAAAGACAGTTTTTTACGAATTTGGATTTGAAAAATATTTAAAAAGGTTGCCGATAATCTTGAGAAAAAAATTTAATTTTTGGTGTCAATATTTTCTTGAGAGGTGTAAATAGTTTAGTGAGGATTATGCCGAGTTAAATTTACACCGCCGTGACTGAGCGTTCGAGCTATTTGATTCTAAAGCAAGCATCTGTTTTTTGGCATATTATTTGATTTTTCTCTAACTTTAAGCACATGTTGTTCTAATTAAATAAACTTTAGTTTATATATGGAGGAGAATAGTAAAAATACGTAATCCACTCCAGATTCCAAAAGTGTTCCACATTTAAACATTGGTTTTTACCTCTTCTGGTTGAGTAGCTACACTTTCACTGTCACTTAATTCATCTTCGTCATCGTCTTTATGATGTGGTGAACTAGCAATCGTTGGTGTTGGTGTTGGTGCTTCACTTCCACCACCATCCCCACCTGATGATCCAGCTGCTGGTGACGGAGCAGCAGCATTGGCCAATTGAGCTGCTTGAAGTTTTTCTGCAGCTTCACAACGAATTTTTCGGCTATGAAGCATTTTTAATCTAAAGACAAAAATGTACAGGTTTAAATACTAAGTCCATAGAATTCAATAAATGACTACATACTTTCTGATTTTGGCATCAAGTAACCACCGTTCTTTACGAAGTTGTGAAACATGATCTAAACTACCTTCAATTTGACGACATACAGCTTTATTTTGTAACAATTCATTACATAAAAACGCTAGAATAGCAGCTTTTTCTGTTGGATTCAGAGACAGGAAAGGTTTATCCTTTAAAAAAATCACAAATATTAAATAATTGTCACTCTTATGTAACAAAGAGTATATAATAAATTATTGGTTACCTTCAAGCTATCAGACATTTTCCATGTTGGGTTATCATGCAAATATTCGAAGTAAGTTGCATTTTTAGTTGATGTAGTTGGAATATCAGTTGTACTTTGATGATGATCTGCCAAACGTTTATCACGTTCCCTTTCAAAATGAATACCTGCAGCAGAGTATTTGATGTTGTATCATTTTCGTACAATATAAAAGTGTTAGTTTAAAAGACAACAAATATATTCAGCCATAATAGAGTGGAAGAAATCCCGTAATAAGTAATTTTGTCATGAGAATTATCGTAAACATTACCATTGAAAAAAATGAAAATAAATTTTTTGAATAAAAACTACACTAAATTTGTTTTGCTGAAGTGTGTTATTTTCGCAAGCTTAAGACTTTATCAAAACATTTCTTAAAGTGAATAAAAATCAAATGCAAGGTTTTACCTGCTCTTGCTAGTATCAGTCAACCCACTCCTCACTAGGTGATTGAGTGGGCTCTATCTCATTAGTTTCAAAAGGTTAGCGTTTAAATATATTATTTTTGGGTTAAAATACAATTTCAAATTAATTAATGGACTTAATTACCCACACCCACTCCACCAACTCCTAAATTTTTCAACTCCTAAGTCGTTGTTTTATACAAAAATTTATTTATTTTTTTATTAATAATTAATAAAATAATGAAATTTTTAATAAAACAAATTAGCAAAACATACTTCAAATGAATTATTCTTTCATTTTATATATGAATTTATAGCGATAAAAAATTAATGCAACTTCTCTATTCTTTAGCTCGTGATAGTGAAAGTTAATTTTATTTTTTTTAATGGCACTGTGTGTAGCAAACTTAATAGTTTACCGCAAGGACAAGTTTTCCATTTACTTGACCAAGGTAAATTAGGCATTATTATTGCCCATTATCTGTCAATCATCATATCCACAATACCTGTTAGAGCTTTAACTTCTCCAGTTGCATTTGCGTACAAATAAATTCGCAATACTTCACTAATATTAGCATGCGTAATATCGGCTTGCCGTAATGATTGACCCAAAATGGTTGTATGACGAGCAGGATTAGGAATACCAGGATCTTCGATAGCACATACCAGAAGATGTGTCATTACCGACAATAATTCTTCCTCAGCTTCAATCGATAAATTCAATAATGCTGACTGCATTGAATTTAATGTTGGCAATGATTCCATATCTAAGTACAAAACAATCGTTAACCTTACGTCTATTTTTTTAAGAATATGATACAACTTACCAAATCCTAGAGTTTCACCGAAATTATGTAAAAATTCAAACACCATTATGAGATCAGCAAATGCTTGACCACATAATTTTAGACCTGGTATTCGGTCAAAACGTGGAAGTTGATTATTTTCTGTACAACTTAATTCCATATCATCGCATGGTTTTCGTAGTTCAGCTAAAATTTCCATTTCTTGTTTCCGCTGTTCTAATCGACGTTCCTTTGTTGCTTGTTTTTCTAATAATGCTTGTTGCTTTTTACGTTCACGTTCTTCTAACCGTTTACGTGCTTCTAATGATTTGATTAGTGCCATATGTTGTCTTCGACGTTCTCTTTCCTATTTAGAAATTTCCAAATAATATTTGTAATCGATTTTTAGCAATCAGCTATAATCAGGAAATTTTCAATTAATAATGAATGAACAACTTATTTTTTGATACACTCGAACGCAATAAAATGAACCATTTGAGCATTCTTGAGGTTAGGTAATTTTATTTTACAAAAGTAAAATACTTCCAAAGTATAGGTGATAGCAAAGGTATTTTAGAAAAGATCTGCCTGGTTTTAAGGGAGAAATAAGATGACACTGTGCGTGAGTGTCATCTTAATTTGCACACTGAACTATCTCGAAAATTTTTCAATTAATATAAAATGTTTTGAATTAAAAGTACAGTCGAAACCGGCTATACCGACATCGTTTACAACGACGGATTGGTTATTATGAATAAATGGCAATGTCCCAGGCGACTACCCAATATAAACAGCTATATAAACACGGACAGGTCGACAGGTCATACGTATCGTTGTGATTTGATTTTGATTTCGCGTTTTTACGTCACCATGTCGCAATAAAAGAGGTATGTGTTAATATTGAATAAAAATCACACATTATATGGAGATTTAAAAAAAATTGAGTCAAATGAGGATATTGCAAAGGAATTTTGCGTCTCACACACTACAAAATCATCGATTTGGAAGTACAAGGACAAAATAAAAGCTCTTTTTGAAAACAATAAAGTTATAGAAGAGGCTTTATTAACGTGGTTTAAACACCAGAGGAGAAACAACGTGCCAATAAGGGGTCCGGTTCAATTCAAATATAAAAATTAAAATAAAAGTTTTTTATTTTTATGATAAACATTGTTTTGTATTTAAAGATTTTCTCTATCTAGTACTGGTTATAAGTTTTGGGTACAGCTGCCACACGAGTACGGATGCATGAAACGCAATATTTGAATATCCTATAAGTTATCCGGTAAAACTTTGTATCATCCGATAAAAATCGGTTAAACCGTTTTAACCTCTATATTCATTATATATACTAAATATGATATTATTTTGAAAATAATTTCCACGTACAGGTATAGGTATACTCGCTGGTTCATATTGTTGCATTAGAGTACACTCCCGTTCAATAAAATTGAACCAACCTGAAATGTTAATTTTCTTACATTTCATAAAACTCCTCACTTTTGTAACTCTCTGCATATTATTTATTTATAAACAAAGTAGTATATTTTTTAAATGTGAAAAAATAAATGGAAGTTTTATATTTTTATTTATGTAAACAAGTCAGTGATAGAGTAATGTAAATACATGTTAAGTGTTATATCTCCCTTTTACATATAAAAATTAAATAAAATGTTGTATCTGTCAAAAACATTTACTACAAGAATAATCAAAATTGTGAGAGACAGATTCGGTTCAGGTCGGTTCAATTTTATTGGACGGCAGTGTACATGAAGCAATTAAGAGAAGAATTTAATAATAACATTAATGAAAACATCTTAATGAAATACCATCCTAGTTTTTCCCACCATACTAACATGATGAAGATATTTATTATTTTCATTCATTATTAATTAAATTAAACCTAAATATTAAAATGATTAGTGAGAATGAATATGAAAATGTTAAAACGAAAAGTTACTAAATAACACCCAAGCAAATTTTCCTATATTCAATTTTTCTAAGACTGAGGACACACGAGCGTTAAAAATGACGTATGTTATTTAAACTTCGAAACGTATATTGATTTTAATCCGCGTTCATTTTAGGACACACAGGATTTTTTCAATCAGTTTTATGACGTCGCTTGAACTTGAACGTTCCTGTTAAATATAAATGAAAATAATGAACGAGCGTTAAGTAGACTCATGTATACAGCTAATAATCTAATTTAAAATATCGCGGAACGTGCGTTAATTTATCTGACACACGTTCAACGTGCGTTCTAACAGGTCAACAGCTATTGCAAAACAACGTCCGTTGTCAACACGCGTTATTTTCAACGTACGTTGTAATGTGAACAATATATTTCTACAATCGTGCGTTGTGATGCTCGTGTATCCCCGGGCTAAATCTTGTAACAAACATCTTAAGTTTATCTGAATAATTTTTAACATGCAGAAACTTTACCAAAATGACTAAATGCCAATTGGAAATCGTATCAATAGTAAGAAAATGAATTGCATCAACTAAATTCATGTAAGCGCTTCAATGCGAAGATGAAATTTACAATTACGTTAAATTGCAAATATCGTAATGACTGGCGTTATTGGAGAATAGGCACAGCAGCTAGTAGAATATTAAATAAGAGGTTATTAATTAAAAACTAAATTAAGAAATTTAATTATAATTAGTAACGAATCCAGGGAGAAGGTTAATGGAGTCATAATCATATTGCTTAACAATTATCAACAGAAAATTATCAATTATCAACTAACAATTATCAAATAACAATTATCAACAGAAAGCGCACGCTGTATTCCAACAAATATTATATTTATAGAGATTTAATATTGGTCCAAGAGCCAGAGCCTAAAATAGTCTCTGAATTTACAAAGCCTAGTTTTTTTTCAAGTTTATTACGGTGGTTGTGTATACAAACATACTGCGGTCAGTCAAGCGAAACTGAGAACAGGTGTCTCAGGGACACTATCAAAGCTGTCGTACCCCCCGAGGTAAAAAATGAATTAAGACTGAAAATTGTTATACAAATTGTATATTGCATATAAATAAAAGTTATGACAGTCAGTCAGCTGAATGAGGGGACGAAGCTGGTCGGCCGCAATGTATACAAAAAAAAATTATGTGCAATTCGTTTACTACACTTCAAAACTTTTGTGAGGATATTAAATGTTATATCAAACATAAGCAAAATGGTCAGTCATCAATTTTGTGGGACAACGCCCGTCAGTCAGCAAAAAAAGAAATAAAAATTTCGCGCGCGCTCGGCGAATATAATGGCTCCGGAATATAATGCCTTTTCAGCTAAATAGCATCATGTGTTTTGTTTCAAAATGAATAAAATTTGTGTATTATACCTCAAAAAGCAGCAGCCGTAAACATCATTTACGGAGGAGACTTTAAAAAAATGTAAAGAAATTTTACGAATTCGTGCAAAATATAATTTAAAATACAACAATGTATCTTTGTCATTAAATCCAGGATAAATTGAGTTCTACCATTTAGTTTGCTACAGAACAATACATCAAGCTCAAAAAGTCGCAGTTGAATGTAACGAGCCGTATATGTAGGTCACATATGACTTAGCTATAGAGAAAATTGCGCTACAGATTCAATCGACGGAGAGAGCAAATGAGCAGAATTTTAATAATCTCTTTATACATTTTGGTACTTTTCATATTCAGATGGCTTATTTTAAAGCTGTTGGCAAATTTATAGATAACTGCGGAATTTCAAATATATTAATTGACTCAGAATTGCTGGCAAGTGGATCTTTGAATGGATTTATAACTGGAAAGCATTTTAACAAATGCAAACGCATTCACTCAATGATAGCTTAGCCTTGTCTATTTTACATTTTGAAAGATTCGTGCAATCAGAAAATATTGAAGTAAGTGAAGAAGTGAAAAACTATCTTGTAAATTTTCCGGAGAATCGATCAATGGTACCTACGATCGATCATGTTGTTTTATTACGTATCATTGAGAAGTACGAACAAGTACGAGAAGTACAAGAAGTTCGTACGAGAAGTACCAAGTATGAACTTCTGATCGTGAGAGCGAAATCAACGAATTTGATGATTCGGAGGAAGAATTTGATAACAATGAGTGAATTATTGTAATATTATTTGTAATGTATATATGTATATTTTGTACATATAAAATAAATTTTCAATATTATAAGTTAAATAATAATAAAGAAAAAAACAAGCAGCCGCATGTAACGCCGAGGAGCGCGCGTGAAATTTTTATTTCTTTTTTTGCTAACAGGCGTTGTCCCACAAAATTGATGACTGACCATTTTGTTTATATTTGATATAACATTTAATATCCTCACAAAAGTTTTGAAGTGTAGTAAACGAATTGCACATATTTATTTTTTTTTGTATATACATTGCGGCCGACTGACCAACTCCGTCCCCACATTCAGCTGACTGACTGTCATAACTTTTATTTATATGCAATATACAATTTGTATAACAATTTTCAGTCTTGTTAAATTCATTTTTTACCTCGGGGGGTACGACAGCTTTGATAGTGTCCCTGAGACACCTGTTCTCATTTTTGCTTGACTGACCGAAGTATGTTTGTGTACACAAACACCTTAATAAACTGTAAAATAAGTAGGTAAATAAGCTTTGTAAATTCAGAGACTATTTTAGGCTCTGGCTCTCCGTCTATATATAGAGGGATGTTGAGCTGAAATCGTCGCGAATTATTGATCGAGACATTGACTCAATGTAGTGGTCTCACCAATCATTTTTGAACGGTAATCAAGCATCATCAGATTCAAGATAACCAAATGGAAAAGAGGAATAGAAAATAAATTTCTTACCTCAAAGTCGATAATTAATCAGCTATAAAACTACGACATAGATTTATGGACTTTTTGTTGAAAGTGTACTTGCCTCTGTCCTAGAATGCTTAGCGAATACTTAAAGATCATTTTCAACTCATCGCGGGAGAGATTATTAACACTAGCACTTCCAAATATATACAAAAACATAAAAATAGACGTTAATGAAAAAAATTAATGGTCAGCACAAGACAACTTTTCACATGCTAAACTCGCACGTTCACGAAATACGCGTTTTTGTAGCACGTAAAAAGTTATGGTAAACTGTTTGGGTTTGTATCCATAGAAACTCGAAACTATGCTAGGTCTCGACTATCATAATATTGTTATATTACGAATACTTGACGTAATACTGACATATGACTCGCAAAATCAAAACGTAGCGCAGTTTTTTAATTTAATTCTTGTTCAGAGCATGCCGAGTCGAATTATCTACTCGTTTAGAGCAAGTCTTAGCTGCGTTTAACGCACGTGATCATCGTCTGAAAAAATCATCGTGGTAACAGACCTCAACATATTTTCAATAATGAATAGGAAAATTGATATTATTTAAAAATTTTTTTAACATTTATAACTTCATGTTTAATATTTTCAAGAAATTGAGCAAGACTGAGTAACTGTGTAGATATCTGGAAATCGACAATATGACAATGCTTGAGAAACTTGTTCTGTTCTGCAGAATATTATAATAACGAGTGAGGTGACCTCTTATCTAGAGGCTAAATTTGCGCTTGATTCTAATTCATTTTAGAGCAAATTTGAATTAATTAATATTATAGTAATTATTTTCAAATTTGATATACTAGAAAAGTTTGACTAAAATTGAATTTTAATCAAAATTGTACGAATCGTATGAAAAACCATGAAATTATATATAGAATATCCCTAAAAGATTTTTAATTTTTTTCTAATCTATAACGGTAATAATACGCATGCAAATATGAGAAAAGAACTGATAAAAGATAAGAAGTACAACAAATAAATGCAACAAATAAAATTTTGCAGGTTTTTATGAAGAATGTTATCGTACCAATTCAACAGTGTAGAGCATTTCACGTTGTTTATTCAACTCCTGCATGTATATCTATGGGAAAGAGAAATAATACGATCTCTGTTACATCAAAAATTCTAGCAAACACACACTCACATTACCACTAAATAAAATATAAATAATTTAAGTACAAAAGTGAATTTGAATTAAAACAAAACTAAAAAAACACACATTTCATAAAATATATTCCAAATTCTAAAGTGATTATCAAAATTCAAAAAGATTTATAAACTAAATAATAATAATATATCACACAAATATAATGAAAATGAGTTTTGTTCAATGTACATTTAAAGCCAATTCATTTATTATAATTATTAAATTATAAGCCAATCTATTATGTTTTAAACTTAATTAAGGTTCGTAAAATAAAACTTTACAATTTAGCACTAGTATTTTAGCACCTGTAATATTATTTGTAATATTATATTTTGGAATTGGCATAAAAAATAAAAAAACATGGAAGTTTGATACAATTTGAGGTAGGTGAACTACGAGAAAAAATAATTTAATAGAATATAATAATTTAATGTCACAACAAGGAACCTATATGTTATTTGTTCGAAGAAAATCTTCGGTTATAGTCGGAGTTCGGTTCTAACAGAGTCGGTTAACAGAGTTAAAATTAATTTATTCTCAAATAAAGTGAGATATCGCATTCAATGTTTGTGAGCTAATTGTTGAGCTAAAATGTGGGGTTTCATGTTAGAACCTAATTGGAATTAATTATCCATCCTCAAATTTTATTTTGAAAACGGTATGGAATGGTAAAGTACTTCAAATTACAAAATTGTTTCATATAAAAACACTAATAGATTTTTCCCGAAACACTTTTTTGAAATGTTAATGGGTTTGCAGAAATTGATTATAACAACATATTTACCCATAATTACATGTAGACAAAATTCGTCAGACTTTTCCAGTCGATTTCTGTTCAGTCCATTTGGTTTCGAAAAAAAATTTCGAAAAAAAGTTATAGATTTTTCTTCGAGAACAACTTTTTAATGTATAATTTTCTTCTACCTTGTACCATTTTCAAAATAAAACTACGCTGTACGATGGAGATTTTTGGAAATAGGTCCTTAACCAATTTTAATCTACAATATAGTCAAATTTTCAAATAATTGTAATTCCAAATCTCAATTTAGAAATAAACCAATTTGTGTGAAATAATTCTAGAATCTTAAAACCCCCGTAAATCGAGAAGGCGGTCATATTCAATTTAGTAACTTTATTGAATTTATTAAAACTTTTGTTTAGAATAAACGAAGACTATTTTCCTAGGAATTCAATTTTTATAAGATTAGTGCAGGGTCGTCGTTTAACGTTTTGTATTTGTAAAACGTTATAATAACAGAATCTATGTTTGATAGCTACATAGTATTGGGAACTCTATCACTTGGATATGCTCTCTGGTGGGTAAATTGTAGCCTATCTAGTAGGTCGATGTTTGCTGCCCAAACCCTCATGTCATACTAGTCGACCAACACGTTTCGTTGTCAAGCTGTGGTGAAAAACTTAGTAACTACTACTGGTAGGTTGAAATATTCAGCTCCACTTCCTGTCAGAAATCCCAATATAACGCATGTATAGTAAACTGTTTATACCAAATGTCAAATGATGCGCACTTTTATTATATTTTTCAGATAAATTTTTATTTTAAAATTTATAAAATGTTAGAAAAAAAAAATTTTTTAATAATAGTCTAAGAGGAATCATCGCATTAGAAAGCTAGTAGGCCAACATTTTTTTGCGTAATACTCTTCAATATATAGTATATACACCAGTAAAGTATTTTTGGCGGGTGACCTCTGTCTCGAGTTTTTTATTTTAAGTTATGATTCTGTCAAAACTCGTAAACATACGGATATACATGTAAAAAGTCAACTTTAATTTTAACTATAAAGACATAATTACGTACTACAATGCCAATGAAAAAATTTATGAGCAGCCTCCATGCAATTAGATATTTTTAGAAAAAAAAAATTTCTAAAGGTACAAAATTATGTACTGCTTTTCATGTTTCTCATGTCTATGAAAATATTGATGTCAATGATTCTCGGCGAATTTTTGGTACAGTATACACACTACTAGCTTATACACACTTCTACAATCATAATGTCACAATTAATTTGAAATGTTCACAGTTGTTATAATTAATAACATTATTAATTACAACGAATTACAACAATAACTTTGTGACAAATATTTTTGTGGCAAAGGTGTTTCTCTTAATACTGTACCAAAAATTCGCCGACAATCATTGACTTCAATTTCTTCATAGACATTAGAAACATGAAAACTAGTATAAATTTTGTACCTTTAGAATTTTTTTTTCTAAAAATATCTAATTATACTTCTTGGAAGCTGCTCATCAATTTTATCACTGGCATTGAATGTAATTATTTCTTTATAGTTAAAATTAAAGTTGACTTTTTACATGTATATCCGTATGTTGAGTTTAGACAGAACCATAACTTAAAATAAAAAACACGAGATGGCGTAGTACTTTACTAGCGTATACTACTGATTAAAAGAATGCATGTTGCCATGAAATGAATAACTTGGTACCTACTTTTTACAAAAATTAGAATTTTGGAAAGGAACAAATTTTTCTCGTGTTCTTAAATTAAATTCAAACACAATAGTCTAATCTCTTGTCTGTATTTTTAATGAGAGAAATTTAATAAAATCTATAACCAAACAAATCGCGGTTCGATTGCCTAATCAATAGAGGTACAGGCTACCCTTGATTAAAATTAATTTTTTTAAATTATTACTCTCATTTGTATTTTATTTAAATTAGTATCAATTGAGAGTAC
Source organism: Nineta flava (assembly GCA_963920215.1). Taxonomy (NCBI): domain Eukaryota; kingdom Metazoa; phylum Arthropoda; class Insecta; order Neuroptera; family Chrysopidae; genus Nineta; species Nineta flava. The sequence goes on along the minus strand of OY986043.1, from coordinate 49,817,864 downwards.
AAGTTATACGTTTGGAGAAAAAGTTTCACTGCCTATCTTTTTCTTGGCCCCAACACAAGGTTATCAAGTATAAACAGGTGATCTGGTATTACTAATTGATAGTGGAGTCAATAAAGTCTATAAATCGTTGAAATTTCCGAATATTCAGAAACTAGGAATTGGTAGGATATGCGGCTGCAGCCGACTCTTATAGAAACTATGCCGATATTCATCTAGAGTTCGTGAAGGAAACTGCAGAAAACCTTCACAAGCATAGCCCGGTTACTTCGTTCTTGTCCATACGCAGTTTAGTACGCATACAGTTTAGTCAATTAACCGCTCCTTTTTTTTCTTAATAATTGACAAACTGCCGATGTCGGTATTCGAACCCATAAGCTCCCAGTTCCAAGTAGACATAACGCCTTAAACCGGTCGGCTACTTGGACGGTAATACTTATACTTTATTATATGAAATTAGAAAACATCAAAACTTCATAATCTTCAGAAACACAACCGATTTTGATGATTTTTTTAAAATTTGTTTTTATATATTTGAAATCAGAAACATTTTCGTGAGGAGAGGGCCAGAATATTTATACTGTTTAACAATAATTATGCAATTTATGGATAAAATTAAATTTTTTGAATTATGGAAACTCTGAATGTAATGGGTAACATATTATTTTTGCGTATACATAAATGTCCCGACATTCTCTAGTACGGTTACGAAGGCACGAGTATGAAAGAACTAACGTATACTATATAGACCAATATATCATTCAATTTATTTACTAATATTAATATAAAAAAATTAAACCATTCGCCAGGAATCGAACCATGTAATACCGAATAAATAGGTCTAGGTCTCGATTCCTGGCGGTTGAGTTAATATTTTCAAATTAATATGAATTAATAGTAAGTGGAATTTTAAGTCTTTATGTTCATTATCTATGCCCGAAACTGTTTATTTTAGTTTTGAGCTGAAATTGTGGCAAAACTTCAGTTTATGAAAAAAATTTCAAACATTAGTTGTTAATTTTTAAAAGGGAAAATTTTAGCTATCTTCTATCTTTTACGGTTTCAAAGATTTTTCGCATTCAAGAACTTGATCTTACTTTCTATTTCTAGCTCTAGAGTACATACAAAATTTCAACTCGTTAGTTTGTTTCGTTTTTGAATTATTTTGTCTACGGACACACGGACGAGTGGATATGCAAAAATGGACTAATTAGGCCATTTTATGAACACCTGTTCTAGAAACTTTTTCCTGCGATCAATATTTTCACCCGTTACAAAGTCGGGACTAAACATTTATACCCTTGAATAATATATATATATATATATATATACCGGATATAAAAATTGTTACTATTCTGTACTTTTGTTCAAAAAATTTATATTTTCAAAATAACTTAAAACGGGAAGCAGATATGAAAAAAACAGAGAAGAACAAAAATATTCCTTATTCTTTGAAAAACATTTTTTTTTTTTAATCTCACAAGGTTGAAATCCAATTGAGATACTGACTATTACAATTCAAGAAAACTGCCGACATCGGCTAAACTGTCGGCGTATGGACAAGAACGAAATAACCGCAGTCGCATAATCTACCAATTCCTAGTATACACACAAAATTCCTTCCACCCCACTCACATCCTTAGGCATCACAATGGATCTTATGGTCGAAGTGTAGCCCGTCCAGGGCAGCCGCTACAATCTATCTATCTAGTCAAAAATATGTTAAAAGTTTGTCCCGTTCGAAATTTGTTTGTAATTTATTCAAAAATCCTTTTTAAAAAAAAAGCACCAAATTACCCCATGGCAGCAACATGCATTCTTTTAATCAGTAGTATATATTGAAGAGAATTATCCAAAAAATGTTGGCCGAATAGCTTTCGGTGTTCATGCATTGATTCCTCTTAAAAGGTTTTAGAAGTTATACTTCTAAATCATCAAACAGATCAAACAGAAGTCTGCCTTTCACATAGACAGCGTGACCCCACTCCAGTAGACAATATCAATTTTTAAAACAATATACAGTTTTAGACATCATTTTCTCAAAATAAAAACTTTAAATTTGAAATATCCCAGAAACTGCTTGAGAAATGGAAAAATAATCGCCGATTCTTTCGTCATAAGACAAAATAGACTATAGAACCTATGTACAATAGGCATCAAAAGTTGATGTTAGTTTTTAAAATTAACTAGCAACCCGCTCCAGCTTTACACGGGTAGCAGAGCATATATGCCAATTTTTTTTTTCAGGCGTAGTGTCAGATTAGGCTGTTGCGTCGAGCATGTGGGTTAGATTAAAATATAACTGATGTTCATCCTACTTGGAGTATTTTTAATGTATTTTATTTCCAATCCTACAAATTGTTGCATACAACATTGGTAACTTCTGCCGGATTATGTGTAAAAACGAACATATTATGTTTAGATGTTACCTCTGACAGGGCAACATACAATTGTGAAAAGCATTGAGTGGTTAAGTCGGTGAAAACTTTTAAAGTTTGACCTTGTGCTTTATTAATAGTCATTCCAAACGCTAATTTAATTGGAAATTGGAGCCGTTTGAACTGATAAGGCAATTCTGAGAGTATCATTATTCTTGGTATCAAAACAGATTTACCAGTTCTGCAGCCAGTTAATATTGTACATTCGATCGGGAGGACTTTCTTTTATAATATGTAAGGAAGGATAAAATACAGAAAACGATGATGTAATTAAATTTAATAAGGATACGTAAATTATTGCGTTGCTACAGTTTGATAAACCTTTTAAGAGGAATAATTCCGTAACACATTGTTTTCATATAACTCTATTGTTTTACGCGTCGCACGTAAAGCTCCCAGTCGGCATGACTTTTTCTGACTTCTTCAAAAATCATCGTCATATTTCAGCCAATTTACACAAAAAAGCCAATGAATTATACACCTAAACCTTCCTCATGAATCACTCCGTCCATTGGTGAAAACCGTATGAAAATACGTTCGGTAGTTTTTGAGTTTACCGCATACAAACAGACAGACGGAACGGGGAGACTTTCTTTTATAATATGTAAGGATGAGGATTTGTGCCTTATTCATACGGTTTTCGAAAAAAAGTTGTTACTATATTTATAATGAACTTTTATCCGAAGCATTTTTTCGAAAACCGAATGAATAAGGCACAAATCAATTATAAAGTTTTATCAACTAACATCAACTTTTGACGCCAATTGTACCACATCTCATGTACATTGGAGAGTCCTTACTAATTTTGAGCGCCTGGCAAGTTAACAATTGACCAAGGAGTACCTGTGCTAAGTTTCATGTTCATAGTTCAACCTAGCAAGTTTTCGGATAATTCCCGAAAATTTGTTTTCGCTTAATTGGTTTGAACTATGACGAAACGTAAAGAATTTCAATAAAAAATTTTTCGTTCATACACAAATTTTGTTTGTACTACTATTTCATTTTAATAAACCTTTATGTCTTAATACTAATGTTGACCTTATTTAATATTATTTAAATAAACTATTTAAAAAGAAGTATAACTTTTTACGTGCGTACATAAGTACACACACTTTCTATACCCAGTATATTGTAAATATACAATGTGTATTAAGTTTAGTTACGACTTTGTAACGCTTGAAAATATTGATCGTAGAAACAAATTTTTGTTATAGGTGTTCATAAAATTACCTAATTAGTCCATTTCCGCATGTCCGTCTGTGAACAAGATAATAACTCAAGAACGAAAAGAGATAACGAACTGATTTTTTTTCTGTGTTCTAGAGCAAAAAAGTAAGGTCAAGTTCGTAAATGGGCAAAATCGGACCATGTTTGGGCAAAATGGGCTAAACTGCCTATTTTTGAAACCGTAAGAGATATAACAAAAATTTAATAACAAATAATCTTCTTTTTAAACTAAACATTTGTTTGAAAAATTTTTTCATAAACTCAATAGTTTTCTCATAATTTGTGATTAAATGTTACTCAGAAAGCGAATTGTTAACAATTAGAATACGCATAATTGTTAATTCGATCATTGATATACAACTCAGTATATACTGGGTATTCAAACAATTAACTCAGTTAATTACATTACTTGTTTTTTCTTATAGTTTAATGTCTGAAAAAAAAGTGAAGCAACTGCGCATCATTTGACGTTGGGTATAAACAGTTTACTATACATACAATTTAAATACTATCAATTAATATAGATTGTTGTTTTATAATGTTTCACAAAGACTAAACATCAATACGTCCCCGAACGAATCTTATGAAAATTTAATTCACAAAATTTTTATTGAATACTAAATTGAATAAGCCCGGCTTCTCGATTTACGGGGGTTTTAAGAGTCTAGATAGAATTCTTTAATTTCATTAACTTTGTTAACAAATTTCAAATTGGTTTATTTCTAAAACTAAGTGAGAATTAGAATTAAAATTTTTTACTATTTAACTAAATTGGTTGTTGTTATTATATTATTTGTAATATTTTTTAAATTAGTAAATTAAATGTTGTAATGTTTGGTTTAACAAATGTATTTTCATCTTTTGCATTTCCGATTTTTTTAAAACTTAATTATCAAGTCGTACCATTAAATAACGATGCCATTGAAACCAATGTTAAAATTCGATTATTTTAATGAGTTGTTATTAGAAATATTATCCAAGATAAATATTAAAAAAATATTCGGTAAAAATTAAAAATTTACTTTTTTTAAATTTATTTTGACGAAAACTATAATAAATATACTAATTTTGATTTCCGCGTTAGCATATTCGTAATATACGCAAAAGACTAAAAAAAGACCTCACACGACTAGACCGCACAAATGATACCTTTTTTATTCATTTAGGGGGTTTGCTGATACACTATTAAAAAATATCTGAAAAAGCATACCTGTTCTTTTAATAAGGCAGCTTGTTGTCGCTTCATTTCACGTTCCTGAAATCATGAAAATCATCAAAAATTAGAAATAATAACTTATTACTTGGTCAAAATGGCATCCAAAAATTTATCTTGCATTTTCCTTCGAAAACATTAGTTTCAATTTTGAGCTCAATTTTTACTTAATTCGATCGTCATTTATTATTTTTAATAGAGTTTGCTATTTCGTGCGAAGTAGAATAGATACAAGGCTAGTACTTGATGTTTACCATGTAATGCATACAATATCTCAACATATTACTAGCTGTAGGACTGTAATTCTGTGCACACAGAGTCATGTTTCAGAGTCTAAAGAGTTTCAGAGTGTTTCATAGTGTTTTTATTATTTCTTCCTATTGGATAAATATAAGAAAAAAATGAATTAATTTTAAAATAGGGGACATCAATGTGTTTGTATTAATAATGAATTCCAAAATTGGTCTAATATATCTATAGACTTGTCGCCCAACGCGGCTAAAGCTAACTTTGGTCAAAAAAGATTTTTTTTTAATTTAACCCTTAAAGTGATTAACAGAGAGTTTAAATGTTAGACAAAATTTTTCAGCAGATTTACTTGAAACAGAATAAATACTGTACAATACAAATTATGATGTATGTGGTTGAACAGAGATGGAAAAGTTTGTATGAGAAAAAATATTTGAAAATACTTTTCAACTAAATAATTAGACACACGTTTGAGATTTCTAAGAGAATGGAAAACAGGATGAATGAATAAAAATATGATTATTCTCTTATCGATGTGAAATTAGATGAGTGTAATACACTCCCGTTCAAAAAAATTGAATCAGTTGAAACATTCAAGTGTTACTTCCATATTCTATAACTTCTACAACTACACCACTTCTTTCTATACTCTTCATAAAATAAAATTAACGAAAAAGGACACTTCATACATTGTTCGTGAAAAGCGTAAGTGCCAGTACTTACTTAAATATTGATAGTTTCATGTTTGGAACCACCTAACACTGCAGATTTATCGACCTATAGTTTAGTCGAAATCGAGCTGTGTTTCCGGTTTGTCATCGACTAGATACTTGATATTGATAAAATAATTTAGCAAATAGCACTATACAGAAAACAGATTTGGCACTGTAACCGATTAATCGTAATTTACACAGAAGAATATTCGACCTGATTAATCATGTTTTAAATTTTTTCGTATCTTTGCTTGTTAATAAAAAAATGAAAAATCAAAATTTTTTAAATTTTCCAACGGTTTTTTTTTTTAATCCTTGAAAGAATAGCTCCCAGAAATAAAAAAATCCAGACTTTTATTTTAAAAATTATCGGGGTTATCCAGATTGTAGAAATTTTTTAAGTAACAAAAGCATAGTTAATGGAAAAATTGGGGTAAAAATTTTTTGCATTTTTCAAACTTTGGGAATTTTTTTCTCGAATTCTAATAAACCGATTTTAATGTTCATGTTCAAATGTTAATGTTCATGGTCTCATTTCTTTTTTTTATATAGAATTTAATAATATTCTATGTCATTTTTGTTTTAAAAAGAAAAAACACTTTTTTGTTATAAACAAATTCAATTTGGACCCTGTTCCGTCACGAATCGGAACGTAAAAACTTAGGGTCATATTCAGAACGTCAAAATTAATTGATTTTTAAAAAAATTGCGGTTCCCAACAACCTGCCTGAAAAATGCTAATTTGACTCTAATATTAGTCTTAGTGCAGTCTATTTTATGTAAACTCATGTAATCGATCGAATTAAGCAAAATTTTCTCATAGGTATAATATTTCATCTTATTATAAATGTTAAAAGAATTTCGAAAAATACCGTACTTACTCCTCGAGTGAATTTAAAAGCCAATCAATCAAATTATAAAATGTACAACTCTAAAAAATCTATCGACTATTTAATAATAAAAAAATAAATAAATATATTAAACGATACATTTTAAAACATTTCAGCAGCAGAAAGAGGCCATATCAAATTGATCCCGTGTATTTAAAAATTTTGAAAACGAAGATTTCAAATCATATTTGTCATACTCTCAAATTGGGATGACCTTTAATATCATTCCTTATAATTGTAATAAAATTTTGAGTATTTTGTATTACTTGCCGTATGATAAGGCTCTAATATTGCTTACCGAATTATGTCAACGAAGAGCGATATACAAAAATTACGTCCTAGCGAAGGATTACCATAGTGCTTAGATTTTATGCGAATTTATAACATTATTAACTTGTCATAACGTGTAAAATAACAAGTTGACATTATTAACTTGTCATAACAAGTTGAATTAAAATATTCCAACAGTATGGCAAATTAAAAATTTTATATAATAGACTGAATTCTAAACATTTAGCTAATCGTCAACCGAAAATTAATATTTTATGTAACCCTTTTCGATGGTATAATCGCCAATCGGTAAGCAATACCAGTCCTTTATTGAGCAAAAATCGTACAACAAATAGGGCTGATAGAATTTTGAGGGCTGATAGTAAAAAACAACCCCTTATGCGACTGATAAAACTAGACTTATTAAGTTTATATATTATATAAATGTTACTTCATATAATATAAATTGATACAGTGGCCTCTATTATAATTTAAAATGAATCAAATATTTTTATTACTAAATTTTCGATTTAAAAAAAAAATTAATTACAAATCAGCTTTAAGGTGAGTACTATACCTGTATTTTCCGTTGTTGTTCTTCATGTCGTAGTTTTTCAAGTTCCTCTTGACGCTTGCGTCGCGCCTGAGACAAACATGCAAACAACATTCATTAACATACATACAAATCATTCATTTTTTAAGAATAAAAATAAAATGATTAAACAAAAATTATAAACATGCACTTTTCATAAAACTATCTACACAAAACCAAATTTATTCTAATTCTTCATGATTCAATCAATAATGAGGTTCAGTGGTTTAGTACTACATTAAAGGCTTAAAATTGGGTTCTACTTTATCATTTATAAATGATAGGCATGTGGATAATTGTTGTACTAACAGTTCAAAATGATTTTATGGCAGTTTATCGTAATACTCAAGCTTAAAAAATAGTCTAAATCTTACATGAGTCATTTGGGTACATGCATTGTGAGATTTAGTATAATATTTTGATTAATTGTTCGATATTAATAGTAATTACTAGATAGTAGTTATGAGTACTCGATACTTATAAAATTTTATCTTACTCTAAGTCATTGAAGAACGTATGTGAGTGAAAAAAATATGCATATTTCAATACGTTATTTTGCCCGATTACCTAATATGTCTGTGTACGTAAAATGAGACCTTTATTGGCCAATATCTCAAAATCCTGTCAGGATTTTGTCGTGCCCATTGAGAGTTTTGTTCAGGATGCCAAAAAGGTATTCTAGTGGGAGCATTTGATTAAAACCACTTTTGCATTTAAAATATATAAAAAAAATTGACATTTCAAACTGTCAAAATTTAGAAAAAAATAGTTATTTGACATAAAAAAATAGATTATTATTTCGTTGCACAAAAAAGTCAGCCATATTTTTTAAGTCCCGCTCTCAGGTCTCTTCTCAATAATGACAATTCATATCATAATTCGTGGTGCACTAGATAAAACAAATTCTTTGATAAATAGTTTAAATCAAGTAAGCTATAGTATAAATGGATAAGCAGCAATGATCTCCATCTCATATGGAGGTCAGTGGTAAGCAGTAAATCACACCATTGTAGATAGTGTAATTATTACTGTTAGTGATAATTATCTCAATTATCCACCCCACTCTCTAATCTAATGAGAAATAAGAGGAAATTATTTGATCCCTACAAATTTTATGAATATACATATAATTATCAAAATTATTAGGTACCTTATTCATTTGTACAGTCCCGTTCATAAAAATTGAACCACCAGTAAATCACATTCTAAGCGTATATATTACTAAATATACGTATATTACAATACAATAACTTTATAACACTTAGAATGTTTTAACCGGGTCAATTTTTATGAACGGGAGTGTGTGTAAAATTGAAAAACTTGATAGAAGAGGTAATAATTGGATCCTTTTAACCCAAAATAATCGTAACTCAATTCTAACGTTTTCCAAATTATTCGCGATTTTTGATCCTGTCGAGAAACTATCATTTTATTTATAGATGTATGTATGACCAAAACGGCTGGGAACAATATCAAATATCACATGAAATAGACAACGAATTAAAAAATTACTTTCATAATAAACTTTCATGAATTATTTTAGGTAATTTTTTTGATAACATTTAGGTATACTTAGTTATTCAAATAATAAAACTTATACCACAAAACTCGAAACAAAATTTTGTTTCGAGTATTATAAATTTTATAATTTGAAAATTATGTCTCCACTCAAAGTCAACAAAAATTCATTTTATTTAGGTATACTATTTTAAGCCTTAAACTAGTAGACGTTTACAAAAAGAAACAACTAAAATTATTCTAAAATAAAATAATATTGAATCATAAAGATGGTTGTTATCGATTTTGATATCCAATATACATGCATATTTGAAATGATAATAAATAATATACTTATTACATGCAATTACAATATTATTATTAATAAATAGTAATTATGAAGTAATATGAGGTAGTGGAAGGTATCTGTTATTCCATGCATGTAAAATATACATCATATGATTATTATTAGGTATTAATTAAATATCATTGGTTAATATATGTATAAATAAAATAATATAATCAAATCACATACGTCAAATTGTTGCCTAAATAACTTACTTAATTAAAAGTTGTCATACAGTATGTAAACATTACTCAATAAATCTCAATACTTAGTTATTACCAGTTGTTACACAGTTACGAAAATAATGGTCCGAATATTATTCATAATATCTATACAGAATGTTTTAAAAAAGACTGTACATAATTCCAAAATAGTATTTATTAAAATACGACATCAAATTCATATAAACATATGTTCTGTGAATGTTTTGTTTTCGAAAAACAGTCGTAAAATGGACTTAAAGAACACAACTATATTATCTGTATTATAATGTATACCTTGAACTATGTTCATATTTAATTTTTTATTGGAAAGTACTGAAAACGTAAAAGTCAAAGATACTTACATAATTATTATAACACTCGCGTAAATTAAGCTAATTTTCTAAGAAACAGAAAATACTTAAGCTTAATACATAGCAAATTTTTTTTATATTTGTACCTTAATTAGTAGGTTTTTCGAAATATTGCTGCTGATAAAAGTTGTTTATTATAAATATATTAACAACTTTTATTCGAAACATTTTTCAGAAAGCCCAATAAAAAAGACACAAATCAATTATAAAATTTTGAAATCATAGCGCGACTTTTGACGCCGTATGTACATATAAAAATTCTGAATTTTGTCTAGTTCAATGTACTACAAAAGTAGTTGTCAATAAAAAAAATTTTATAATTGATTTGTACCTCATTGTTTCCGTTTTCGACAAAATACTTCGGATAAAAGCGGTTCATTATAAAATTTAAAAAAATGACATCAACTTTTGTGGCCACTTTGGAAGTTTTGAATTCAATTCACATTAAGAGGAAGGGGTAGGTAACTTCGTTATATAAACACTCGAGAAAATTTAAATTGGCGGATTCACTATGGCGGACTTTTTCAAAACATCATTTGCGCTGTTTCTATTGATTGAAGAGGAATATTATAATTGGAGTTTTTCGGAAGAAACTACTAGTGATCAGTTACCATGGCTATTGTTTTAATACTATGAATGATTATTAAAACATCGGAATCGTATTAGTTTTTTAGACTTACAAATGAAATAATTATTAGACTTTAAGATGAAAAATTGCATACAATTTTTTTTAGGGCTGGAATATACTATCATTTTAAAACTTTTAAATTTTCCTTTCCCCGATCCATTTTACTCATTAACGGATAAAATAGTGATATTATTTTTTTCGAAAAACGCACTCCAATGGATCCAGCATACTCAAAATTTTCAAATGGTATCTCCTCTGAACTTGTCATACCAAGGTTTTAAAAAATAAAAATTTTGACATCATGAGATATTTATATGATTTTGTTCTCAACCTGTCAAAATTCGAACTTCAATTTTATCCAATTTAAAAAAAATTGTAAATTTTTACAAAATATTTTGACTTGCAAATGGAATTAAATATTTCCCAAAGATTTTTACAAATTATTCTAAACAATGCTTGGTAATCGAATAGTCATAAATATATATAATTTATAATCATACTAATGGAATTGTCACTGAAAGTTATCAGTGGTGATATGACGTTTTGTCTTATTTTGAAGGGTACTTTTTTCAACAGAAATAAGTAGCCACTTTTCTGAAACATTCTGTATAAATTCTTCATGAAACAAAAAGTTTAAAATTGAAAGCTTGTAACTTAGGAAGTAAAACTTAATAATTAATATATATTCGGTCTACAATAATATTAACATATATGGAAACACAGAAAAATAATGAGTAACACAGATGGATTACTTATTGAAGTCAATCTTATTACTCAATGGCGGCGAGCAGAATAATTTCTACAAGGCAATAACAACGCTGCTATTGCCGTACTAGAATTAATAAACGCCTTTTCTTTTCTGTAGAGTTTCCAGATCTGAAGAACCCGACAACATTTATAGAAATAATATTGAGATTAACGATAATAATGGTGATTTCAAATATAGATAATGATAAAATTAATTTTTACAATTTAGCATGGACAAATAATAAATAAACAAAATATACTTGAATACTATTCTATTTTTCAATTACTGGTAATATTTTCATCTTAATAAAAACATACTTTTGCAATTATAACATATCAAAGTTTTTTATTACAGTATTAATATGGTGGTCTCTTTTATTATATATATATATATATTTTTTAAATATTGAATACTGTAAGTTACCAAGGCAATACATCGTAAATGTGTATTTACGTGAAGCTTAAAATTAATGTTAAAACAATTCACAATGATATTAATATTTTGATATGTACTAAGTACTGCGTTCAGTTTTATTCATTACGATTAAAAATAATCATTTGATAGACAGTGTTTAGAAAAATTATCCTTAAATTTAAAAAGGACTAAATGAGTTTTTTGATGCATGATCCGCGCAAATTTAAGTACAAACCATTCAAAAAAACACTATTATTTGTTTACATTTTAAATATCTTCATTTACACTAATCGATGAAAACGTGAAACTCTTTAAACTTGGATATCCGAATATTAATCAGTCGCCGTGTCGTTTTAATAAAGTTGTCATGAAATGATGAAAGGGTGAAATAAACTTTATTTTCTTGAGGCGTTCGACTCTACAGATTTTACGCTCTGTTGTCGCCCAAGTTATTTTTTAGTTTACAAACTTTTGTAAATTATTTTCATAAATATTCGAAACTATTTTAAAATTTCATTGTTATTTTTACTTAGTTTCCAAATCATAAGCGGTGAGTGATTAATTAATGAAATTAGTTTCTAAAATTTTGAATTACTTGTTACTAAATACAGATTATAATTGAAAAACAAAAAAAATATTTAATTCAAACCCAAATAAGTATTCATAAAAATGCCTTTTTTCACGAATACTTGCGTAAAATATTGGGTTGCCCTCTTCTGTTCAATTCACTTGACAACTTCTCTTATATGATGTATGGTAATAAGTTGTTTTATATAATAAACAACTTTAGTCATGTTTAAAAAATAGAATAAAAATTTATAAAAGATATCAAATATATATTTATTTGTCGTAAATATTCGCAGAAAATTTAACTTAATTAAATAGTTATACATTTTACAAAACTACCAGCCAAGTAACCGAGCGATCTAACGCGCTCTGTCTACTTTGGGACTGGGAGGTTATGGATTCGAATCCCGACATCAATTATTAAAATAAAAAATAAAAATAGGCGGTTAATTGACTAAACTATGCTTGTGAAGGTTTTCTGCAGTTTCCTTCACGAACTCCAGATGAATAACGGCATAGTTCCTATCAAAGTCGGCTGCAGTCGCTCAACCTACCAATTAATAATGGACCTTATGGTCGAAGTGTGTCCCGGCCAGGATAGCCGCTACAATCTATCTATCTGTCTTTTGCAAAAGTAGCAATGTTTCATTCATTTATAAAATCACTGCAAATATCTAACACTAGAGTTTATTTATATATCGAACTTTAAAATCTCAATACGGACTCCTCCAGATACAACCCGAAATGTCTAAACATTTCTCACGTTAATAGTTTAGACGAAAAAACATTTTTTGACGGCGCGGCGTACGGCGGACACCAAAGGAATTTGTTTAATAGTTTTTTGAATTCTACGTCTTTTGAAATAAAACAGTATATTTTGAGAGGGAGTAGAAATATTTTTTCTGACTTGATTACATTATTTTATTTTATATTTATAATATACTAAAACAAACTCAAATTATAATGTTGCACGTACAGAATATGAAATTCCAAATCATTTCTGAGCTTAAAGTTGGTTAATATGAAACGTTGTTATAATTCGTGGGCCCAACTATAAAATTTTGCATATCATTATATACATTTAGTAAGCAATATTTTTACTATATGTATTCAGAATATCTTATAATTAATTGGCATACCAATATATCGGATGGCCAGTTTTTGAAACTACGTTCAAAAATGCAACTGTAATTATTACATAAACACAAATTAAACATTATTATTAATTGTTAGAAAATGGAAAAAAAATCCGTCGAAAGCTAATTGACAAACTTCTAGGGTGATTAGAAGAGATCGGCATACAGATATGAAGTTGTTATTTGTGGGATATATTTGAGTATTAGAAAATCTGTTTGGTACTACTAATTTTAAACATTTTTCGTGAGTATACAAAACCCTTCCACCCAATTAAGACGTATGCCAATTACATTCCGACGAATTTTTTTTTCATGTTCTAACAGTTAATAATAAATACTGTTTATTTGTGTTTATATAATATTGCACTTACATTTTTTACCCGAATTTCAAAAACTGCCAACCCACTATATTGGTATTCCAGTTAACCTTAAGATATCCTGCATACATAAATAAAATAAAAATACTGTTAACTAATGTATCTAATTATATGCCAAATTTAATAGTTATTCCCACGGACTATTAATACAAAGTGTATTTAATTAATTCCAATTTTCTGAGAATATTTATAAATATGGTCGTTATTAATACAGTGAAAAATTTTATTATTGTTATTTGTTTGATCAATGTCAGAGAAAGCTCAATGCAAAAATTTACTGTCAACCGGATTTCTAAAATATGTATATTTTTATTCAAGAGAGGCGCTGCAATTGATTTTATTCAAGGAGCTCAAAATGGTGAAGTTCGAGCTTGCTAAATCTTCCCAATTTGAAATAAATTTTTAGAAGCTCGATTTTGAAAATAAAATTTATTTCAACCTGCCACCACCTTTGTTCATTGTAAGTTTGTAATTAAAGTAATAACATTTTCAAAAAATTTAAACGACTAGAATTTGATACAAGTAAAAATACTTTCATTCAGTTAGTATCGATGATAAAAGTTTTAATATCACTTTTACGCTTCACATAATTTGAGTAATAGTGTGATTTAAAAAAAAAAAGGCGAATTTGTTTTAGACATATTAGATTTCTGTAGATTAATTACAATGCGATGTTCTTTAATGTGTATTTAAATTTGTTCATATATTCCATGTTTTAATAATAATAATTAATAAATTGATTTCTTAATGTGTGATACGATTATTGTTTCCTCCTTATATATAATATATGCATATACGAGGGTAAGGTTAAAAGTTCTCGGTCTAGCCCATAGATGGCATGACTAAAATGAAATTGCTGTTTTGTAATGCTTGCACACTTGTTGAAAAGTAAATACCAAATGTGGATTTGATCAGACTAATAGTTTGTTTTATACAGCTGTGTGAAGTAAGCGTGTTATGTGTTTTTGGTAAAATTAATCAACTTGAATACCGTTCCGTCATAAAATTCTTCGTTTTGGATGGTTTATCACCTACATAAATTCATCCAAAATTGCTGAAAGTGTATTAGGAGTCAGAACCTTCGTTATCAACAGTAAAACAATGCCCAGCTGAGTAAAAACGTGGTCGCACATCGATTGAAGGTAATCCACGTGAAGGACGGCCAAATACTGCAACTACCGAAGGAAATATCGAGAATAATATACACAATAATAGTTCTAGATGATCCACGATTAAAGTTGTAAGAGATGGCTAAGTCTGTAGGCATGTCAGAAGAAATAATAAGGCACATTTTATACGATTAATTCAGTATGAGAAAACTTTGTGCAAGATGGGTGCCGCATTTGTTAAATGCTGATCACAAACAAATAAGAAATCGACTTTCTCAACAATGTTTGTGCCGTTTTAAGAAAAATCCAACCAATTTTCTGCGCAGATTTGTTACGATGGATTAAATGTGGGTTCAGCACTTTACACCTGAATCAAAACAGTCCAAGATGTGGCTCTGGACCGAATAAAGCCAATTGCATCGGATGGAAAGGTTATAGCTAGTATTTTTTGGTATTTTA
The DNA here is from genome assembly GCA_963920215.1 of Nineta flava. NCBI lineage: Eukaryota > Metazoa > Arthropoda > Insecta > Neuroptera > Chrysopidae > Nineta > Nineta flava. Next base: position 49,802,420 of record OY986043.1, on the reverse strand, counting down.
AAGAGAATCTTTTAATTAACTACCTGCCAAAAGGTCAAATAATTAATGGGGAATACTACGTATATCTTCTAGACCACCTAGATGAAAAAATCCTCTTTCATCAGGACAATACAACCTCCTACAAAGGCACTTGGGTAATAAGAAAACTGAGAGGTTTAAAATATGAATTGACATATGGAACACACACCCCCCCACCCTCTTTGCCAGATTTGTCTCTCTCTAACTTTTATCCATTCCCAAATCTTAAGAAATTTGCGGCTGGGAAACGATTTGGGTCAAATGAAGATGTGATAGCAGCGGTAAACGGATATTTTGAAGACCTTCCAGAATTGGACTCTTTGGACGGAATCCAGTTATTGGAAAAACGTTGGACAAAGTGTATTGAACTAAAGGGAGACTGCATTGAGAAATAAATGCATTTTCGAAATAAAAATTCAATTTTTCACGACTAGGCCGAGAACTTTTCATCTTGACCTCTATATATATATATATATATTCATAAAAGCAAATTACAAGCATTATTATTTACGATTATTTTTATTTGAAAAAAATTAGTTATTAATAATTGTAAAAATTATGGTACGCCATTTAGTACTGTAATAAACAGCAAATAAACTGGTTAGCAAGGGATTGATTATTATTTTTTTTGGTATTAGTATACTGAAATTACTGGAAAATACACCTAAAACTGAAAAAAATTGCAAAAGAAGGAATTTTAATGTTTTAATATTTGAGTCCACTGTATAACAAATCAAAAATTTTACAAAATTCGTCTATGAGAAACGGCAAAACGAGGGTTGTAAGAACTAAATACTATTCTTCCCAATAACTAGAAAACAATAAGGTTTATCACAAACATTTTATTATACAAGAACATAAAATTTTGATTAAAAATGGTTTCTTACATTTTTTAATGAAATTAATGGTGATTGGGATTAATGGTTGTCGAGATATAGAAAAGATTAATTTTAATGCATTATACCGAAATTACCTTGATTCAAATTTGATTATTTCTAAACCCAACACGAGATACGCGGCTCAAAATTTGTGCGAATATTGTTGGGATAAAATGTAAATTCAAATTCGTTTTACATAGACCCCCCACCTCCCCCTTTAAATTTTATTTGAAAAATTGTAAGAGGTAGAGAGCAAAAGAATAAATAGCAAAACGTGTTCACGATGAACATACTAATTTTTTTTTTTGAAATATTTCTGCGAAAAGGAGTGAAGTCGGCAGTAGAATGCAAAGGTATTTTTTTTTAAATGTTTCAAGTTTCTATAAATATTATTTTTAAAATAAATAACTTTTAAATATAAAGTTTTGCTAAACTCTAACGATTTTAAAATTTAAACGCTAACGATGCAAATTTGAATTTTGTGGCTGATATATCACTTTGTTTTAGATTTAAAAATTTTTAAAAATTATTTTTGTTTGTGTTAAAATTTACCTCCTTTATTTTTATTCAAAATTTTGTTCTTCAATTTTGTTAAGTACAATTTTTGAGATAAACCTTATAGTTCTCGAGGTATTGAAAAATTTTATTATCGTTTGCCAATTTCACATGGATAGATTTTGTCGCAGTTTTGATATGTTATACAAGATGGTGATTTCAAAATATGAAACGTTATAATTACTTCTGTTACAGTTTGTTCTTGGTCTGATGCTATTTTCAGTAAACTATATATTCTTTTTATCTTGGCATGAAATAACTTTTGTTTGTTGTTTTAATCGATAAAAATACAACAAAATTATATTTTAACACAAAAATTATTAATATTTTTTAAATTATTTAGACCAAGATCAAAAGAAAATTAAAATTTTTTGTACTACAAAAAAATTTATTGACATACCATAATACTATCTGAACATGGCAAAGTACTTTCCACCAAAGATGAATTAAATTTTTTCTGTGATGAATTCGCTAAATCAATTATAGTTGTTTTATCAGATTGTAGGGGTGTTGTACTATTATGATCACCACCCCAATGATCCCCTTGGGATGACTGCTCGTTGCAACCATATGCAGTTAAGATGTTGTCGCGATTTTTCCAAATGGTTGCTACTGTTGAGCTAGCCAATCCCAGAGCACGGGACACATCGCTTTTCGTTTTACCGGCTTCGATTTCCGATATTATTTGCATTTTTTGCTCAAGTGTGAATGCTAATCTTTTACGTCCCTAAATGTGGAAATTATATATTTTTGGCTATTTTCTTTGTTTGTTTTTACATTTTTCTACTCCTAACATTCATTTATCAAAGTCTTATTTAAAAAAATAAAAAACCCTTTAAAATAACGATTTGCTGAATATTTATTTGAGTATATAAATTAACTGAACGAGAGAAGTTTATATTAGAATACCCGAATTTATTTCCTATCAATTGAATTGAACAATATATGTACCATTTGAACCATCTCGTTCTCTTTTTTTTATAAGTCAAAGCTAATTTTAATTGGCAGCATTTTCACTGGTATTTGCATTTAAAATTTATCAATTTCTATTACTTTAATCATATAATTTTGGTGTGAAGAAAACACTTATATTATTGCTTAATATAAATTGCTAATTATTGTTGGTGGTACAGGATGTGATGTATGATTAATTATTAAGTTAGGTGTGGAAATAATCACTCCAACATACGAATTATAATGCTATAATATATATAGCCCTTTATTATAATATGACGTTTCGCAACATGCTTGTTGCATTATCAAATGCAACTTTGAGTACATTGATGGCAATGTTGTGACGTAAATAGTCAGCGTTACCGTGGTATGGTTACCAACTGTTTTGAAAATCCAGGGATTTTTCTTGAAGATGTTTCCTTTCAACAAAGAGGGGCGGGCTATTTTATTTATAACATTTAAAAATTTGGTAAATAATGAAAATTATATACAATGTTTAATTATATACCGAAATTTATGATGCATAAAGTTAATTTTAATAAGACAATATTATTCATTTTAATATTGTACAATATTTGTTCGACTATTTTATATCTCGACTCTTAAAAATGTTATTCAATATAATAAACTTCTCTCATTATTACTTGTATTTAATGGACAATTAAAGAAAAGCAATTCAGCAAACCTTCATATTTTATGAAGACCTTACCCACAGTAATAAATAGTTTCGACTTATTTACCTAATATGTGCATTGAATGAATTTTACTTATCTGATCGCTATTTTAATAACTTTTGGATGGTTTGATACTTCCTTTGTAATATCAATTACACATCAATAAAATTTTTTTAAAGAATATTCAATGTACATAACAATATATAGAAAGTAAATATAAATTAACTACAATTATTTTTAAATCAATAAATGAATCGATCTGCCATTAAAGCTCACAAAAAAACTATTTCTGTGGTATTATCGGATACTGAGATTTTATTGCATTGCATGGTGTAATTTGACGTAACATTAACTGTCTCTTTTAAAGAAATGAATTCAAAAGGAAAGTTAAGTATAATAAAAAAAAAAGAATATTTTCATTTCCGAAATTAGAATGGTACGGAAAGGAAAAATTTACTTATAATTTCTTTTCTTTCTAAAATCTATCGTTTCTATTTTTTCTCTAAATTAGATTACAAAAATATGGAATTTGACTGGACTCTGTGCGACAAATTTATCTTAAGATTATTCAGCTATTGGCATTATACCCATGGAACCTACTTAGTAGATTCCTACTTATTTTAAAAAATGGTTAATAATGGTTAATATAACGATAATAGATGCCAAAATTTCTTTCCCAGCCCGATAAAGGGGCTTTTGTCTCTTTGCCATTCACGTATTCGTGACCGTTGTGGCCCAGATCAAAACCTACATTCTAAGCGGTTCGAGATAGAGAAAATTTAATTCAATTACAAAAAATGTTTATCTCATGAAGACAAATAACTTTTGTTTGAAAAATTTTCTCATACACATCATGGTTTGATATTCATTATGATTTCTTTCTTATTTGTGTGTTGTCCACTTTATTCCCATTTGTATGTTGTTCACTTTATGTTATTTTAATCTAGACTCGTCTTTACATTGATAAATATTTGAATTTTATTTGTTATCTATTTGTTATCTGTTTGGTTTATTTGTTATCCACTTTTATGTTTTATTTTTTACTCGCCTTTATATTGATGAAGATACGAATTTTATTTATTTACTTTGCTTATTTTATTTTATTTATTTACTTTGCTTATTATATTTTATATATTTTTTAAATTTATTTTATCTATTTTATCTATTTTATTTATTTATTTTTTAAATTCATTTTATCTATTTTTTTTATTTTTTTATTTACCCATTTATTTATGTAGGTATTTGTTTATATCTTTCTTCACTTCCTACATTGGTGAAGGCGTGGAGTATTTTGCACTTCTACTATGGATAATAAATTTATCTACTTTTTATATTCTCCCTGCACGCATAGTAGATTTGTTTATAAAAATGTCTGAATCTGTGGAAGGATTCACAGATTCAGACAATTCATTTTGACATCTAGTCAAAATGAATTCGTTCTTCGAATTTTTACTTATTTCAATGAAATTGTTATGCATATGTAAATAAATACATATTATATAATATTAGCATATGTAAATAAATACTTGGTTTTTTTTGACCTACACTATTTACAAATTTGTATCTTAAAAGAGTGAATAAAATTATTATTATTATTAGAAAAATTTGGCATAGTTTACGTAGTTCATACGTAACAAATTCTTTATTAAATAAAGTTGAGATAAAAATTATTAAAAAATATAAAAAATTAAACTTTTTTCCCTTCGGCCAATTGTTTAAAGTCCTAGATGACAAAAACGCATAGGACATGATTAAAGATGTACTTACTTATAGAACGGGGGCGGAATGGTCATGCATGTGAAGTAAATAAACCTCTGCATGGCAAACAGTCTGGCCTCGAACCTTCTCGTGGTGCCCCTGTTCAAAACAAATCGAGGCTATGGCGTCCGAACTGGCGGAAAACCTTTATCACACCGCAACCTCTTGGCATTGTAGCAGTCATGTCTTTGCGGGTGTTCAAGAGAATCGGGGTGCTTGGCTTAACTGCCTGGCACGCGAGGATGGGGACCTCTATAAAAAACCTCCCCAATCCTAAGGTCTGGTATTGTGCCGACGGGATGCATGACTAAGGGAAGTTAGTAGTAAGCGATCCCCGCCCTGACACCGGGCCGCCTCAGGGTGTGTATAAGGCCATTTTCATATATTATTTATTTACTCGTGGGTCCGAAATGATGAACGAAATAAATAATCCCAAGTTGGAAGGAACTGGAAACAGTACACCTCCATCAACTAAATCTGAAACGGTAACTCGACCCGCAGGGACGCCGCAAGGCCGACTTGGAGGGGAAGGTGAAGTTTCACCGAGGAACCTAGGGTTCACATTAGTGGACCCAGGTTCACAAACAGACACCGAGATCTCGGTAAATCTAAAAACTACTGAAACGGTAACTCGACCCGCAGGGACGCCGCAAGGCCGACTTGGAGGGGAAGGTGAAGTTTCACCGAGGAACCTAGGGTTCACATTAGTGGACCCAGGTTCCCAAACAGACACCGAGATCTCGGTGAATCTGCAAGCGCTACAGCTGAAAGCTAAACGTCCTGGAGGCGCAAAGCGAAAGCGGGTAGCCCAGCAGAGAGCCACGGCTCAACAAGCAGCTGCAGGAAGGGATGAAGTTCAAAGCTCACTCCAAACTGCAGCTGGCAAGACTATGGTGGAGTCGACCCCTGTCCGTCCGCAGAAACGTGGTAGGATAGTAGGGGACACACCACCATCTGTTACACAGGCACAGAAACGGAGCAGGACGGCTGATCATGCCTTCGCTTCGATTGCGAGGAACCTACCTCGTGCCGTCATTCGGGACGAGGCCTCGACGACCGAGTGGACGACAGAACAGGTCGGAATGCTCCGCGGTGTCCTTGAGCGGGCGATAGACGAGTCTCTAGACAGGGACATGACCATCGTTCCCCGCTTTGAAAGCTTCACCTCAGGTCCAAATGGGCTCGAAGTGATAGCCACGGACGCTGATTCCAGGGACTGGCTTATAAAGACAGTACCGGAAATAGTCGCTTGGGAGGGTGCGAGGTTGAGTGCATCCATCCCTCCTCCTCGCATCGTCCTTAAGAAGATGTTCCTCTGGATCCCAGGGGTGCCGACATCCAGGGTGGAGGACGGAATTATCCTGAAGAGGATAACCCGCCAAAACCAGGGTATTGACACCCGGGATTGGAAAGTGTACGATCGGACTGAACACCCAAAGGGCACCAGACTGGTACTCGGGGTGCCAGCCCGATCGCATGCGGAACTAGCCGGAAGAGGGTTTCTCCACTTTGGTCTGGTTCGTGCCTCCCTGTCTCAAACAGGGAGGGCGCCCAGCAAGAGTGAGGAGGCACCTAAACCGGAAGCACGGCGCCCGGCAAAGCCAAAGACTTTTGGCAATGCCAAAGGTGCCGTTGCAACACAGGTTCTAGAGGGGGTGAGACCGATAGCAGCCGCAACACTTGGGGCGGTTGCCGGAGTCACCTTCTCAGATCTCAAGGAGAAGAAAGCTGTGGCTGGTGAGGCGGTGGCTGGTGCTCAGGAATCTGAAGCATCTGCCACTAATCCTTCTGCCACACTTTCCGTAGTGGCGGACTCACTGCCATCAGAGTCCGCACGTAAAGATGGATGGAGGTCCGCGAAGAAAAGGAGAAAGAAGAAAAGCGGGCCCAAACCACCATCAACTTAACATTAAAGGTAAACTAATTATGGTGAGTTTCATCCAAATTAATTTACACCACAGCGGAGCAGCCGCAGCAATTTTGAGCAAAAGGCTAGCTTCCGACAATATCAACATTGCTCTGGTGCAAGAACCATATATATATATGCGAACGGCATCAGAGGTCTAAATGGGTCGGGGATTAAAGTTATTTCCGCGACTAATAATCCCAGAGCTTGCCTGGTGTACAGGGGTCTTGACGCAGTACCTATTCCGCACCTGTGTGGTAGAAATATTGCAGTGGCCTCGGTGCAGGTTAATCTCTGGGGACAAGAGAGGGAGGTGATTCTGTGCTCAGCGTATTTTCCGTACGACTCAGAATCACCTCCTCCTCCAATAGAGGTGGAAACTGTGGTCGAATATTGTGAATCTCGGGGTTTGCTATTGGTCCTTGGCTGTGACGCAAACTCGCACCACACGCAATGGGGCAGTTCCGACATAAATGCTAGGGGTCGGGCTCTCCTGGAATTCATTTCGGCCAACGGTCTGGAGATTGTCAATAGAGGCATGTCTCCAACCTTTATAAACAGAATTAGGTCAGAGGTCATTGACATTACTCTCTGCTCCCCGAGACTGCTACAGTTTCTGTCGGGGTGGAAAGTTTCAAATGAACCTTCCCTATCTGATCATAGACACATTGTGTTTGATATGCTCACCAAACCGTGTACCGTAACCTCGTATCGCAATCCCAGACGCACTGACTGGGAGGCTTACAGGCGGGAGGTCTCTGGGCTACTTGCCGGCGGTGCGAATAGGTTGCACACGAAGGAAGATGTAGAATCTGCGGTTAGTGAACTTCAGGATGCCATGATTTCATCGTATGAAAACAACTGTCCTGCAAGTGTTACTACCGGCTCTAGGGATGTTCCGTGGTGGAATAGAAATCTTGATAGACTACGCCATGACACTAGAACATCCTTCAACAAAGCGAAAATGACCGGTCTGGACTCGGACTGGCTAATCTTTAGGGAGAAGCAGCGAGAGTATAGAAGGTCAGTGAAAAATTCGAAAAAAGACTCCTGGAGAGAGCTTTGTGGCAACATTAACATGATGCCCGCTCTCTTTAGAGTGCAAAAGGTAATATCCAAGGATAATACTGCAAAGTTGGATTGCCTCGAACTAGCAGGTCAATCACTTACAGTGTCTGAGACCATGACGCATTTACTGTCCACGCATTTCCCTGGCTTTACCATGGAAGAACCGGACGATCAGAGGCGTGATGGTGAAAGGGCAAACAGGGAGGATTGGGCGACAGCAAAACTCATCGTAAGCATTACAAAAGTGAGATGGGCTGTGGCTAGATTTGCTCCTTACAAGTCTCCGGGTACCGACGGCATCTTCCCGGCACTGCTACAACAGGGCTTGGATATAATTGTTGGAAGGCTCAAGGAGATCTTTAAAACATGCATAGCTTTAGGCTACATACCCAGGAAATGGGAAGAATCCCGCGCGGTATTCATTCCTAAACCTGGACGCCCAAGCTATGGCGACGCAAAAGACTTCAGGCCGATAAGCCTGATGTCATTTTTGCTCAAAACTCTTGAGCGGCTAATAGACAGGCATATTCGTGATACGAGTCTTGTAGAGAGACCGCTATCAGAGTGCCAGTTTGCTTACCAAGCCGGCCTTTCTGTGGATGCTGCACTCCACCGACTAGTAGGGTCGATAGAAGGTGCGCTCTCAGAAAAGGCAATGGCCTTAGGGGTTTTCCTCGATATCGAGGGAGCCTTCAGAAATACAACGGTTGGGGCGATTCGCACTGCACTAATTGAGCGCGGGGTGGAAGACATCTTGGTAAGATGGATCTGCAACATGCTCGAAGTGAGGTGTATTACCACAACTTTAGGGGGACAATCGGTTGGAGGCTTTGTAGGTAGAGGGTGTCCGCAGGGTGGAGTTCTTTCGCCATTACTGTGGTGCCTCGTCGTGGATAGCTTACTAACCGGTCTCAAGGAATTAGGGATATTTGCTCAAGGCTACGCTGATGACATATCCATACTTGTCAAAGGCCGAGACGAGGGCACTATCTATGATCTGATGCAACAAGCGCTCTCGTACGTGGAGCACTGGTGCATTGACAAAGAACTCTCTGTCAAACCGGAAAAAACGGGCTGTGTACTGTTTACTAGGAGACGAAGAGTTGCTCAACGGATGATCAGCATATCTGGCATTCAAATTACACAAACCGGAACGGTTAAGCATCTGGGAGTCATCCTGGATGCAAAACTGAACTGGAGTGATCATTTGGATTGGAGACTAACCAAGGCAAATAGTGTCTTCTGGATGTGCAGGAGAGCATTTGGACAGTCTTGGGGACTCCAACCTCACATGGTGCACTGGTTATTCACAATGATTGTAAAGCCAATGCTCACATTTGGCTGTGTAGTATGGTGGACAAGAACCTCTCTGGCTGTAGCCAGGAAAAAATTGGATCACCTGCTCAGAGTCGTATGCCTTAGTGTCACTGGAGCCATGCGAACGACCCTTACTGCTGCGCTGGGCGCGCTTCTAGGTATTCCGCCGATTCATTTAATGATTGAGGCGGAGGCCATGACAGCGGCCTATCGACTTAGGAGTTGCAGACAGTGGCACTGTAGGACAAACACAGGTCACGCGAGTATAATGAACAGGTTGGAGACGGTGACTCCACTTGTGGAAATGGCACAGGATTCCACTGTTCCGACTCATCGTTTTGACCGCAAATTTCGGGTAATCGTTCCCTCCCGTGAGGAATGGGATCGAGATGTACCTAACTTTTCACCCCCTCCCGGACCATATCTTTATACGGATGGGTCAAGGGCCGGAGATTTATCTGGTGCGGGGGTTTATGGACCTAGGATAAAGGAATCGATTCCTCTGGGTCAATATGCGACAGTTTTTCAATCGGAAATCTTCGCTATGCTGAGAGGTGCCCAGATTTGTAACACGAAAGGTTACAATGGGGCACATATCAGCATCTTCTCAGATAGCCAGGCAGCACTTCGGGCTCTTGAGGCGTCAAGATTCCAATCGAGGATAGTCTATGAATGCTTCGAGGAGCTGAACCACCTAGCACTGAGTAACACAGTCAGGCTGATCTGGGTACCGGGTCACTCTGGCGTTAAGGGGAATGAAGTAGCGGACTCGTTGGCACGAGAGGGGTCATCTCAAGCGCCCCTTTCACCTGAGCCTATCATTCCCATAGCAAGATGCTCCGTAATTTACCAAATCAAGGGGTGGCTTAAACAAGCTCACCTCGACTACTGGGACTTTGCGCAGGGCATGCGACAGGCCAAGTTGTGCATAAACACAGCTAGGCCATTCGACTGTGCTCGGTTGAAACTCAATAGAATGCAGTTGAGAAGGGTGGTGGGGCTTTTGACAGGACACTGTCGATTGAATTACCACCTTCATAACTTGGGGATCTCTGATGATCCCACTTGCAGGGCCTGTATGGAGGACGATGAAACCTCCATACATGTTATATGCACCTGCAGAAGCCTGCAAGGTGTCAGATATAGAATGTTTGGGTCCGAAACTTTGGATCCATCAATCCTGGGAGCAATCCCGGCGGAGAAGTTGTGGGCCTTTTGCGTGGCGTCTGGCCTTGACAGAATCCTATAGCTTCATCTGCTTAAAATAGCACCTCTTATCCGGAGGCGTTTCGCCTTCAGGTGACAGGTTGTTCTCAAGGAGGGCACAGAGGACCCCTTGGTCTAGGTGCTAGGGACCCGTATGCGGTACCCCTCTTTCTTATTATTATTATTACTTATAGAACTGTAGATATACCTCGATAAAATTGAGAAATAAATATTATGATGCATTCATTAATGCTATGCTTTATTATTGGGGTAGGATCCTAACATTATACAATTATACAATTATTCTGGACAGCCGCTACAACCTAGCTGTTCAAATTTGACCCTCATTTACATATCACTATTTTGTGGAGACATGTAATATATAAATAATAATTGCCAATATTTATTGAGCTGAAAAAATTTCAAACAAAAATTGCTTCCTTTTAAAAAGGAATATTTTTGTATTTAAAATTTTCTTCTATCTCTTTTGGTACTCAAGCTAGATATTTCAGTCCCCTCCCTCGTGCGAGTGGAGGGAAATTTCCAGTTTTCAGATTAGAGTTTTCTAGATGTTATTCGCTCAAAACCCTACCTTTCTAGGACTATTGAAAGTACCCAAAATTTTTTGATGACGAGTGAGTGAGTCAGTCAGTCAGTGAGTGACCAAATGATCGTATTAAGGGTGAATATCTTGGAAACTTTTAAAGCGGTAATGTGGAAATTGGTACGTACCATCAGATGAAGGATCTCACACTACGTTTCAAATTTGAGTTTAATAGCTTTATTGTATTCTGATATATAGTGGCCTAAAAACCCTTCTAAATCCGTCCTGTACTCAACGCCGGATTTCCACCTGGACCTACAAGACCCCGGCCAGCCTAGGGGTCCCAGTGGCGGAACCTCCATTTAAGCTCAAAAGCCTGGCCTTATCAAAAAGCTTTATCGAAAGTATTAACTTAAAAGTCTTGAAACGATATTATTCGAGTTTATTATACTATATTATACGAAACTTTATGGTTTGGAATCTAATGACATCCGTGAAGAAGCCAGAAACCTTATAGCTTTTTATCCGAGGGATTTGGATAGGACTTTTGAAAGCAAGTGCCTGCACTTGCGAGCTCATTGTCGTCACTAAAGCTATACATATACTTATCGGAAAAAGGCTTTTTGAACATTTCATTAAACGTAGGAATTGCGCTCCGAATGCTGTTGTGTACACCAGCATCAAACTGCTCAGCAGAACGGTCGTTTTCAGCGCTAAAGAGAGTAAAGAATTACTTAAGATCTACCATAGAATAGAACAGGCTAAATTCACTCTCTGTAATGTTATTTTGCACAGAAGAAAGTTCGCCGTATGATTCTATAAACTTTATAGAATAGCGTAACTATAGTGACATAGACTGCATTATTCTGATGTTTAAGTAATTAAAGTCGATTAAAAATTATATCTTCTGTACTAGTGCATTTAATTTACTAAATTTCCAAAATGGCTTCGAAATGGGGGGGATCAAATGCCAAGTGCCTAAGGGCCCTGCGTCTCTAAGTCCGGGCCTATCTGTAATACATAATACGGTGTGTATCTGGCATACATTTACATATACAGGGTGGGCCAAAAGTAATGTCATAATGTGAATGGGCCATAATTTTTGTATTTGACATATAATGCCACTGTGCTTTAACTTTTATGCTGCAGATAGATAGAGAATTAGTTGACAACAAGTAATGGAGCGATACACTCCTGAAGAACGTGGAATTATTGTTACTGCTTATTTGACCAATTTTCAGTCTGTTGTTTTAACGCAGCGTGAATTTTGTCGTAGTTATCCTGGTCGTCGTGCACCTTGTACGCGAACAATCAAGCGTTTGGATGAACGCCTGAAGAGCCTTTGCATCCTCTCAAAGTGACTGTTTGGTGTGGCATTTGCAGTGAAAAAGTGATTGGCCTGTAATTTTTTGAGGACGCCACGGCATCAACATAACCATAACTGGTGAGCGCCACAGACAGATATTGAACGAGTTTTTTTTACCGCAAGTTGCTAAATTGGGTCTCAAGCATTGTTGGTTCCAACAGAACGGCGCAACTGCTCACACAGCTCGAGCAACAATGGAGATTTTGAAACACCAATTTTCTGACCGTGTGATCTCCCGTTTTGGCGATTTGAATTGGCCGGCTAGATCGCCAGATTTCTTTCTCAGATTTCTTTTTTAAATCTTCCGTTTACCATAACAAACCAAAAACCTTGCAAGTCTTGAAAGCCAACATTCAAGGAGAAATTCCCAATTTGGAGCCCAATGTTTAGCGAGCAACAATTCGAAACGCCATAAAACGAGCCCAAATTTACATTAACTCGGGAGGTGGTCATTTGACCAATATCATTTTTTCAACTTAATGTCATCAATTTTGCACCTTCAAATAAACTTTTCTTGAAAACTGATCCAATTTTTTTAATTTCTAACAAAATGGCAGCCTATTCACATTATGACATTAATTTTGGCCCACCTTATATATAGGCAATTTGGGTATACAGTGATGCATAAACTTAGCCCGACGCACTACCAAGCTGTGTGATAACATCTGTTAATTTAAATTTATTAAAGAAAACATAGCAAAAAAAACCATGCAGTTTTTTCAAAAAGTTCCAAAAGGATAAATTTAATTAAGTAAGAGCAGTTTGAAAATTGACAAAAATTTTTAGCTAAAAGATTATGGAACAAAAAAAACTGTGAAAAGTCCTACTTTTGACAATTTTCAAACTACTGTCACTTGACCAAAAATTAACCACTATTTATTGGTTCAAATTTAAAAAAAACTTGCATGTATTTTTTATTTTCTTTAAATTTAAAAGCTTTATATTTAGATACGACTGTTACTATTTGAACATTCGGTCAAAAACCGTAAAATGCACCAATAAAGTTCGATTGCCTATATTATAATTTAGTAAATAAAAATCTATATTATAGATTTTCCAACTATGCGAAGTCATATATTGAGTTCAACAAATCATTGTATTTCACTTTATTTTACTTGAATTGCGTCCTTCATATCTAATGCATTTTTGTCGTCTGGTGGTTCAAAATATTTGGTGAACGAAAGCCTTTTTATCATAGGCAGTTGAATCAATATTTCTCGCAATTTAATTTAGATAAAAATTATGCTGCCTATTTTTCCTTAAAATATTTCGTTACAAAGTTAGAGAACAAAAAGTGAAAAAAGTCCCTTTTTTTAAATTTTATATAACTTCCTCTCTGAATGTTCAAATATACATTGCAATGCAATAATATGAAATCGCTCCATATGAAAAACCTCGAATAGATGGATTATAATAAAAATTATAGAATTTTTATTGATTTAAAAGTGCAACAATCTTCAGTAAAATTTATTTATGGTTATCCAAAAATATAATGCTTATTTTTTAACTTTTAGAATAACTGAATATTATTATCAAAATATAAAATAAAAAAAGACACTGATGAAGTTATAACAAAACACAACAATTCAAACATAACAGAGAAAAAACACATCATTCCATCAAAACAAAAGAAATAAAAATAGGAGAAAATTATATAAATATAAACAATACAATACAAACCTCAAGCATTTGTTGATTACGCATTTCACGATCACGCCGTGCCGCATCTTGTTTTTCAGCCCGATCAGTTGGTGTTGATTTTGTTCGATTTGATGATATTGATCCACTACTACTATGATCGCTACGCATTTTATTTGATTGATTTTGTTGAATCGATTGAGTAGAACTAGATGAAGAGGATGATGATGATTGTGCTGTAATTGTTGTTGCACTTCCATCCCAATTGCTAACAGTCGCTGTGATTGATGTTGCATTAGCAGCAAGTGCTGCAGCAGCCGCTGCTAATGACGAGTTTGTTTCATTTGATATACGTGCATGCCGTTTTGCTTCACGTATTGCTTGTTGTTGTTTTGCTAATTGTATACGTTGATCAACAGTTATTGTTGATTTTAATAATTGTTGTTTAGTTAATGCTCGTAAATCTTCTAATCTAAATCAAATGAAATGTGTACAATTAAATTCATATTCAAACCTATATCATATAAACCTAATCAATAATATAGGTTTACCTATGTCATAAACCTATATCATTTTTATTCATTCAAAAGCAATACAGTATGAAAACAAAATCATTTAATTTACAAATTATTGTGAATTATGACTTGAAAACCATTTTAAGAAAAAGAACCCCTAAAAGTATATCCGTAGAAAACTAAAAATTTTGTATGAAACTTTTTAGTCTGGGGATCATTTGTGACTCGTTACACAGGAGCATATTTTACACACCAAAATAAGCAAAAAATATTGAGTAATTTTTTATCGAATTCGCCCTGATTTAGCCGCAATCCACAATTTTATATATTTTTTCTTTTATAAATATAAAATTTTCTTTTATAAAACTCTTGAAGATATTCTTTTGAAAGTCGGCTGAGATTGAAATTCATTACAGCATATGTTCGAAGACCGTCATTGACAACAATGCACAGCTCCAGAACCATGCTTATCTCTGATCTTGCGACCAATCTCAGCTGATTAAAACAAACAACTGAATGCTTTCATAGAAACCAAATCGAGCAATTTTTAAAGGATTATTGCAGAAGTAAAATTATTAAACGAATGTAATTTCGTTATTTCTTTACCGATTTTGATGAGTGAGTAATTTTTAGTTTAAAGTACTAAAACTTTTGTATCGTAAAAATTATTGTTAAAGTTACTGATTTGATTGATATTTGATTTTAAAAATTTGAAGTGGCCGACATTTTGAATTAAGGAAACATTTTTGGAAAATTATTTTGGAATATTTTTGAGGTCTATATGCCTGTGAGATTTGCCTAGTTTGAAAAGAATATCTTTAAGAGTTTTGTAAAATATTAATAAAAGACAAAAGAAGACGAATTGCTAAACTCAAACGTTTTGTTTAAATTTGGTGTGTAGAATATGCTCATGTATAGCAAGAATAAGATATTAAAAATAATTTATATTTTCAATGATGCACACTCTCGTTCATAAAAATTAAACCACCAGTAAGTCGCATTATATTCGCTCTGTACGCGACTGCAGCGCCATAGGATGTATGATTGATTGATTGATTAATATCGGGGTAAAAACTATTGCACTTCGACCCTATGGTCCATTGTGCTCCCCCTTCTACCTCAGTCTGACGAGACTCGCTTCTCCCATATGTTGGCAATAGCCTGGAGCTTGCTTATCAGGTTCTCACGAAGATTCATATATTCGGGGTGAGATGCACCGAATATCCTGTATCTGCTGTAACCCAGAGGTTCGCAGTCAAAGATTATGTGGCTGGATGTTTCTTCCTTCTCGCCACACAATCTGCACATAATGGAGCCGTTCAGGATATATGAACTAAAGGAGGCTATTACAGATCTTTTTATTATGAATGGAATGAGACTTCGCAATAAAAATTTGTTATTATCAATTAAAAAAACATTTCATGTTAAAAAAAAATTACAATTAATATTTGTTCCTGTGAAGTTTTTGAGTGAAATTAGCAATTAACACTTTGTAAGTAAAATTAATTAAAAAAACAATACAAAAGTTGTTAAGTGAATAAATTCAAATTTAGCGCTATCTGTGTGTTTATCAACTATCTATATTATTATTTTTATTTATTTAAAATTATTAATATGACTAATGTTTTTCTGTTTATGTTGTTGTAATAGTATCTATTTTCTATTGACATAATTAATTAAAAATGTATTGAATTAGTTTAATTAATAAATAATTAATTACAATTTGAGTTATCAAAAGTTAGTAAGCTGTAGGTTAAGTTAATGTCAGAGTAAATCTCATAATCAGAGTAAAATATTGGCAAGTAAAAATAGTACAAATTAATTAAATTGCTATTTATCGATAAAGGTTTTAGGTGCTTGTTGAATAAATAAATATTTGTTTTTCAGTTTCAAAGTAAACATGGGCATAATTATTAAAACAGGATTCCAATCAATTACACATACGATCGAATTTCAGCTACAAAAATCTATGCAATGAAATAAATTCTCAGGAATTTTATTCAATATTTGATAGGCCCTTAAACGCTGCATGATTCTTTCAACGTTAATTCTTACTCTTGCTACACTGTATGTATTAAATATATGTATTTTAATACAATGTATGTATTAAAACACCCACTTTTAACGCCTAAATTATCCACTGCGTACGCTAGTGTCGATTTGGCTCTACGTACCATGACTACGCACAGAGCGAATACTTAATGTATGTGTATAGCATACAATAATACTTAGAATGCTTCAACTGGTTCATTTTTTATGAACGGGAGTGTATATTGCCACATTAAAGTCATATCTGGGATAATCTAGCTGACTAAATTGACTATTACTCTAGCACATGATATTTCAGTAAAAGTGCAGGATACATAAATTTCGGCACGTTTCATCGAATACACCTAATTATTTGTATTAAAAGTATTAAGCATTTAGTGTGTACAAATATTACAAGCTTGCGCATTTAAAATAATGTTAAAAGTACGTTTTTAAAATGAAATTAATTAGAAAGGTTAGTTGTTGATCATGATTGATCACTAATTACAGTCTCCGGATACTTCTATCGAAATACATTACATCCTCGTCGTTTTTAAATTTCTTGCAGTTTATATTCGAAAAAAATAACTTACATAAGAAAGTTATTTCTGGAATTAAAAAAAAATTGTTTATACGTTGAAATTTTTCGATTTTCTCATTTTTTTACAATTGCTGATGCTTTTCATTCCAAACAAAGTATCATGAAGAATAGATAAATAGGAGATTGAACGACATAGGCAATTCGTCTGTTTTTTCGGGACGATGGGACGATGTTGTACAGGGAAAGCATAGATATACTGTTATATATCTATGAGTGGAAGGTTGTTTAAGGTTAGGAATGCGTGTCTGCATTTACGAAAGGAATATGGTCTGTAATTACCGGTTTTGTCATCTTCTTTCTTTATCTAATATATGTTAGTATTGTAAACATATATTTGTATATTATTATTAATTGAAATTATCACTATGATTCTTCATCTTTTAATTTATTGCAGATTATTAAGAATTCTCTATTATTAATTTAATTATTACATGATAATCGAAAACAATTTTTTATTATCTATAAAACTAAGACTTCTTATTAACTGAATGAAAGTGATTTCTTGGCGCCTACATTTAAACATTTAAATTCCGTACGGCACTGAGACCAGTGACCCCTACTGATAAAAGATAGTTACACCAATTCTTGACCGTTTTTTTAACATTACGTTCGCTCTCCTAATATATCTATTCTTCATGCAAAGTATTATCACGGTTAAATATTATAGGAAAACTTGAATTGCGCATTTACAAAGGAAATAAAAAATACTTCAATTTTTTATTTATTTATAATTTGTTTCCAAACAGTAGTACTTTTCTTACCTCGGGCTTCGGACAGCTGTATAATCAGTATACAATCGAGTATCGTCACTTATTAATAAAAAAAAGGCATTATTATAGATTGCAACAATAAAAAATACTTCTTAACATGCATCAAAATGAAATGGTTCTCTTTTACAATGATTTTCTCAAATATGAAAAAATATGTACTAAAACATAGACTTTTCTTATGATAAAACAACAAAATTCTCAATATAGCGAACTTAGATAACGTCAAACAAAATACAACTGCGTATAATACGATCTCTAACAGTTATACAAAGACAAAACGTCAAATTTTGTTTCAAAATATCGACTTTGAGGGTCAGTAGGTCTCGCGGGAGAAATTGATAATACGATTACCTGTTTAAAAAATTGTTATGAATAAAAAATATTTTAAAATAAACTATTGGTCTAAGAGCCGAACCTAGATCAACCTTCACCCATCTGTTAACCGGATGAAACATATTTTTTATGAATTGTCATTAATAGGCGAATACGCCTAAAATGCATTGCCTATCAAAATCTTGTCATGACTATTTTTAATTAAATTAATTTTAATTAATTTTTTTTTCTGTCCTTCACCCACTTGTTAACTCAGCGAATTTTTAGGCTCCTGTACTATATGTTTCCAAAAATGTTGTAAATCTTTGTGGTGCGGTGCTAGTGTAATATCGATTGTATATTTAGTCTCCAGATACAATGAACTTTATAATTGTAAATTTGTATATTACTTGAAAATGGAAATAAAATAAAAACTTTTGAATGTGTAAAACCTTTTTGCAACATCTTCGTCAGTCATTCGTATAAATTCACCATCATTTGCCAATTCGGACGGTGCTGGTTGTAAAAAATCACCAATTATTGGACGTGTACTGAATGTGAAATTATCTCGTGTTAAGTCTGTTACATTATTGGATTCCAAATACTAAAGAAATAAGACAAATTAAATAAATTCGAAATAACCCATAAAGGTGTTAGAAGATAGAAGAGACTGCAAAGAATTGGCCATCACTTAATAAACGCACTCTACCACGAAAACGAATAGAATCGATGTTATCCGTATCTTGTTATGTCCACTCCTTATCTGTGAGCGGTGGCCCAATTACTTTGAAGAATGGAGAGTTTAATCTTAATGCGTTCCCGGCGGATTCTTGTACTCTCACTTCTGCCTTATAATATTCCCACGGAATAACCTTCTAAAGGAGTACCTGCGATGATAAAATAAATATATTTATACTAACCTGTATAATTTCGGAAATTTGTCGTAATTTCCCTTTCGATTCAGGTGAAATGTAATATACATCGCCTTTAATACCACCATTTTTACTTAAGCCACGTATTATTGTTTCACGTTTCCAACCTTTTTCTAATGGAATTCGTAATTCATTTTCGTCATAATATTTTTTCTTTTTTGCATTTGGACCATTGTCTATTTCACCATCGGAATCTGTTAAATTTGAATCAGATAAATTCTCTGAATCTGTTGAGACTTCCATATTGCTTGAATCACTTAAAGCACCTTTTAATTTTTCCTAAAATAAATTGGTATTAAAATTTTTTTGTTAAATATTATAATTTCTAAACAAATTTAGAAGAATTGATTATTTATAGACAAAATTTATGTGAATTCATTATTTCTCTTGTTATTGCATAATCAAAGAATCATAATAAATGATATGGTATTCCGACAAACTATACCACTGTTAACAATACATTTACTTTTGAGGAGAAAAATTATATTATTAATCGAAATCTTCACATAAACTAATCTCATAATTAAGAAAGAAACTCGTTTAGAACATGATAAATCATTATGAAACTTATTTTTTACTACTACTTCCTTTTTAAAAAGGAGTAAAAAAAATTCGTTACGCAGGAGCTGCTTCAACTTAGGAAATTTCCTTAGAATATATAAATCACTTTCTAGCGGTCGCAATTTTAATCTGATCAAAATTAAATATCGTATCTGATATGATTTTAGTATTTGCAAGGCAAATTTTATTAATAAATGACATACGTCAAGGGGAAAGGGTGGCATAAAGAAAGAAGATAACACAAAATATAAAATATCTCTCTTAATATTAGAACAATCGAAAAATGCGTAAGGAATAAAGTTGTAGAAAATCATGTTTGCTACAATTTATCACCTCATCATTTTTGCTCAAACTCTACTGTGTACAGATATATTGAGGAATTTAATTTTTAATCTTAATCCGTCAATATTTCTGTAAATATTAGGGTAACAGAAAAAATGGTAAGAAACAAAATTATAGTAAAATTTAGTACTTACAACTTTACTTCTTATAAATTTTTCGAGTTTTCGAATATTAAGGGAGATATGTCAAATTTTGAGTTCCCCCTCCCTCTAAACCCCCCTTTCCCCTTGTTCGATTTTACCCATTAGGTCAACGAACTTGACCTTTTGAATACCAAAAGCGTCCCAAATACCAAATTTCATTCCAATCAGATCAAAATTGTGACCGCTAGAGCGATTACAGACACATATAATATATATATATATATATATATATATATATATATATAGACTGTGTTGGAATGCTTTTCCAACACAGAATCAAAATTAAACATTATTTATTACTGGCAGACCGTCTGGTTACTGTGCGGAGTCAGTCAGCACACATCTCATGTGCGTATGGTAGTTTGTTTGCCATTTAAGAGTGCGTAATGACTCATTTAAGAGTGAGTTTGTATTGATTACATGTGTACTGACTGGCTACGCACAGTAACCAGGCGGCCTGCCAGTAATAAATAATATTTAGCATTAATTGTCTATTGGAAAAGCATTCCAACACAGTCTATATCTATATATCTATATATATATATATTTCCAAAGATATATATATAAATTTTCCAGATGGTGATTTTTTACATCTACTAGGTAGGATCGGACATTTGAAGAAATTTTTGCGAAATTTTGACTTCGGTACAGGACCAATAGCTCTATTTTCTTTAGGAGGAAAATCGCTAAAAGAGAAACAACTTCAGAATTTTTCTGGTGCAAATAAACCTACGATAGTTTGGAAACTAATAGATATATTTATTTTTTCATTAATCAGTCTTTCATTATTTCAAGTATTTTTTTAATTAAGATACTTCTGCGATCTCCAACAAAATTTTAAGAAATAATATGTTAATTACCAACTGTTTTTCATCCCCCGATTCAGCCATAAGCTGCTGTGCAGCTAAAATATTAGATTTAAGTAAAGACATTTGTTGATTTATTGACGTATTAGGATCTAATATGGGCATTGGTTTGATTCCTATAAGAAATTTTAGATTAAACAATAGAATGAATAAAATATATATAAACAATAATAAATATTTAGTAGACAAAATGTATTGAATGATAAAAACCTAAAGCTCTACTCTGTGCTAGCAACGATGCAACAGTGTTTTTCTTCGGTTTCGAAACACCTCTGCCTAAATTTCTAGGACGACTATCTTTTGTTTTTTCTGTCATGTTATTAATACTATCACCTGCATTACTACTTCTTGAATTATTATTATTATTAGAATTGTTATTATCGTTTTCTTCAGCGGATCCACTTGATGGCCGTGGTGAATCAGCAGCTGCAAATAATTGGGCTAGTGATGGGGATGGAGTTGAAGGAATACTTGTTGGTAGAGAACTTGATATTGTTAAATTTGATGGGATTACTCGGCGTGGTCTTGGGCCAGGTTTACGTCGTGCTAAAACAAACAAAAATTAATTTGTATTACCAAATAACAAATTTTAATGGCAAATCCGCATATTGTTTCACTTCTGAAATATTTTTGACATCGAAAATAAGACATAATGTCTATATTATATAAAAATATTTTTATAAATGTCAGAAATATAAATTTTTAAGTATGATTTTAAAAATAAATTGTATACGTACAAATTCGATCACTTTGATGTTGAGGTTGTTGTGGTGGTGTTATTCCTAAATTTGCAGACATATTACTTAATGAACTTAATGAACTTTGTGCTGATGATGATGACGATGATGATGATGGTTTCATTGATAAATTTAACGGTGCATCACAATTTGATTCAGATACTCCTCCGACACCACCATACGATGGGATTGTAATACCGGATGGACTCCCGTTTGTGGTTGCTGGCAGCTTTATGACCTCAACTCTATCATTAGTGGAAAGTGTAGGATTTGAAAAGTCTTGTGGTTCAGTCTAAAAATAAACAAATGCAAAACATTAACTTTTTTATTATTTCGTCTTGAGTTTTTTAGAATTAAAATTGAGTTTAAAAGGCTTTATTTCGCCATGTACTATGAACTTTGAAAGTTAATGTCTATTTTTTAAATTTTATAATTGATCCGGATAAAGGTTGTTCATTAAAAATATAGTAACTACTTTTATTAGAAAATTTTTTTTGAAAACCGGATGAATAATGAATGCACAACTAATAAATTTAAAAAAATGACATCAAATTTTGTGGCCAAGTGTACTTAAGAATAGTTAATAAAGGTCAGACAGAGAAAAAAGTTGCGTCAAAGTTTAAATTTGGGACAAAAAGTTTCATACTCATGCTTTGAGCGTCAAAATTTATTTCCAAAGTATTGAGGCAACCAAAGACCCGCGTATTTGGAGACACTATTGGATTTTCAGGGAAATTTCGGGAAACATGTATATTCCCTGATAATACACAATTGATGTATGAAAGAATATGAAAATTTCAAATTTGCATTAGCTTATTAATCTTAAAAAATTCAGCCAGATTTTCATTTACATTCATCAAATGTATATTATCGTTCAAGATATGCTTAGAATGATCAAATAAAACAATTTGTCCAAAAATTAAACTTGAACGCAATTCTTTGTACATCTACTAACTTTAAATTTTTTGGGTTAATAAATATGTTAGTGAAGATTGTGATAAGAGTAAGGAGGGCAGTAACGTAACATGCCAGTGAAGATCGTGAAGAAAAATAAGAGAAGTGTAACACTGACAACAATGACTAAGAGATTCTTGAAAATAATAGTCGTTTTCATCCAATCTAGAAATTAAAAATAATTTTTATAATTGATAATTACCTGTGGTTTAAGTCTTTTTCCACCCCGGTCAATTAACATCCCCGTACTGGAGTGAGATGCTACAACAGAGACAGAAGGTGGATCTAAAGAGATCGTTTTTTTTCTGCCACGATTGGTTGTACCTGGTACTTTCGGACCGACAATTGAAGACGTATACTTAATTATTTCCGTATCCGGCGGCAATCGAACACCTCCCAGAATTGAACTCGGATCACTGAAAAAAATTTATTAATTTAATGATTGATACTTTAAGATTTAATAAGTTTTCAACACATTTAAGGTAATACGATCTAGGTTAGCTACTAAAAGATTAAGACTTTACTTTTTCACTTAGTATTTTTACATATGATCGAATTAGTTTTTGAATATTTAAGGGTAGGTTTATAACAATAAGAAGAGAAAAAAATGACTAACACAAATTTTTACCCACCGATTACAGTTCCTGAGTTTCCTGACTAACTCATTTTCTATGCATTTTAGAGAAAAATGTGCAGAGGTCGCAATATTTGAACGAGAAAGAAATTTGTATAATGAAATAAGAAGAACTTTCTAAAGTTTTATTCTATCTCTTATCGTTTTCAAAATAAAATTTAGGGTTGGGGGTTAGGAATAGGTAATTAGTTCCATTAACTAAATTCATGATATCTATCTTTGTTTTAGTATAACCATGTCAAAAAATCTTGATGCAGTCTCATAATCTCAGACCTCTTTTTAGAAATCGGAAAATGAAAAATATGTTTTTCTGTGGATATAAATATTGATGGCAAATTTCAAATTTTTCGTACAATAATTTTTGATTTTTTTCATTATGATGGCTGTAATCGATATGTGAAAAATCGAATTGAAAAAAATCATTCCTTTCTCTTGTTAGTATTATAAACAATAACATGTTGTGAGGGAAGCTTAAATTTGTTTGCAATATTAAACCACTATAAGGATAGAGCTAGATACATAAAAGAGTTAGACTTAAGGCAAAGAAGGGAAATTGCAAGTATAAGACTAGGAAATTCGAATTACAAAAGCAGAAAAGATGAAAATGAAAACAAAGTGTGTGGTCTATACAACTCCGCAATTGAAAAACACATAATAAAATACAGAAAGGGTCAAGGCGAAATAAGATGAAAAAATAATAGGTGATGTGAGGGATGATATAGGATACTGACAATTAAAGACGTTGAATTGAACATGTTGCCAGCATTTATTAGTGTGGCAATGAATAAGAGAAAAGAAAGAATATCAAATTAATTTATCTGTGATTATGGACATTTTTAATACAATTTTTTATATTTATTTTACTTTTATATTGTATTTTCACTTTCATAAACTGTTTTGATTATGTAAATAAAGTTGTAAATTGATGAGCTGTAAAACAGTACATCAAAAATAAAGAATATAATAATAATCAATTTTAGGAAAATTTTAATTCTACGAGGACTTTTAAATAATAATTTCAAATTTTGTTAAAGAAATCCGCTTAATGTGAGAGCGATGCATTTTCATGATCTCTTTATTGCACATGAAAATGCCTGTCCTCATCAAGTACCACGATCATATAACCTTAATGTTTTTCGATTATAATTAATAATTTTTACCTTCCCTCCAAAGCAGCACTGACAAAGAGAGTCATTAAAGTTAATTAGTTTTAAGCATTTATATTTGTAATATTGTGTAATTAATTAAATTATGTTTAAGTAAAATAAATATTTCTCAATCTTACCTTAAAATACTTGCAGGTATTCCCGTGGCTATGGAGCTATTCACCAAAGATTGTGTTGTTAATGTGTTCCCACTTAACTTATCATTACCCGCATTCGAAACGGAAGCCGTTGCTAAACTTAAAGGAGAGGTAAAAATAGAAGAAGATACAGGTTGACCCTGTGGTGGCACTTTGGAAGTAACCAGTCCCATTGATGTCATACTTCCACCAGAAGATTTTGACATACTACTTGACATTGGTACTGATGAAGACATTGAGGAACTTGGTTTTCCATAACTATTTTTATCATTTTTATTTAAACTTTTCCCAATATTTTTTGGTGTCAATGACGATGACTTATTTGTTGGTTGTATTGTGAGACTAGGATTTAATTTTTGACCAGTTTTTGATGTGTAACTTAAATTTGATGGATCTAATTTAGCCCCGGCTTGTAAACTTAAACTAGTAGCGGAACTATTTTTAGGTTTTGTTGAACTGCCACTATTTTTTAATGAATTCGATGATTTTGAGCTAGATTTTTTATGAGTATGAGATAAACTTGGTAAACCTAAACCTGGATAACCTAAATCAGGATTGCCTAATGATGGAAAATTTAAACCAGATGCTTGCAGTCTAGCAAGGTAATCTTGTGCAGCTAAATGAGATGCCATTGACCACCATGCAGCACCTGAAAATTTATTTTTATCAGAATTCGCAATATTCAACAAATACAAAATTCAAATAACAAATTTATAGTAAATATAGTCAAAACAAGTAATATAACAACTAAGTTAATTGTCTGAATATCCAGTATATACTGAGTTGATATTAATGTTTGAATTGTTAACAATTTTTGAATTGTCGCACAATTTAAAAAAAATCTCTTATGGTTTTAAAGATGGGCAATTTTTTGCTTTCCGAGGAACTTTTGAGCACAAATTATGAGAAATCTATTGAGTTTATGGAAAAATTTTCAAACAAAAGAGAAGATTTTTTGTTAATAAATTTTTGTCATATCTCTTACGGTTTCAAAGATATGTAGTTTCGCCCATTTTTCCCAAACATGGTCCGATTTTGCCCATTAAGGAACTTGACCTTACTTTTTGCTCTAGAACACACACAAAAAATTTCAGCTCGTTATCTCTTTTCGTTCTTAAGTTATCGTGTCTACAGACGGACGGACAGACAGACGGACCTGCGGAAATGGCCGAATTAGACCAATTTATGAACACATGTGCCAAATATCCATGCCTACGATCAATATTTTTAAGCGTTACAAAGTCGTGATGAAACTTAATATACCTTGTATATTAACATATACCTACTGGGTATAAAAATTATTATATAACTTACTCGCAGCTGGATTTAGACCTAAGCTTGCAGCTTGACTCGCTGCAACACTTAACGTATTACTGTAAACGCCTTGTCCCAATGAAGGATGTGAATACGCACTGGACACGCTAGCAGAACTCCCACTACGTCCACTACTGGATGATGTTAAACCAGAATTTCCACCACCTCCGCGCGCTTGACTTGGTGATGTCATTAGGTTAGCACTGCTTGATGATGATGAAGTAGACAATGAATGAGGAGGTGTACCAAGGAGACCAGGTGGTGGGAAACCAGCACCTGGTGGACCTAAGGTGGGAGGAAACGGTGAAGGAAATAATGACGCGGTGTCACGTGGCCAATAAGCTATAATTTGAAAATATTAAAATCTAAAACTAATCTAAACATTAAAAAATAAGTTATCCTACATACCAAACAAGCTAGCAGCATCCAAAAGAGCACTGGGATCCGGTGTAGGCAACTTACTTGTGGACGAGCCACCATCATTCCCACCGTCTCCATTTTCTTTATCCATTGCTTTATTAGGCAAAATGGCCTTAGTTGTTTTTTACTCTAAAATGTAGTTCAGCCCATTTTCCATACCTACAAAAGAGAAAAAAACATAATTAGAAATCTTTAAAAATATGATTCCTATTGTCAAATATAATAAATTTTATTAAGCCAACTAAGTAAAAATTTATATGATTTAAGATTGAGATAAGTTTTAAATTTCAATTATTCATGGCTGACTGATCATACAGATCAACGAACTGATTATATTGTTTTATACAGTGACGTATTATATTATTACTAATACATAGAATTGAAATTTATACGTGCATATGTTCTCTTGTTTTATCAAATATGCGATATAAAAATATGCACTTTCTACTCAAAATAAAATTACTTATTTATTAAAAAATTACGTTTATTTCATGGTTTAATCAATGAAGAAATTACTATACCAAAAGTTTCCGGTTATATCTTTGATCGTAGTGAAAACATTTGATATATAATTAAAGTTGATTACATTTCTTACAAGTTTGTTAATACATCTATTCACTATCAACTGTTTAAGAGATATTCATTGTTAAAAATCAATGAATGTGTGGTATTTGTGGTTTTCTAACGCATTTTTACCATATCTAAGCTTTAAAATACAATTGAAGTGAGTTGATAATGCTGTCAACTCACATAAAATACAAGTAAAAAACTAAACTCTTTAACTAAATATCAGTTAAAAAACATTATGAAACGTGTTTTTTTAAAGTCTGTTTAAGGTGGATTTAAACAGACTTTAAACAAAAGCTCAATATAAACTAAAGACGACATGAGCATTTATTATAAAGCGGTCAAATAAATAAAATAAATAGTTTTCAATAACACAATAAATTAGAAATTACACAAAAAATTAAATCTACATTGTTTTTAACTTTTAAGCGCCTAAAAACATTAACTATGCCGCTTAAAGTTAAAGTATTTTATCTGCAAAATTTTCTATCTTGGTTTTTCGACGTCTTTTAAAAACAACAAATGAACCTTGAACATCACTAAATAAGTCTTTTGGTGGGACTTTAAAGAATTCGGTTCAATTCAGTTAAATAATTTTTTAATCGTTGAATTTATCAGGTTGGTCACAAAAATAGCAAAATAAAATTCCTTGAATTTTCAGGTTTTCCATGACTAAGAAGTAAATTTCCAGGTCTATTAATACGTTTCACTACGTGATATTCATGTATATCGACGAAACGATCTTCCAACGCATTTAATCATCGACACTCTTTTCGCTTGAAATGAATGCATGGATTATAAACCATTTTTTCCATAATAGGGCCATATATATTTGTCTTAGGTATCCGAAGAGGCAAAATACGCACGCAATTTAACTTTAGTTGACATTCTGCGTAACTAATTTTTTCTCTTCTAAACTACATTTAGTTGGTTAAATTATTACATTTGGCCAAGATCATGAACAAAATTTCATAACATTTCCAGATTTTCTCTGACAAAAAAAACGTGGCAATCCTGGCCCAAGAAAGTGGCCATCCGATTTAATATCCCATTTAATATTCCGCCATTTTTAACTCTCAAGTGTCTTAGCCTAAAACTGTTAAATTTTTTACCCCATTTTTCCGAGTATTTTGTAGAAATTATATATATATACAAAAAAAACGTGGCAATCCTGGCCAAGAAAGTGGCCATCCGATTTAATATCCCAATGGCGGAAGATTAAATGGGATGGCCACTTTCTGGGGCTAGGATTGCACGTTTTTTTGATATATATATATATATATATATATATATATATATATATATATATATATATATATATATATATATATATAGCATATATATATATATAGCAGAGTATTGGAAGAATACCGACGTCGAGGGGCGTTATAAATGGGGGTTCATTGAACTTGACCCAGTGGTGACTATATTGTACGTATTTATGTGTATACGACTACATGTGTGTAACTTTGACATTGACCTTTTACTACAGTGCCAATTTGCATAATTTAAGTTTCATTATTTTATTTTAAAATGTTAGCGTATGATATTTTTATAAAAATTACGGTTGTTCTTTTATGAAAAAACTACAATAATTTCAAAACAAATTGGTAGTGAAAAAAGAGTAGTATTTTTCTTATATCTCAATCCACCATGTGTAGGTTTTTTTCAGCCCAACATTTTGATTATCTTTTTTTAAATCTTACTATGCACGTAAATAAGCAAACTATTTGTGCGCTCTCTTCACGTAACGCTCTCATAATATTTGGTGCTTTTTAATGAAGGAGTTTATTTTGGTTATACGCCCACCGTAGATCAACCAAGATGCTACTTACTTAAGCGGATGCTAAACGTGTAAAAAATAATATAAGTCCTGTATGGACCAAATTAATCGACTTAATATACCTGTTTCCATCACGTTGATTCGTATAAATTAATCGTATAAAATCAAGAACACTATCTTGATTTTAAACAGTCGTTTATAATTAATCGTTGAGTTATTTATGCATAATACAGTAAGTAGTTAATTGGTTTTTCATGGCAGAAAAATGATTATCTCATTCTGGGATTCTCAAAAAAAAACTAATAGTAAAAAAACATTAATTAAGAAATGCGACACTTTAAAACATGGTTGGTTAAATTTTTCTTATTTATATACGAGTATATGACGGCTGTGTCGTAAAAATGGTTGATTTTTGTTTTTTTGAACTTCACATCTCAAAAAATAAAAATTTATTTAAAATTTCAAATTCGCCCCCTTTACCTAGATCAGTTTTTTGTATTATAAATACGTATTCGACTACAATGTAGTCATCATCAGTATAAATTAGCTAGTCGTACTTTACTCTTTGACAATTTTGACAAGAAATAGATAGAAAGTGGAGATCAATAGACAAAAATAAAAATAAATAGAAAATTAACTAAATTAAAATATACTGGATTTAAAATATAATAAATTTTAAATTATTTTGAAATTACTCTTGTTAAAATTTCTTTATTCACATTTATTCCTGTTAATTTTACTCTTATTAAAATTACTCTTATATTGTCGCAGGATATGTTACTTGTTACTAATTTGGTGACAATTTCATAATCTTTCTTGGTTTTACTTATTTATATACGAGTATATGACGTCTGTGCCGTAAAAATGGTTGATTTTTGTTTTTTTGATCTTCACATCTCAAAAAATATAAATTTTTTTGACTTCGCGTTCAGACATAGCTTTTTCAAATATAAAACTTATCCACAATACTCGAAACAAAACATATAATTAGTTATAAAATCAGTTTGTTATTATTATTTTTAAATATTTGGAATCTTTAACAATAATGTCTCAAAATGATGTAAACTCAACTCAAGTAAATAAATATTTATAGAATTGATAATAATTAGTAGAGTTGTTATGTTATTAGTCTATGGGCCACCTAGCCAAATTAAATAAAATGGTATAATTTGGGGGTACTATGTTTCCTCCTTAAAGTAATTGACAGGTTTATTACGATGTGAAAAAACCATGATGGCGGCCATTCCAAGACTATAACTCGGGAACTATTCGTCCGATTTCATTACTGTTTTTTTAAAACTAAAGTTCTACATGTGCGCTTTAAAATTTGTTATATGAACTGTTTCGATAAAGTCAACCATTAATTAGAAATTAAAAGAAATATTGCAAATTTTCTCATTTTTTTATTAAATATTTTTTTTAAACAAGTTTTTACACAAGGGGCTGCATCAACTTAGCGAATTTCCTTAGAATACATAAATCACTCTCAAGCGGTCATAATTTTAGTGTGATCAAAATGAAATATAATATCTGATATGACTTTAGTATTTACAAAAATTAAATTTATTAATAGCCAAAATAGGACGATGTATAACGATTATTGTTTATAGTTATTATGGAAACGACAATCAAAATTGACATTTCAAAATTAAAACAAAATTTTAATGAAATATTTTTATAGTTTATTTTCCACAAAAAGAAGCAGGAGATTCTATATTCGACTGTTAAGTAATGCAACATCTAACTGACTTACATGTCTGATTACCCAGTATATACTGAGTTGTATATCAATGATTAAATTGTTAACAATTCTGCGTATTCGAAACGTTAACAATTCTTTCCGAGGAACATATAATCACAAATTATGAGAAAACTATTGAGTTTATGAAAATATTTATCAAACAGAACTTGTTTATTTTAAAAAGAAGATTTTTTTGTTAACAAATTTTTTTTCTATCTCTTATGGTTTCAAAGATGTATATATACCCCCCCCCCCCCGAGCCTAGGGAAACACGTTCCAATGGTTTCAAAGATAAGCAGTTTTGCCCAAATATAGTCCGATTTTGCCCATTAACGAACTTGACCTTACTTTTTTGCTCTAGAACACATTTCAGCTCGTTATCTCTTTTCTACAGACAGACATGCGGAAATGGTCAAATTTTATGAACACATATACCATTCATGCCTACGATCAATATTTTTAAGCGTTACAGTCGTGATCAAACTTAATATACCTTGTATATTTACATATACTAAATTATACGTAATTGCTTTGGGCAAGAATTATTTTTTGGATTAAATCTGTAAATTGTTATTTTTAGCTTTTTAATATAGTGACTTTTTGTGTTTTTTGAAGTCGGTTGAATTTAAAAAAACAAATTTTTTTACAAAAATATATTTTTTATGTATTCGTGTCAAACAAACACAAAATATTAAATATCTCTCTTAATATTAGAATAATCGAAAAATGTATAAGGAGTAAAGTTGTAGAAAATCAAATTTGCTACAATTCATTAGCTGATCATTTTTCTCAAACTCTAATGTGAACAGAGATATTTAGTATTTTAACTTTCAATCTTTAATTGTAAATATTTCTGTAAATATTAGTGTAACAAAAAAATGATAATAAACAAAATTACAGTAAAACTTAGTACCTACAACTTAACTCCTGATAAATTTTTCGATTTTTCAAATATTAAGGGAGATAGTCAAATTTTGTGTTTCCCCCTCCCTCTAAACCCCCTTTCCCCTCGTCCGATTTTACCCATTAACGAACTTGACCCAAGAATTACAAATACATTTTAGAATACCAAAAGCGACTCAAATACCAAATTTCATTCCAATCGGAATAAAACTGTGACCGCTAGAGAGTCCGCATACATTTAAAAAAAGTACATACATATATATATATACAATACGAAATATATATATATAAACAAAAACAATAGCTGCATTTCCTTTGGAGGAAATTCGCTAAAAAAGCTTCAAACAAAAGATGTAATGTAATAAATTGTCTTTAATTTGATGTATTATATGTATGGATCGAATGGCTGAAAATACATGCAAAACATGAATTTGTGTTTACTTCCGTTGAAATTTACCGTTTACTAAAAACTGTGTACAAAAGAAAAAGCTTCACTGTTTCAATCAAATTAATCGTAAATTAGTAGTTGTTTATGGAAATATCGAATATTTTCTGATTTTCTTGTGATTTTTAGCATTACGGAAACTTAGGATACGGTTCTGTAGTATTCGACCGTTTCCTGAATTTTAGAAGCAATTGTGGTCTTGTATTGAAATTGTTCATCATTAAAAATATGATCATTGCTCTGAAAATAAGCAACTAATATAAGTATTTCGCCATTAAGAAAATGAACCTCAAAAAAACATTTTTCATTTGGTTCGATTAAAAGACACCAGTTTTAGTGTGCAGTATAAGTTATAGCCGCCTCAGATCTCAGAAGATAGTTTATAGTTTCTATAGAAATACTTGCATTAGCAAAATTATGGAAATAAATTATTTGTCAATAAATTTAAAATAAAATAAAAATTGACATTTCAAACTGTCAAAATTTAAATAAAAAAATAGATGCTTTCGTTGCATACAAAAGTCAGCCATGTAATTGAACCTCGTCCTCAGCTCAGTTCTCAATATGAAGAAATTGTAACGAAAAAATTACATATTTTCGGATATTTCTTAAAATAAAGTATTATTCATGTTTGCTAATACTATGCTTTTTCTTTCTTATACGAAACTCAAGATCAATAAACTAATAATTAGCCTAAATCGTGTTGATATTTATGGACTTATTGGAGCTGAATCAAAGATTTCTGTATTAACTGAATCTTTCAATTTTTTCAATTGTACATAATATGGCCACAAAAGCAGCGTTTATTTTCAAAATTTTGTAATTTTGAAATTTCTGCTTCATTCGGTTAAAAAAATGTTTCGGATAAAAGTTGATCATAATAAGGAGACTAACAAATTTTATTCAAAAATTCGAATTCCAAAATCCGAATGAATAAGACACAAATCGACATATGCACTATGTGCCACGAAAGATGCGCTCATTATTCAAAATGATTTAGTTGATTCATTCCTTGTTCATTCGGTTTTTGGGAAAATATTTCGTTATTATATTTATAATGAATAACTTTTATCCGAAGCATTTTTCGAAAACGGAATGATTAAGCCTTAGTTCAGTATCACTAATTATTAATTTGTAAAAAGTTTAATAGCATTTTTCATAATTGAAATTCATTCCTGAGAAACGATGATTAAGAATCTTTGACAAAGATGGACAATTACGTACAATGCAGAAGTTAACTATTGTTATTAACAATTAATAATTTACCTATTGATTTAATTGTCACTCTATAAGTTTTTTATCACACTATTACAACATTTACTTCTTCACAAATTCAAGCATATGATATCAATAAGTACTCATAATAGCTTATTATGATGATATTTTTATGTCAAACTATATACGGCTAAAGTTCCACTAGTAACTACTAGATGGACTCTAAGTATGACTGTCGAGTAGGACCATCTAGACAAAGCTACCTCATGGGAACTACGGTATGTTTATACTCTGCTGAACAAAGGAGTGCTCCGTAGATTTGACATAAAAACAAAATATTAGTAACAGAAAATTCAATGTAAAAGAAGATAAAATTGAATGTAAATATTCTTTAAACCTTTATCAAACCTCTATTGCCAAAAAAGAATTGAAGAATTTCATTTTAAAAAAATGCTCGCCAAAATTGTAATTGCTTGTCTTCCCGTCAAGGACTGATTTTCTTTATAAAAAAAATATTAATATTCATGTCTTCTGACTTGATAAAAACTGGACTTCCATACAAATTCTCATCCCAAGTTTCACTCCCTTGAGGTTCCATTTTCCAAAAACTCGAAAACACGTATTTTAAAAGTGTATAATTTAACTAGGAATATTCATGTCTCGAAAACAATGGAAACTCTGGCTCCCTATTTTACCCATTTAAGGATTAATTTTCTAAAAAAGCGTTAACATTGTTAACTATTACATTGTTTACTATTTATAGACTATATATCATTTCTCATGTTTCTAAATTTTTACCCCCCAAATTAACCTCGTTTATTTTTGTAAAATCCTTTCTTAGTCAAGCTCCATTCTCTAAGGAACATGTCTTCCAAATTATATTATGTTTCTAACTTTAAGGAAAAAACGGACCCCAATACAAATTTTCATCTCGTTAGGAGTAAATTCTCGAAAAATCCGTTTTTAGTATACTTTCACACTCTCTAAGGAAAAAGTCTGCCAAACATGTTCCTAACTTCAATAGTTTTGGCTGGGTAATGATGAGTCAGTGAGTGAGAGGTAATTCACTTCTATACGAGTATATATTATTATTATTGGCCACTTCAAAGCAGCCATCATCAGTGTGAATTGGCTAGTCGTAACTTTTCCCCAGGGAGCTATGTTACTCGTTAATTTGGTTACTGTCACATCAAATTAGCAACGAATACCAGTAAGCTCATAGAGATGATCAATACTTACTATTACTTTGTAGTCGGGCCAGTTAATAGATCTTTTCATAGGATCATATGCGCATGCGATTTCCGGGCACTCTACAATGAGATGAACAAGGACGTGAAGTATTGTTTACTCATTTCTTCACAGTGATTTATTTGACATTCTGCCCGAAACAAAAGCAACTCGTATTTTGAAATAAAAAAGTCTATCCACAACCCTTAAAAATTTATTGTCATCTAAAGGTTAAAAAACGCTTGTAAATGTTTCAATTTTATTATAGTTCCGTACACAAGTTTTGACACGTCATTTTATGACATTAAGGGTTGAATTTTTAAAAATCTAAAAAATATAATTATTTGGTTTCAATCTATAAGGACAAAATTTTAATCTAATTGGATTGAAAATTGATAGTGACATGCTTTCTGTATTTGAAATATCAGGTTCGTTAATAGGCTAAATTAACGAAGAGGAAAGTGGACTTAAAGGAAACAATCGATCAGTAATAGAAAATATATTTTACTATAATTTGTTAAGTGACCATATTTTCTCTAACTCTAGTATTTACAGTTAAATTTTCAATTTTAATACTCTAATAATTTTTAACCCGACATCAAAAAGGAGGATGGTTCTCAATTCGTCTGTTTTTTTAAAAATGTTTGTCACCTCAGAACCCCGTCATTTACGAACCGATTTTGAATTTTTTTGTTTTGTTTTAAAGGGTTTAATTTCAGATTGGTCCCATTGTCACCAAATCGCATTCTGGTGAGGGAATCCCCTGGAAATCGAGGAAAATCCTCATTTTGTATGTGATAACCGATTTTTGCGATTTTTTTTTTTTTTTAAAGGGTAGACTCATTCGTAATGGGAAAATATGAAAATTTTTAAAAAAACCGACCTCAAAAATTTTTTACAAAAAAAACCAACCCCCCCAAAAAAAAAACAAAATGCATGTAAAAAAACTGAAAATCTGTTATGAAAAAATGCACTAAAAAAAAAAAATGTGTTATAAAAAATGCACTAAAAATTAGTAGTCGTTTCGTAGGTCTACCCATATTCTGACAAATAAAATAAGTTATAGAACTTCAAAGTCACTAAAAAGCGAGAAATAAAAAATATTTTGACAAAATGGAAACCCGACTTCAAAAATCAAATATTCTAAAACAAAAAATGCACTAAAAAGTAAAAAATAATTGCATATTCTTGTGTTAATTTTAGTTCACCTAAGCAAAAATTTTTAAATATATATGTACAATTATTGTTATTTTTGGAGGCGGTGTCAGGATAGAGAAATTCACATAAAATTTGGACACCGCCTCCAAAAATAACAATAATTGTACATATATATTTAAAAATTTTTGCTTAGGTGAACAAGAATATGCAATTATTTTTTACTTTTTACTTTTTAGTGCATTTTTTGTTTTAGAATATTTGATTTTTGAAGTCGGGTTTCCATTTTGTCAAAATATTTTTTATAATAATTGATATTCTAACTGTTACAATAATAAATAGTAACTTGACTTGGCATTGATTATAATTACTTCTTTCTCTAAGAGAATTCAGATAGTCTATATATCAGAGTGGGTCAGATTTTTATCTGGAAAATGAATAGGCGATAAATAGGAAAAAATCAATCAGTAATAGAAAATAAATTTTACTATAATTTGTTAAGTGTCCATATTTTCTCTAACTCTAGTATTTACAGTTAAATTTTCAATTTTAATATTATAATTTTAATAATTGATATTCTGTTCAATAAATAGTAACTTGACTTGGTATTCATTATAATTACTCCTTTCTCTAAGAGAATTCGCTTAGTCTATATATCAGAGTGTCTCAGATTTTTATCTGGAAAATGAATAGGCAATAGATCTCCAAAAATAAGAAGAAAAGTTCATATGAACTTGCATGTTTTCAAGCTTCGGCTTCGAGATACAGGTTGTTAAAGTTAATTAAAAACTGTTTGTTTACAAATGTCTCAAAAACTACTTGGCTGATTTCGACTTGGCACTTGACACGTAAGTGGCTTAATTTGATATAATTAGATTTAATTTAATTAAGGTAGGGGTGGTGCTGCGGCATCCTAACTAGATACTTTATAGAAAAATTTGAGTATGCCACTATTTTCCATACCCAGTATATGTAAATATACAAGGTATATTAAGTTTAGTCACGACTTTGTAACGCTTGAATAATTAAAAATCATTATATGATAAATAACAATTTTATTAAAACTAGTGCGACTGTTATGGATAAAAATATCAAGAAAAATAGTGATAAAGGTGTATATTTTTATTTTAATACAGCACTTGACAGTTTGATAAAAAATTTTCGAAGTCGGGCAATACTGGGCAACACTAATTAATCAAGTTTATCCTTTTTCTTCATTAGAAAATATAAAATTATCATATATTTTGTTACGAAAATTTCAAATATTTGTTTTATTTAATAATAATAAAAAACAAAAAAATACAGACGAATTGAGAACCATCCTTCTTTTTGAAGTTGGGTTAATAAAATATGTTTATTTGCATAAGAAAATACAGGATATAAAACGTCAATTGAAGAGTAATAACAATGATAATATATTTTTAACCCGACATCAAAAAAGGAGGATGGTTCTCAATTCGTCTGTATTTTTTTTTTTTTTTTATGTTTATTACCTCAGAACTCCGTCATTTATGAACCGATTTTGAATTTTTTTGGGTTTGATTCCCGATTGGTCCCATTGTCACCAAATCGCATTCTGATGAGGGAATCTCCGGGAAATTGAGGAAAATCCTCATTTTATATGTGATAACCGATTTTTGCGAAATTTTTTAAATATATATGTACAATTATTGTTATTTTTGGAGGCGGTGTCCAAAAGTTATGTGAATTTCTCTATGTTGACACCGCCTCCAAAAATAACAATAATTGTACATATATATTTAAAAATTTTTGCTTTGGTGAACTAAAATTGGCACAAGAATATGCAATTATTTTTTTACTTTTTAGTGCATCTTTTGTTAAGTCGGGTTTCCATTTTGTCAAAATAGGTTTTATAATATTTGTAGTAACACGATGGATAAATAAAATTCTTGTATACAGAAGAGAAATGGTTATATCACATATTTAAATATTTGTATTACATAGTTTGCTAGACCAAGTCAAAATTAGCTTCAAAAACGGGGTTTCCGCCAGGTTGCTCGGAACCGCCATTTAAAGAAAAAAATTTATTCATCTTGACCGAATATGACCCTAAATTTTTACGGTCCGACTAGTGACTTTTGTAAGAAACTTTTGTCATAAATTCAGTATATACCAGGTATTTAAGCAATTAACCCAGTTGTTGTTTACACTTATTTGTACTGTAAAAATTAAATAGCTATGGTAAGTATTAGCCCATTTTGTGACCTAACATATACCGTGTGTGAACATCGCTTAAATTTTAACTATTAGAAATGATAATTATTTTTGACATATATGCAAATACATTTTAGAGTAGTTATGATTAACAATTATTAACAGTAGATATGTACAGCAGTATATTTGTTACTTTATTATTGATCAGAGAATGTTATAGGTATTTAATATTAAATTAAAAAGAATAATATTCGTATAATATGAAACTCTAGCTGGCTGAATGACCTCAATAGCGGTCACAATATTATTATTTTCTTTTTCATACTGTTCTCTTGTTGTTATGCATGTTTGTTGTGGATCACATAGAACGGTAGTGCGTCTGGTCCAGTTTAAGCATCATTATTTAACCCTAAAATCGACGTTTCGCTCTCTCAATCACTTAACTGATTCATCTTCAAAACCTCTAGTGTACTTCCAGTTGACCTAGAAATTTGATGTTTGGTAGGAAGATAAGTCTAGGAAAAAAAACGTAAATTTCCACCCTTAATGGCATTTAATAAATTAAAATCAATAAATTATTATTGATTTTAAA
This sequence comes from Nineta flava, assembly GCA_963920215.1. Classification (NCBI taxonomy): domain Eukaryota; kingdom Metazoa; phylum Arthropoda; class Insecta; order Neuroptera; family Chrysopidae; genus Nineta; species Nineta flava. Next base: position 49,764,303 of record OY986043.1, on the reverse strand, counting down.
TTACGCTCAGCGAAGCGAGCATGTAACGGCTAGTTATTTATATATTACATGTGTGCTATGTCGGGTAGATAGATATTCCACCAAAATAAAAAATATAAAAAGAGATAAGTTCTCGCATACTCGATACAAAAACTATTGATATCCCACCAAAACAAAAATGTAAAAAGAGTTCCGATGGTTTAAACAATACTTGCTAGGGATGGATAAGTCCCTTTTGATATCACAATATACAGTTATTCTAAGTGTGTCATTCCTGGACTGCCGAGACCTTTCAGCCTGCAGTGACCGGTAAGCATCCCAACTAGGTCGATTATCTCTTTCCGGTTTTTGCCAATGAGCCAGGTTGACTTCGCGACATCATAGCAAACTATCTTTTGATTGGCCTGCCTGCAGGCTGCTGTTTCCTTCCATTTTCTATGAATAGACTTATCCAACCATTGGTTTAGGGCAGAGGTAGTCTATCTCCTAGTTATTCCTAGATGTAGTTCTGGTCCTGACATGGGAGTTCGACTCCATCACAGTCGAGTTCGCAGACCGTTTCATTGCGCTCAACCCCGCAGTGTCAAAATCAAAGTTACTTCTTTTGTCCTTGCCAATCTCTCCAGTGATTCTGCGTACTCGACAGCCAGAAGAGTTCCTGAGCAGATATAAACCCGCCGCTCTATATTTTAAGCTCAGTTAACCTAATTTAACTGAGAACCAAGCTATTGAAAGATTCTTCTTAGTAGCTATTTAAAATATTACTTGGCTAGTTCTCAGATATTTTTATTATATGATATTTTTCAACTTGCCAAGTAAAATATTAAATAGCTATAAAGGAAATGTCTGCAATGGATTGGTTCTCAGTCAGGTTAGGTTACGTAGTAGCGGCTGCCCAGAACATGGCACACATAAAACTACTGCCCATTGTGATACCGAAAAGGGCTTATTCAACCTTAGCTACTATTCTTTAAACCATATTGAGACTTTCAAATTTGGCCCTCATTTACATATAACGAATTTTTGGGGCGAATATGAGAAAATTACTACATTTTTGTTTTGGATGAGATATAAAATATACACACAAAGATATAATAATAATAATGCAATAATAATAGTTTTGCTTAAAACAACACTCTTCTCCTCAATGTATAACACTATCTCACTTCTATCTTCTTAACTTCATAATAATATATAAAGCACCACGTACGCCATCACTACTATACTAATAATCATAACTTTTATATATATTTTAACCATTAAAACAAGTACATAAGTTTTTAAATTACATCGTGTTTAAGTTCTTACTACATGGCGACAGTTGTGGACTGGGTTTACTAAACTTTCTGGTGTGATGGATCGCGAATTCGAATATTGTTAGAACCAGAATTGGCATAAAGTATCTTATTTGAAAGTGATCTTTTAATCCGTGACCCGTATAGAGTTTTAATCATAAGCTTCAATTGATAAAAAATATCTATTAGAAGACAGATGTATGGGCACAATAGATTTCCTTTTAAGGAATGGTTAAAGCTCTTATAGTACCATTGCTTACGTTTGCTTGCCAAGTATGGGGTTTAGAGCATTCTGAAGAACCGACAAAATTCTTAACTTTAATCTATAAAGAAATTCTAGGCGTGGCTAAATGTACACCGAGTGATGCGGTATTGTTGGAAATTGGTGAATTACCGTTGGAAGCATACACAACTCTACAATCTCTCTCGTACATGTTTAGACAACTAAACAGTGAGAATAGGCTAGTGCATAAGGAATGCGCTAAAAATTGTATTAGCTACTTGCCATTGAATGACTGTGCTAGAGAGTTGGTGGGTGAAGGTATGCTAGACAATGCGGATAATTTAGAATATTCTCAATGGAAAAAATGCATCAAAGCGAATGTGGAAGATTTTTATAGAAAGAATATGCTGGAAACTGTTGCAAACAAACGGTCTCTAAAACTTTTAATATGATCGGAAAATTTGAGAATGGAGCCCCATACTTAGAACTATTTGAAGACAGGATTTTTAGAAGAACATTTACCAACTTTAGGCTCGGGAGGTTTGTTTGGGAAAACAGGAAGAAAAGAGATGGTGAAAGTGTGTGTGTTTTATGTAATGGGTGCGAATCAGGCCATCATCTTCTCCTAAATTATGCGGGAGTTGATTTAATAATGAGAGGCGAGATAATAAGTGAATTGGGTGATAGTATTTTGAATGTGAGAGGTGGGTTTATGTGTGTGAAAGTTTGTCGGTTTGTATCTTTGATTTTATTTAATATTTTTATTATTATTGTTTTTTTTTAAATATTTTTATTAATATTATTATTTTTGTTATTATTATTATTGCTATTATTATTATTGCTTTATTTTTAATTTTCTATTTCGTCGGAGTATGCAATTTAATTTTAGTCTTTGTTTGATTCAAATTGTAAATTTATATCAATAAAGCTTACGTATGTATGTATATAGATCAAAAATATCAAGTGATATAAAATAAATTGTTCGCTGGCACCCACGTATTGCATTTATCTACGATAAATGTAATACATGTATTGTTTATTTTGAAAAAAAAAACTGGCTTCAGAGCTTTGCTTGGATAAGTTAACATATTAAAAATTTTATAATTTATAAGGGGAGTAGTTAATGAGGGCACGAATATTCGTTTATGTATCGAAAACGATTAGACGGGTCTAAAAAAGCAATTTGTGCAAAAAAGAAAAAGATTAAATTTCTTATCATATTGTGTTAATTCATTTTTAGGGAATTTTCGAAGAAAATACGCGTTTGCCTGTACGCACTCTGGAAGCCATCATTTTTGGTTGAGTGCTGCGGAATTTGGTATGTGCTTTTTGTATTTGAAAGACCAAATTCGTTAATGAACAAAATCGGACAAGAGGAAAGGGGGGCTTTAGAGCGAAGGGGAAACAAAATCTCCAATTTCTCTCTTAATATTAGTAAAATGGAAAAACGTGTACTCAGTAAAATTGTAGTAAATAAATTTTTCAACAATTCATTACCTGACCATATTTTCTGTAACTGTAGTATTTACAGAAATATATACAATTTAAAAACAATAATCATAATAATGAATATTAAAAATACACCTTGGTTTATTTAAAACGTATTTAAAAGATTTTTTTCGAAAAAATGGCGTGAATCAGTTTAAGACTTCAAAATACTGTATCAAAATTGCATGGATCTAAAAATTATCAAGAAATAGAAACTTTTTGTTGAGAGAATACAATTAAATGATATAAATTTGTTTGTTTAAGCAGCTCCTGCGTGACGATTTTTTTTCTTAATATTTTAGGCTTGGTAGTAATAGGGGAGGCCGAAGCCTGTGCAAATAAGCCTTTTTAGGCTATTTTTACCGAAACCTAAGAAACCCAACCCCTCATTATCTTCCATCCTCTACCACATCTGGTTCGTTTCCTGTAGCTGTGTTCGTTGTTGAACCTACCTGTCTCTACGAATGACAGGACAGAGCTCCACTTTCGTTGTTTTACCTCAGATACTCCCATTTCGATTGAGTCGAAGGTTAGATATCTCATTCTGGCTCTGAAAGGACATTCTGCCAGAAGGTGGAAGGGCGCAACATCCGCCCATCACAGGCTGGGCAATTCATGAGAGAGAGATGCCTTTTGAGCCTGCAGTAATCGGTAAACACCCCAACTAGGACGTTTATCTCTTTCCGGTTTTCGCCAATCAGCCAGGTTGACCTCGCGGCATAATAGCCAACTATCTTTTGTTTGGTCTGCCTGCAGCCTGATGTATCCCTTACATTTTCTATTCATAGACTTATTTCTAGATATGGTTCTGGTCCCTGACATGGGAGCGCGGCTCTATCACGAGTGAGTTCGCAGACCGTTTCATTGCCTTCAACCCCGCAGTGTCGTGGTACCAACATCAATATGATCTCTTTTGTGCTTGCCAATCTCTCCAGTGATTCTGCGCATTCGAGAGCCAGAGGAGATATTATTTTAGCAGAGCAGATTGGCTATCTGAGAAGATATAAACCCGCCGCTGTATATTTTAGGCTTATTAAAATTGTTAATATAATCTTGCCTGCATCAAAAACTTACATAACATCATGGTCTTTAAAATCTTTATTCTATTATGTTGTCAGTGCTATAGAGCGGAGGCTGGTGTGTACCACCTCCCCCCGTAGGAATTTTCGAAACATACATTTTTTTTTGTATTGACATGTATAGTTTTTTCTTTATTTCTTTATATTTTCTTTATTTTTCAGTTTTTCTTTATTTTCCGGAATATGCTGTAATTTAAAAAGAGCAAACAATTGAATTCTTAATCTGGTAGGTAATACCAACAAAAAAAAGTATAAGCCATAAATTCCCACGGAGGGAGAGGTTTCATATTGGTGGCTCGTGGTCTATTATGGTTTAAAATTTGAAATTCCTTAACATTAAAACAGTTATTAAATACGCCGAAAATAAACAAATCGCAAAAATTTCTTCAAATGTCCATCGATCCTACCTAGTAGACGTCAAAAATCACCATCAGTAAAATTTATATATATATATCTATGGTTATATATATATATATATATTCTATACGTGTCTGTAATCACTCTAGCGGTCACAGTTTTCATTTTATCGGAATGAAATTTAGTATTTGAGGCGCTTTTGATATTCAAAAGGTCAAGCTCGTTAATGGGTAAAATCTGACGAGGGAAAAGGGGTTTTAAAGGGAGGGGGAAACACAAAATTTGACATATCTCTCTTAATATTTGAAAAATAAAAAAATTTATAAGAAGTAAAGTTGTAGGTACTAAGTTTTACTGTAATTTTGTTTCTCATCATTTTTTCTGTTACACTTATATTTACAGAAATATTGACGGTTTAAGATTGAAAATTAAATTCCTTAATATCTCTGTACACATTAGTTTGATTAAAAATGATAAGGTGATGGATTGTAGCAATTTTCTACAATTTTATTCCTTACGCATTTTTCGATTGTTCTAATATTAAGAGAGATATTTTATATTTTGTGTTTTCTTCTTTCTTTATGCCCCCATTTCCCCTTGACGTATATAATTTATTAATAAAATTGGCCTTGCAAATACTAAAATCATATACGACATTTATTTTGATCAGACTAAAATTGTGACCGCTTGAAAGTGATTTATTTATTCTAAGGAAATTCGCTAAGTTGAAGCAGCTCCTGCGTAACGAATTTTTTAGTTATAAGTTATGAAATAAAACAATTTTTTTTATTATGCTTTATTACATACCCTTCAAAGTAAACAAGGAACCCTTAGCTTAAAAATAAAGATTCGCCTGTGAATTACTTATTAATGTTGAGAATGAACGAATTATTCTGTTACAATTTTGTCGATGATTATTTTTTTAACTTATAATAGAAGTAAGTAACAGGTATATTTGCTATTATTAACTATTTTAAGTAATAAAATTAATGTTGTTTTCAATTAAAAATAAATATTTTTCACAATAAATTTGATACAATAAATTGGTATACCTATATTATTATTCTAGGTAACAAACCAACATGATACATACTGTTTGTTTTACTACATAACTATTTGTTTAAGTAACTGTTTTATAAAGTTGATAAACATTACAATAAAATTATTTTTAAATATTTTTTATATGAAATAATTTGCAACTAACGTTATTTATAATACCACTTTTCATATAAAGAACAGAAGATTATTTATATACCCGGTATGTATATAATGTATATAATGTATACAAGGTATATTAAGTTAAGCTCGGACTTCGTAACGGTTGAAAATATTGATCGTAGAAAATTTTTTTTTATATAGATGTTCATTAAATGACCGAATTAGTCCATTTCCGCTTATCATTCCGTCCTCCCTCTGTCTGTTAACACGATAACTGAAAAACGAAAAGACATGACAAGCAAGTTCGTGAAAAAGAGAATTTAAAAAAATGTTTGGTTTTTTTTTTAAATAATCAACTTTTATAAATTTTTCTTTTATCTTCGTTGTCATTCATTTCAAACGTTATTTAGAGATACAGTTTTATCTTGTCTAATGAACCACAAAGAAGAAAAAACGGAACGGCTTAACGACTGTGGGCCATAAGCAACTATGCACTGTAAAAAATAAAATAATGAACATAAAATTGCCAGGTAGTTGGCCGATACATCCTATTGGTAGTGATTAAGCTGTTGAGCTAACTGCACGCCGTAGTTATCTAACGATATAAAATCTATTTTGACAAAATGGAAACCCGACTTCAAAAATCAAATATTCTATAACAAAAAATGCACTAAAAAGTAAAAAAGTAATTGCATATTCTTGTGCCAATTTTAGTTCACCTAAGCAAAAATTTTTAAATATATATGTACAATTATTGTTATTTTTGGAGGCGGTGTCCAAAAGTGAATTTCTCTATGCTGACACCGCCTCCAAAAATAACAATAATTGTACATATATATTTAAAAATTTTTGCTTAGGTGAACTAAAATTGGCACAAGAATATGCAATTATTTTTTTACTTTTTAGTGCATTTTTTATTATAGAATATTTGATTTTTGAAGTCGGGTTTCCATTTTGTCAAAATATGTTTTATTTCTCACTTTTTAGTGACTTTGAAGTTCTATAACTGATTTTACTTGTCTAAATATGGGTAGACCAACTAAACGCGACCTACTAACTTTTAGTGCATTTCTTTATAACACATTTTTTTTTATTTTTAAATTTTTAGTGCATTTTTCATAACAGATTTTCAGTTTTTTTTACAAGTATTTTTTTTTTTTTTTTTGGGGTCGGTTTTTTTTTTAAAATTTTTTTGAAGTCGGTTTTTAAAAAAATTTTCTTATTTTCCCATTATGAATGAGTATACCCTTTCAAAAAAAAAATTCGCAAAATTCGGTTATCACATACAAAATGAGGATTTTCCTCGATTTCCAGGGGATCCCTTCACCAGAATGCGATTTGGTGACAATGGGACCAGTCTGAAATCAAACCCTTTAAAACAAAATAACAAAAAATTCAAAATCGATTCATAAATGACGGAGTTCAGAGGTTTAAACATTAAAAAAAGAAAATACAGACGAATTGAGAACCATACTCCTTTTTGAAGTCGGGTTAAAAAGTAGACGAATAAACACCATAACAATTGGACAAATAGATAATTAAAATGAATAAAATGCATTGTTACATTGAATTAAAAATTTATTATCAATTGATAGCATGTTATTATTACCGAATTATGCGGAATTCGGTAATAATTCGAATTTTATTTACTGGAATTTTTTTGTTCTTATGTATGTATTAAGTGAGATAGAGAGCTGCGCACTAGAAAAGGATACAAATATTTAAATGAAAGGAATGCATTCTGATAGGTAAAGTCTATTTTTTCTGCTGACTTATACCCCAGTCAAAATATATATCTCAAAAACGGTGACTTGTAAGAAAAAAGTATGAAAACATTTTTTGCAAACAAATTTCACTATCTACAATTTTTGTCTAACCTATTTTTGTGATAAAACTTACCGTTTATGAGATATATGCGAAAAACCTATATTTTTGACCCTTTCACTTTGAATAAAATTTTTAGCAGAAGTCGAGTCGATGGGGACTTTTGATATTTTATTAGTAATGGCGTACTTAACATATATACCAATTTTCAGATGTATGCGAATTTTTGTAGATCTAAATCTTAATTTGACTGGGTTATTATTGTTTATTTCCTCCAAGGAATAAAATAAAATTTTACTCCGAATGATTTTTTTCATAAAATACTTATTTTCAGAGTAATTCATGAAAAACCGTCTGAAAACGTGTTTTTTTTTTGTTGAAAAATTGACGTTTCCACTCTCGAATAAGTCGAAAAGTATTGATTTTCAGTAAAAACTTCATAGAACAAAAGTTTCTTAGAATTAGTCAATCTATCCATTCCCATACCTATTTTTAATAAAAATGTTTCATCCCCGAGAAGGGATGGCGTCCATCCCCAGAGTAAAAGCAACCCTCGGCACTTTGACAACTATGAAGTAGAGGGTAAGTAGAACCTGCAGCCAAATTATGGTGCAAATTGGTGGTTTTTGGCAGAATTGCGATGTTTGACCGTTTTTTCCGTGCATGGACTGGATTATACAGTGTGTTCATTTCAAAAGTAGCCACCCTTAATAACTCTTGACCTGATGTGATTATTGTTTTGAGTGAAAACACGTCGATTTAGATATCGAGGGGGAAGTTCAAAAATGGTACCTAGAGAATTTTAGCTTTTATCCCTTCGCCCCCAGCCACTCCCACTTTGAAATTTCAAATGGCACCCCCTATCTTGTGATACATCATTTGAAAGAGGATACAATTCTCTATTCAACCATGATAAAAAAAATAAATCGATCGATTGGTTCTTAAGATAGACTACACAGAAGATAGAAGACACAGTTCTGAAATGACGTCATATGCTACAAGATGACATTTTGATCTCATTTGATCTCAAGATGACATTTTGATATTAACGAAAAAATGAGCAAAACTTCAAGAGATATCAGAATTTCTCTTCTTACATAAACATATTTCTCATCGTTACAAAGATGCTTCAACCTTGACCATACCGAATTTTTCGGATTTTCATTTCCTTTTTATAATCAGGAAAAAAACATGAACAAAATTTGTTTCAACTCAATCACGGACAATTTTTTTAAATTTTCAATATTTTAAAGAAGAAATTTAGGGTAATACTGATGTAAGCCATTTTCGAGATATGCAGGTGATATTGAAACCAGTTCATACGCTAAAAATTTCTGTGGAACGAACTTCACTTTTCACTCTTTTCTGAATCGATAAGCGAACGGGAAAGCCTGGGTGTTTTGCTTCAATTATTGTACTCCTTTGATGAAATTACAAAATCTGTCAAAAGCATCGTCATGAAATAAAAAAGTTTCAACTATTATAAGGCTCTAGTTCTACTGGTGATGCGATCTTATTCTCGATTAAGGCTCGATTAAGTAAGTTTTTACAGATTTATGTCGAATAAATCTCTTGTCATCTTTGTAATTAAAATTCAGAAGTAAGGTTATTTAATAGTTGATTAACGAATTTGAAACTATATTTTAACCCAAAAATTACCGGAAAATAAAAAAATCGAATGAATTTCTTAGAAATAAGAATAATACTCCCACACCACCCTATGAAATTAGGGTACTACCAACACACTAAGTTCTGCTCAAAATTTTTAATAGGTTGTCCACAATAACTATACAATTTCCCACACTTTTATCACAAAATACAGTAATACTCCTAATAATAATCTAACCATAACATCTGTACTATAAATACAAATCTTAAATAACTTATTTTCTTTTGTTAATAAATAAAAAAAATATCATTGTCATTGTTTAAATGAAAATAATAAATATAAGAAGCCATGCTTCTTATTTTATTTTGTCAATCGTTGACAAAAATGGGCTGTGTCTGACAAATTGGAAGCCAAATGATAACTGCAATTCTATAAATATATCATTGCCAACAAATGATTTTTAAAGCAGACAAATAAAAATTTTGAATCAGAAATCATCAATCTAAAACCGTTTTATATTACCGATTAATAAAAAAGCTTATACATAGCTCATTATTATTAAAGTTTAAAATAAGTGAAAAAAAATTATATTATAAACGACAAAGTAATACAAATAATTGTACAATAAATTTAAATAATGTTAAAATAACTCATGCAATAATGCAGTGAAACTAGTTTTATTCACAATATAAATTGTTCTCCGTTGGTAGAGTCAAATAAGCTTCAAAAACGGGGTTTCAAGCCGGTTTGCTCGGAACCGAAATTTTTTTAATATTCTAAGTTTTTTTACGTTCCTATTCGTGACGGAACAGGGTCAAAAAAGCGCTTTTTCTTAATATCTTTTTTAAAACTTTTTCATTATTTTTCAATTTGTTTATAACGCGCTATAAACAAATTAAAAAAAAAAAAAAAAAAAAAAAAAAACAGTTACAAAATGATTTAAATAAATTTAATTTTCTTTTAACTAATAGATTTTTTTATAGATCTTTAATTTAAAAAATAATATCCCTATACGTTAACTTTTAAGAGAGTTATAATATGTTTTACATTTTGCTAACTAACTTTTATAAACATAAAAATATTTTAAGGTTTTATAAGGATTAATCGAAAGCTTAAACACTTACCTATCTAACTCTAAACTCGAAAAAATTTAACGAGTAATATGGTTTATTTCTTAAAGAAAAGCAAGATAAAATCCGTGGGTCTCAGGTTGAAAATAGTAATTTAATTATTTATAAACAGTTGTATTAAAAAAGGGCACAATGATACCATTATATAGGCCATATATGTACATCTCATACAGACATCGTCTGAATGAATATATGAGCTGCACAGTATACAACTCACTGTGCTTATTCTCTGAAAAATACTAATTTGACTGTAGTATGTATATTTATACTAACTGAATATAGATAGATACGTTCATACACGACTATTCACTATACTATAGTATTGGGTACTATAGTACCCAATCCATATAGATAGGTAGAGGGATTGTAGAGGCTGCCCTGGACGGGTTACACTTCGACCATAAGGTCCATTGTGATGCTTTAGGATGTGAGTGGAGTGGAAAGAATTTGTGAGTAGACTAGGAATTGGTAGAATATGCGGCTGCAGCCGACTATGATAGGAACTATGCCGATATTCATCTGGAGAGTTCGTGAAGGAAACTGCAGAAAACCTTCTCAAGCATAGCCGGTTACTTCGTTTTTGTCCATACGCCGACAGTTAAGTCAATCAACCGGCCCTTTTTTTATTTTTATAATTGACAAACTGCCGATGTCGGGATTCGAACCCATAACCTCACAGTTTTCAAGTACTGCATACTGCACAAACATAACGCCTTAGACCGCTCGGCTACTTGGACTGGTACCCAATCCATACACCGTACGTTTAGTTTACATCTTCGCATAGTAGATCTCCCACGAGTATGAGAGAGTACATGTGTATACATTAAGCAATGTGTATGAGAAGGCGGTCTTATAGGTTTGATAAACAAGCATATTATTCAAAGCAGTGCATAATATGCATAACTGTTCGAGTGGTTGGTGATTGTCTCATACAACACAACAGTAACAAAACACATACATAGACACATACAACAAAACACATAGGCACATACAGTAACAAAACAAAGCTATAAGACCTCCTTCTCATACACATTGCTTAATGTATACATATGTACTCTCTCATACTCGTGGGAGATCTACTATGTGAAGATATAAACTAAACGTACGGTATATATAATTATGTTGAGTGTCGGATGTTCGAAGTATCCTGTCCAAAAATATCTCAAAAACTAAAATACTTATGTTGAAATATTATTTATGGATTGATAAATGATTGTTGCTTTATTAAAGAGCGTAACTTCCGATTATTCATGGAAAACAATTTCTGTTAAATGACTTGTGCTGACAGTAGTGGATACTTTTCACCTGACTTTGCAGTATATATTCGATTGTTTATCTGTAAACGAGCCAATTGTTTGTAAATATCTCTATAATACTTAATATCCCAAAAACAGCAGAAAATACGGTTGCCGAACTGAGTGCAAGATCGATTATTTCACGGATATGTTGCGCCTTGCTATAGAACCAACTCTCATCTAAATCGTGTACAATTGGTAACAATCAATTAACATGTCTCTGAAGTGCACTTCATTACCATGCTGATACTATTTTCATTTTAAAAGAAGCACACTCGATATCATTTTCAAAATCGTTTAAAGGTCACACAGAGAAGCGATAACGACGCCTATGGCCATTTTGCTTCACCTCTTGAGTAAGTTGCCCCTTGAAAGGTCACAGTTGTTGTGATCTGTGACAAGTGACGAGTTGAGAATTTTGTATATTCACGCACATTGGACAATAGCGTTAATTCTATTCGACAACAGTAGCCAGTTGTTCCTCGTAGCTGTGCGGGTTTATAAGGTATATACTATGTATGAGCCACAAAAGTAGCGTCATATTTCAAATATTTTTAGATGATTTGTACCTTGTTGATTCGGTTTTTGAGAAAAAAAGTTTCGAATAAAGGTTGTAAAGATATTTATAATCAATATCTTTTATCCGAAGCATTTTTTCGGAAAACCGAATGAATAATGTACAAATCAATTATAAAATTTTGAAAAATGAGCGCTACTGTGAATGTGGTAAAAAGCCAAGTTTTAAAAGTTTAAAACTTCACAAATGATAACGTAATAAAGGCAAATAACTTTTGATCGGTGGTATAAGATCCGGTGATATAAGAACAAAAACGTTGATTTTTCATTGGGTTTTAGAACTATAGTAAAAATTATACAATATGTTGTAGATACTGTATATTGTCAATTATAGTGATCGATTTTGAATTGTATTGTTACGAATTTATTTATTATTTCATTTACATACTACAAAGGAATACGAAGAAATAATAAGATAGTTGTCTTGCAATAATCGTGTTAAAAAGTTTAAGCTCAGAACACACATCAATTATATGACTGAGAATGTATATTATACTTTTTTGACTTGAATACAACTTCTGTGAGCCATAGTACCTCGTACACTTGTTCGTTTATATAAAGAAGTCAATTTTTTCGCAAACTTATAACAATAATTAAACGGTATATAATTGTTTTATTTAAATAAAACTAAAAGCCCGACGCGTTTTTTAAATAAAATTAAAAGTGAAGTAAAATTACTACTTTTGTACATAACTGTAATGTTAATCGTACAATGTTTGAGAGCGATTTTTATCAAAACTAAACGGTAAATAATTTTGAAATTTTAAACGAAATTAGATACAAAATCCATTATAAATTTTAACTAAAATAAATATTTGAGATTTTTGTAACAATAATTTTATTTTGAAAAGTTTTGGAAAACTGTTCCATCGTCAGAATATGTATAATAACATTATAATATATTTACTGATGAAGGAACTCTGTTCCGAAACTAGGCAAAATAAATTTATTCTTACGAAAATCTCAAATATTTATTTAATTTAATACTTATATTTTAAATAATTTATAAAAAACTCAGCCAATTTCATCGAAAATAATAACGTTCAAACAGCTAAGAGTAAAATTTGCTATCAGGTATACTATGTCTTTTGAACGGTGCAAGAAAGTAAAATTTTTTAAATACACAAAATATTTGTCACAAAAAAACAAATAAATTGAATTCAACTGATTAACAATATTCAAAATATTCCTCTTTCAACCGGTTGTAAATTAGTATCTTTGATGTTACTAAGACAAGAATTTGTCCTAATAAGAAAAGATGTCTGTCGTCTGGTGCAAGATCTATTAGAGAGAATTAATGTTAATCTAGTAATTAAAAATGAAATCCTCATGGGTGAGAGTCCGCTTCTCGCCGAAATATTTATGGTTAACTTAGAATATAGAATCAGTGATATAGTAAACTCTAAAAATAAATTAGCTTATTGATACAGATTATTGATACGTGGACGATCTATTGTCTTTGTGGACACTCAAAGACAACTAAATGTTTTCCTAAATTTTATCAATATACAACACCCCAACATTTCAATTACTATGGAAATTGAATCCAACAACTCTTTAAATTTTCTTGGCCTCCCACGAATTTGCTATCTTCCATAAACCGTCCCATACAGACATGGTAATCCAAAATCTATCTTTTCAGCAGCATAGACTTAAAATGGCGGCTTTCAATTCAATGATCTATAGACTTGTGTCCGTCCCGTTAAACAAGGATTAATGTAATTCAGGATTAAATATCATTAAACAAATCGCCATTAATAAGGGTCATTTACTAATTTGGGACTGAAGCCCAAATTAGATGATGACCTGCCTGATAAGAAACTTCTTAAACAAACCATTCACCTCATTTATCCCAAACCCGACATACATGAAGTACAACATGTTGTGGAAGTCTGTCATAAAGATAAGTAAAAAAATTAACAAATATGTTATTATATATAAATAATATTAAAGAGAACTCTAGGATTTTTCGAAATAAATTTCGATTTTTGTCCCAGTTTCCTAGATCAAAATTTTTTTTATTTTATAAATACGTATTTCGACTACAAAGTAGTCGTGCAGACCGTCACCAAATTAGCAACAAGTAGCATCTCCTCGGAGAATAATTACAATTAGCTAATTCATACTGATGATGACTACTTTGTACGTAGTCGAAATACGTATTTATAAAATACAAAAAAATTTTGATCTAGGAAATTGGGGCAAAAATCGAAATTTACTGTTTTGTAAGTTTAAAAATTTTTTTTGTGATGATCGATTATTATTAATGATATTGACAAAAATTGTGCATACTTTAAGAACATATAAAAACGTTTTGACACTATAAAAATATGGCAAAAAGCCCATAACGAAATCGCGCGTTTAAAAAAGTTATTGAAGCTCAAAGCTCCCGAAAATAAGCTTTTCTCAAAGACTATTGGTTTTACATTATTAAATTTATTTCTAATCTAATTCTACATAAAAAGGACTGTAAAAAATTCACGCAGGGCCAATTACAATATATACGATTGTGACCAAGTCAAATAATACTTTTACTTTTCTTGAAATATACAAGTGGAGATTTTCCAACGGAATTCTCTTCGTTTTGGCACTATAAAAACACATCAAAAAGTTCATAACAAAATCGCGATTGGAAAATTATCACTTGTATTTTTTAAGAGAAAAAAATTCGTTACGCAGGAGCTGCTTCAACTTAGCGAATTTCCTTAGAATAATACATCACTCATGCTCTAGCGGGCACACATTTTGTGTGATCAAAATGAAATATCGTATCTGATATTATTTTAGTATTTGTAAAAATTTGTAACTAATTTTATTACTAAATGGTATAGGTCAAGGGAAAAGAGGGGGCATAGAGAATGAAGAAAACACAAAATATAAAATATCTACGTTAATATTTGATCAATCGAAAAATGTATAAAGAGTTAAGTTGTAGAAATCATGTTTGCTACAATTCATTACCGAGTCATTTTTTCTCAAACTCTAATGTCTACAGAGATATTTAGGATTTTACCTTTCAATCTTAAATTGTAAATATTAGTGTAACAGAAAATATGATGGAAACAAAATTTTAGTAAAACTAATATTCTATTTACTTTATTTTTTATAAATTTTTCGATTTTTCAAATATTAAGGGAGATATGCAAAATTTTGAGTTTCACACTACCGAACTATTCAGTTTAGTAAAAACCATAAATTAAGTTATAATTCTACGCAATCATATTACTATCAACATCGTTAATAACAATAATACCAATAAGACAGACTTTCATAAATTATTTTATTATGCACAATAACTCCTATATTACGATAAAATGTTTACCCAATGTATGAGATGTTGACAAAGCAGTCAACTAGCATGCAAAAATATAACCACGAACGGCATCTCACAAATCTCAAGCAGTATCACAAAAACCCGGTTATTTCAACATTCATTTATATATATATATATATATATATATATATATATATATATATATATCGTTTCTTTTTACTCCTCACCATTATCACCCATACTGCTGATTCTTTTTATCCATTGCCATATATATCTATGTAATGCAATAAAAATACAATGGATTTAACCTAACATTATTCCACTCACCACTACACCACTGAATCTTTTACTAAGTTGCTATCATTGTTGCCATCGAGAACCGCCGATGATCGGCGTGCAAATAGCCCTAAAATAGACAATGATGAAAAAGAGATGCAATGCTGCATTGGATGCAACTCTGGCCTACGGGTTGCCCATCTCAAAATCGGAATTTCGATCTATATATATATATATATATATATATATATATATATATATATATATATATATATTACATACATAAGAGGGTACGATTTTAAAACGAAAAGTCATGAGACATTTTTTTATTATACGCATGTATTAATTAATTAAGGAAACTAGGTTGAAACCAGAGGTGCAAAAAGTGAATTTTTTTAATAATTCATTTATGATTTAATTGTCAATTTTTGCAAAATGTATTGCTTAAATTTTTCAAATTATTAATTCCTTGAAAAGTGCATCAATTAAATTTTTTTATTTTTTTAAAAATGTAATAAATAAATTGTTTCAATAATAAATTTTTTTTAAAATGCGCAAATTAAATTCGTTAAATTATAATGTTTTCTCAAAAGTGCATTAATAAAATTATATTATTGATTAATTTTTATAATAATGCAATAATTAAATTTTTGGAAGACATGCATCCCCATAAAGTAAAGATCCCACCCTTTAAATTTTACTTTCCTGTTTCTGTGGATGGATACGGGCGACAGATAAAATTCATTGTAATAAAAATTTAAAAAAAAGGTAATATAAAAATAAAATAATAAAAATAATCAATAAAATAATTTTATTAATGCACTTTTGAGAAAACTTTAAAATTTAACGAATTTAATTTGCGCATTTTTTTTTAAATTTATTATTAAAACAATTTATTTATTACATTTTTCAAAAAATAAAAAAATTTTATTAATGCACTTTTCAAGGAATTAATAATTTGAAAAATTTATGCAATACATTTTTCCAAAAATTGATAATTTAATCAAAAATGAATTATCAAAAAATGCACTTTTTGCAACTCTGATTTCAACCTAGTTTCCTTAATTTAATAAATAATTAATTAACGGTGCGTCTAATAAAATATGTCTTAGGACTTTTGGTTCCAAATCGTACCCTCTTATGGAAATCGCCTACTTACGGGACATCCTGTATATATGGGAATTTGGAGGTTTAGTGATGATTGTTGTGTTAAATAAAATACTTGTACATTTGAATGTTAGTTATTTATTTAATATATAAAGTACGCCGTATATCTTTATACAATCATGTGACAATTCTATCTAATTATTGAAGACGATTGAAAAATACTTACAGCTACCTGCTACATATTTCTTTCAACCCCTATCTATATATGGTCAAAAAACATATGCGTTCTGTTTTGAAGTTTAGTAATTAGTTAGACATGAAATTTTGTGTTATAAAATATATAAATTATAAATTTATAATATACTAGCATTCCTTGTCGCGGCATCGCCCGCAAAACTTATAACCAAACGCCCTTATAACCAAGTAAAATAATATTTTCTCCCGTCAAGTTGCGTTTAATTTTTGAAATACATTTGTTGTATGCACTGCCAACTATTGGCAAAATTTTTGAAGTACTCATGTTGTGTATAACGTATTTTTTTTATGCATCGCTATCTATGAATAGCATATTTAACACATTGGTTGCTTACTGCCATCTATCGAAAGGCGGAGGTCTTTGTTTAATAATATGACACCTCCAGCAAATATCATTATAATTTAAGCTAAGGTATACAAAAACCTTCTTCGAGAACCACTCTATCCATTGGTGAAAACAGCATGAAAATCGGTGCAGTAGTTTTTGAGTAAATCGCGAACAGACAGACAGACGCGGCTGGGGGACTTAATTTTATACTATGTAAGGATAAGGATACCCTCGTAATAAATGTATTTATGTGTGAAATAATTGTTAAAATTGAACAATATATATATATATATTATGTATATATATTATGTATATATATATATTATGTATATATATATATATATATATATATATATATATATATATATATATACATAAATGTACAAGCGCATGTAACGTGTTCGTTGATTCTTACGACACCACAATCATCTGGATAATTTTTCATTTTTTAAATAAGAGCAATGAGTTTTTTTTTACGATATTAAACATTGCAAAATTTGTGAAATATTTAATATCGAATACTGTAAAAATTTCTTAGTGAGTTAGCAATATATTGTAAGGGTTATTGTCAAGGGTTGAATAGTTTTCGCAGATCACACCTAAAAAAATTTTTGTAAAAGAATAACTGGACTAAATAATTATACTCTTAAACTATTAATTAAAAACCATTTTTGATATTTCATCATAACTGATACAAAGTAATTTTGTTGGTACGTTTATAAAACTATTTATAAAAATAAAATACGAGATTATTGTACGTAGTATGTACCTATGTGAAATGTTATCGATTTTAGTTGAGAGAATAGTGTTTTGTATTTTAGTTGATCTGATTTTATATATGTGTGTATGTATTTCTCTTTGAATACAATAGAATACATGTAGATTGTACTTGAAGAGGGTATACATACAATACATAAAATATTAAACTGCACATAATGTAATGCGCATATTCATATAAACTATATTTTGACAAAATGGAAACCCGACTTCAAAAATAAAATATTCTATAACAAAAAATGCACTAAAAAGTAAAAAAATAATTGCATATTCTTGTGCCAATTTTAGTTCACCTAAGCAAAAATTTTTAAATATATATGTACAATTATTGTTATTTTTGGAGGCGGTGTCAGCATAGAGAAATTCACATAATTTTTGGACACCGCCTCCAAAAATAACAATAATTGTACATATATATTTAAAAATTTTTGCTTAAGTGAACTAAAATTGGCACAAGAATATGCAATTATTTTTTTACTTTTTAGTGCATTTTTTGTTATAGAATATTTTATTTTTGAAGTCGGGTTTCCATTTTGTCAAAATATAGTTTATTTCTCGCTTTTTAGTGACTCTAAAGTTCTATAACTAGTTTTATTTATCTAAATATGGGTAGACCTACTTAAACGACTAATTTTTAGTGAATTTTTTTTAACACATTTTTTTTTTTACCCGTTTTTTTTTTTTTTTTAATTTTAAGAGCATTTTTTTATAACAGATTTTCAATTTTATTTACATGTATTTTGTTTTTTTTTTGTAAAAATTTTATTTTTTGGGGTCGGTTTTTTTTTGTAAAACATTTTTTTTTTTACCCGTTTTTTTTTTTTTTTTAATTTTAAGAGCATTTTTTTATAACAGATTTTCAATTTTATTTACATGCATTTTGTTTTTTTTTTGTAAAAATTTTTTTTTTTGGGGTCGGTTTTTTTTTTGTAAAAAAATTTTTTGAAGTCGGTTTTTAAAAAAATTTTCTTATTTTCCCATTATGAATGAGTATACCCTTTCAAAAAAAAAAAAAAAATTTCGCAAAAATCGGTTATCACATATAAAATGAGGATTTTCCTCGATTTTACGGGGATCCCCTCATCAGAATGCGATTTGGTGCCAATGGGACCAATGGGAAACCAAACCCTTTAAAACAAAAAAAAAAAATTCAAAATCGGTTCATAAATGTTGGAGTTCTGAGGTGACACACATAAAAAAAAAAAAAAAAAAAAAAAAAAAAAAAAAAAAAAAAAAAAAAAAAATACAGACGAATTGAGAACCATCCTCCTTTTTTGAAGTCGGGTTAAAAAGAAAGAAATACCTCATTGAACAGGCTACAACAAACATCAACGCTGAAGCGAATGAGAATTGTGAATGTTTTTGATGGTGACCATCATCATTTATATTGGGTGTGAGTACTTACTGTTATTACATATCCGATCAAAAACATAAATGTACAAAGGTCCAAGTTTTCGGAGATATCCTTAAGATAGTACCCTCGATTATAGAATTACTGTTCATAATTTAATGAAACTGGCATATTAGTACATTATAATAAGATAATGAACCAGTTAAATTTTTGAAGAGCTGCAGAACACAAGAAAAAAGATAAACAAATTTTTGTATTTACCATTGATCTTTATGAGAAATCACAGATTTTATATTATTTCACAAAAAGTACCGTTCAGATTACAATGAAAGTGGTATCAACAAAAAGAAAAAAAAATTTCGAACATTTTGATTACTCACAAATCACGGTTCAGAGAGTGTGATAAGAGTAATTAGCAAATAATTACGAAAAATGTACTATGTTAATTTAATAGCAACGCCATTAAAGAGGTTATGACGCATGCAAAATTCAAACACACATCGAATGCTTAAGTTACATTTATCACATAAAGTAACATATATATTAGACTCAAAGCTTCAAAAACACGGTTTCAGGCACTCGGTTACTCGGAACCCCCATTTTTTTTTAAATCGATTCATCTTGACGTCCTGAATATGACCCTAAATTTTTACGGTCTGACTCATGACGGAACAGGGTCAAAATTGAAATTTAAAAAATGACATAGAATATTATTCAATTCTATATAAAAAAAGAAAGCAAATGACCTCATGAACATTAAAATCGGTTTATTAGAATTCGATAAAAATATTCACAAAGTTCGAAAAACGCAAAAATTAATTAAAATAAGAAATCTAATTGCTTAATTTTTTTTAACTATGGCAAAGTATGCCTTTTATATGTTAAAAATAATGTGCACAATTTTAACCCTTAGAAAAAAATTAGGCCCCCGACAATTAATAAAATATCGTGTCACCGATTTTTATAAAAAAAAAGGGTGCAAATGATCTGGAGATGAATAAATCTTTTTTTAAATAAAAGGTCTTAAAAATATCTATAAAATAAAATAAAAAATTATTTTTAATACTGTATTTTTTACTCATTATTTTTCAATTTCTTTATAGCGCGCTATAAACAAATTTAGAAAAAACAGTTAAGAAATTATTTAAATAAACTTAATTTTCTTTTAACTTATAGATCTTTAATTTAAAAATACAAAATTCCCGATCCTTAACATTTTAGGAGTTTAAGAGTTATCATATGTTTTACCTCTTGCTAATTAACTTATAAACAAATTAATATTTTTGTTTTATAAGGATTAATCGAAAGCTTAAACACTTACACCTATCTAACTCTAAACTCAAAAAAATGTATCGAGCAATATGGTTTATTTCTTAAAGAAAAGCAAAAAAAAATCCGTGGGTCTCAGCTTGAAAATAATAATTTAAATGTTTATAGATAGTTGTATTAAAAGATGACACAACGATACTATTACTATAGACCATATATGTACATAGCATACGTCATAGGTGGGCAGGGTTTGACTTCACAAGCTCTGAGTGAGAGGTAGGAAGAGAGATAGAGTAAATACAGGGTCCTACCAATTATTATTATTTTCTTTTTTTAATTAAAACATTTTCTGATAAAAATATAATAATACCAACTCTTTTTTATGGTCACTATTATACAAAGTATACACTACATTGAATATATACTCTGGAATTTTGGGCATTAAATGAACTTTTTTAACCCGACTTCAAAAAGGAGGATGGTGATTCTCAATTTGCTGTATTTTTTTTATTTTTATTTTTTTTTGTGTCACCACCTCAGAACTTGTCATTTATGAACCGATTTTGAATTTAAAAAAAAAAATATATTTGTGTATGAATAAAATATAAATTTCTTGATGTATCGTAAATTTTTTGATGGTTAAGCTTTAGTTTAGATTTTTGGGAATTCCGAATAATTTGCCTAAACTATTCTTCTTACTCAACTTGACTGAGTTTCTTCGAGTTAGTCTAGTTTGAATTAAAAAAGTGAAAAGTACTATTCGTGCTAATGAAAATTATTTTTCGCATAATTTCTTTAAAAAAATAAAATAAAAGTAGTGATTTTAGTGAAACGGTAATTTTACAATTTTATAATCGATTTAAAGATTTCGAAAATATAAATGTAATGAGTGATTTTATAGTGGCCCCCTTTTAATAGAAAATTTAAAATTCCCGCTTTAATAGAAATTTTTTCCGGAATCCAATGATTGCGCGTTATTAAACGAAATGATTACCCTTCCAACAAATTATAATTTATTAGGAGCCATGAACACGAGCACAAAAATTATATGGGAATTCGTAGCAGAAAACCCATCTTCGTTTGAATATCCGGAGTTATTAAAAATAAATAAATAAAAAACTTAGTTGTTTTTGTAGTTGTTTCGCATCTTATTATCTATGTTAATCGGGAATTTCACATATGAAACATATAAAATGAAACAAATTATTGGGCAATAATCGGTAGGACAACCTGTATTGAAACGTCTTACTTCAAAACATACCTTTCTTATTTACCCTCACTTTTTTATTGGGAGCCCCGTGGCTTCGGAGAGCCGTCTAGGCCCACCTACGTCATACAGACATCTTCTGAATGAATATATAAGCTGTACAGCAGAGGTGGGCACAGACAGCTCGTCTGAGCCTTACGAGCTCTCCATAAGCTGGGTGAGAGTAAGTAAAGAAGGTATGTTTTGAAGCAAGACGGAACGATGTTTCAATACAGGTTGCCTACCGATTATTGCCCAATAATTTATTCAATCAATTTAGAAATAGTTTTATAAAATATTTATTGTTTAAATAATATCTTTTACAGTATGGAGAGATACACCAAAAAACATAATAATAATAACAATAATGATAATAATAACAATAATAATAATCTGAACTTATCCAAGACTGCTTGCGCTGTCTTCTCCATTATTAAATTCACTACTTTTATTTTTTTTGAAAAACAAATTATGCGAAAAATAATTTCCACTACTACAAATAGTACTTTTTCAATTCAAAGTAGACTAACTCGAAGAACTCAAATTCCCACTTTATGTAAAATTTAACTTAATTCATCAAATTCCCATGACACTATACTGAGCATACTCCATACGAAGAAAAAATAATTAAATCAGGTAAATAATTCTTTATTAGTTCTCGGATATGAATAGTAAAATATTTAGACAAATCATTTGGAATTTCCAAAACTTTAATTCTATTTAAATTATCCTTTGCAAAAATTTCCCTCTTTTATTACAATGATCCAGCGGTAAACTTAAAGGTTCAAAAGATTTATATATATTTTTTATATATTTTTATTTTATTCATACACAAATATGATATATACTAAAAAGGTACATTTTATGACCCTAATTACCAGCCCAAAATTCCAGAGTATGTATTGAATGATTGCTTGTATTATTTACTTTGTATAATAGTGACCATAAAAAAGATTTGGTATTATTATATTTTTTTCAGAAAATGTTTTAATTAAAAAAAGAAAATATTAATAATTGGTAGGTTACCCTGTATTAACTCTATCTCTCTTCCCTACTTCTCACTCAGAGCTTGGCCGAGTCATCTCCTGCCCACCTGTGCTGTACAGTGTGTTCACTGTGTTTAACTTAAAGAAAATAAACTTTAAATTAAATCAAACCCATAAATTTTTAATCCGACTTCAAAAAAGAGGATGGTTCTCAATTCGTCTGCATTTTTTTTAATTTTTAAATGTGTGTCACCTCAGAATTCCGTCATTTATGAACCGATTTTGAATTTTTTTTGTTTGTTTTAAAGGGTTTGATTACCCATTGGTCCCCAAATCGCATTTTGATGAGGAGATCCCCTGGAAATCGAGGACAATCCTCATTTTATATGTGATCACCGATTTCTGCGAAAATTTTTGTTTTGTTTGAAAGGGTATACTCATTCATAATGGAATAATAAGAAACTTTTTTTTAAAACCGACTTCAAATAAAAAATTTTTTACAAAAAAAAACCGACGCCAAAAAAAAAGTTTTTACAAAAAAAAACAAAATGCATGTAAAAAAAACTGAAAATTTGTTGTGAAAACATGCACTAAAAATTAAAAAAAAAAAATGGATAAAAAAATGCGTTATAAAAACTGCACTAAAAAGTAAAAAAAAAATTGCATATTCTTGTGTCAATTTTAGTTCACCTAAGCAAAATTTTATAAATATATATGTACAATTATTGTTATTTTTGGAGGCGTGGTCCAAATTTTATGTGAATTTTTGCTGACACCGACTCCAAAAATAACAATAATTGAACAGATATATTTAAAAATTTTTGCTTAGGTGAACTAAAATTGACACAAGAATATGCAATTATTTTTTTACTTTTTAGTGCATTTTTTGTTTTAGAATATTTGATTTTTGAAGTCGGGTTTCCTTTTTAACCCGACTGCAAAAAAAGGAGGATGGTTCTCAATTCGTCTGTATTTTTTTTTTTTTTGTCATAATTTTCTGTATTTACATTATACAGTTTAGATGATATAAAAGCTTGTCGCGAGATTTACCTACCTGTGTAAATTTATTTTATGAAATACAAACATTTTTTCTTAGATTCTTAAGATCAAGTTACATATTGTATTCTTGTTTATTTACACAGGTAAATCACGCGACAAGGTTTATATCATATAAATTGTATTATGTAATAAATTGATGGATTTAATTTAATTTAAAGTTTATTTTCTTCTTTTTAGAGCATTTAAATAAAAGCTTGTTTTTATTAAAAATGTTTCTTCACTATTAATTTAATTTTTATTATTTAGTTTTCGCTGGACATGTTTCTGCTGGACAAGTCTGTTCATTTCATATTTTTCATTTCATACTTTCAAAGTTAACAAGTGAAGGTGTAGTAAGTTAACAGGAAAGTAGTGCTTGGAGAAAGAAGAAACACAAAATATAAAATATCTCACTTCATATTAGAAAAATTGAAAAATGAAAAGGAGTTAAGTTGTAGAAAATCATGTTTGCTACAATTCATTACCTCATCATTTTTTCTACAACTCGAATGTGTACAAAGATATTTAAGATTTAAATTTTCAATCTTAAATTGTCAATACCTCTGTAAATATTAGAGAAACAGAAAAAATGACCAGAAACTTAATTATAGTAAAAAAAATTTTCTACAACTTTACTTCTTATGTGTTTTTCAATTTTTCCAATATTAAAAGAGATATACCAAATTTTGTGTTTCCCACTCCCCCCTTCCCCCTTGTCGATTCAGGTTATGCTTACCATAAATGCAATGTCATCGGAACTGAACCAACATGTAAAAATTAAACTACGTAGGATAAAAGGAAGTGGTTCTAATTCAGCTTGCAAGATTTGACCTAACAAACAAACAAATAAACTAACCTACATACAAACATTGCAAGTTAAATAAAAGCTTGTAATAATAAAATAAAAAGATAAAATTGACTACTTCTGAGAAATAATATATACATATATATATATATATATATATATATATATATATATATTATTTTTATTAGAGAACAAATTTAAAAAAAAAAACATATTAAAGCTTGAACAAAATTTTGGACATGAAGGCTTCCGAAGTTTTATCTCCCTCTTTTTTCAATATTTAATGCGACGTAAATTTAAATGTATCACTATGATATACCCATATTGTGACGTCACTTTACATATGTACTGTCTTTGTAAGAGATTTTTCAATTCTGATAAAATTTCATTTTAGTGGACCTTAAAACTATATCTATACAAAACTGAGTAACATATAAAGTAGTTTGTGTGAAATTAGCTGAAACTGTTTTTCTCAATTTATCGCAATTTCGAGTTTTTCGTAATATTTTAACGTTTTAAGGAATTTGGGTTTAAAATTCTATATACTTTTCAAATTTTGATTCGAAATTGCCATTTGTTGATAAATTGGAGTTAATTATTCGAATTTTCTGGAAAAATAAGGGTTTTCCGAATGTCTGACGCAGAATTCGTCTATGAAGCACGAAGCTTTTTTTTCGACGTTTTTAATACTACTCTTACTGATATAGTTTACAGGACACATAGGCCCACTTTTTGAAAAATGATTCACAAAATCTAAGATTTAGTAATAAACAAAAATAAATAAAGTAAATATTGATTATTTATGCATCCAATATTTAAAAAAAAAAGCATCACATTCTGTTCAGTTTCTAATAACATATTATATGAAATATCAAAGAAGTGTTACAGACGAAGTATGTGCGCTGTACATACAAATGACAATACATTAGAGACTAAAGGTGCATTTAGATGGTCATATCAGTTCTCAGTTCAGTTTTCGATTCATTGCAGTTCGGAAGAAGGTTTGTTTTTACACGATCCGTTCAATATTCCCAATCGTTTCAATTCTCTGTAGCCCCAGTGACAGACCTAAACGTGCACTGTACAAGATTTTCAAGAAAACTGACGTGAGCGAACGGATTAAGGCATGAAACGAAACAAAAAGGTCTATCCATCCCGTCAGTCTCCGTTTCCGTTCTTCTTTCATTTTTACATTAGAAAAATTGACTGTTCGACTGAAACTAAACTGAGAACTGATATGGCCGTCTAAAAGCACCTTCAAAAGTGTTGTTGCAACATGATTGATGTTTCTGATCATATGTGTTAGATTTAAAATTAATTTAAGTTAGTTGTCGTGCTAATAGGCATAATTATAGAATGTTCCAAATTTTTGCTCACTTATTAAGGATATTATACACTCACACATAAAATTTGAAATTCGAGAAAAACTTAATTGAAGTTCGAATAACAACATGGATAGCAATGAAGGCTACCCATTTTAAGCTGTATTTCTACCAGTTTTTTATTTTTAATAAGAAAAACGACACTTAAGAATCTTTTAAAAATATAGCTATAACTTATAGGACTTGTTCTGCGATTTAAAAAAAAAACGAGAATTATTGCCATTGATTAGTTATAAAAATGCAAAGTGAAGCATTTTATAAATAAATATACGTGTTAGGTAGTATTTGAATATACGTATAGACAAGTATCGTATGTGAACGCGTCTACCGGTACAGTCTTGGGCATAAAATGTGGCTTATTATGCTATAAGTTCCTTTACTTTAACTATCCGCATACGCTTCACAAATTGTTTGACAATATTGTATCAAGACAATTACTTTAACATTTGCAAAAACGATTTATTAAAAAGCGGGCTTTATTTTTCGTAAATCTGATTGAAAAGCAACTATAAAATACGTTATACGTAAGTTAGTATGTAAATACAATTTTCTGTAATTATAAATTTTATAATGTATAAAGAAGACGTTCGAAAAGTTTTTTTTATCTAACAGAATTTATACATTGTTAAAAATTATCAATGGATTTTTGGTTCGAGAAAAGTAGATCGTGTCAATTTACCTGATACTTCAACTATTGAAGAAGAAAATAATATACCAACCGTGATTTCTTTAAAAGATCAAATATCGCAAATAGAATGATACAAATCTAATACGTTTTGAGTCAGACAAACTCGCAAGCAGTTATTTGATTTCAGCCAAACTTCGTAGGCACTGGTAGGGCTAGATTTAGCCGTGAGAGGCTCTTAAGACTCTTTTTTTTTTTACTTTGACTTAATTTTATTTATGATTCTATCCGGTTTATATATCCTATAATATATACAGCCCTTTGTGCAACTTACTCACTCACAGACGTCTAGAAATTCTAATTCAGTTCTAGACATGCTAGAAGGTTGCTGTATTTCATATATGCCTTCGACGCGGAATAACTTCAAACTTACGAGAAAAATTGAAAAACTTTAATTTTCTCAACTCAATTTCTACGCTTAATAGGAAAAAAAAACTCAAATATCCTCTTTACTTCTATATTATGCTAGAAGAATGCATTTTTTTGCATATGACGTGGAATAATTTAAAACTTAAAGGAAATATTTCCCCGTTATAGCCCTCTTGACCTTCACTAAGATCTACTCTTGCATCACCCTCTTTAACCTTCCTTGATTGATCGATTTCTCGTGTTCATTACTTTACCAAATGTACACTACGCAAGGTAAATTTTCTTCATAGGACACGAAGCCAAGGCCGAAGGCGGCACCGGGAGTCAAGGGGTGGATCCTCCTTGCCTTGTAAAAAGCCAAAAAATTCAGTATAACTGGAACAGAACTACCGAAAAATACTTTGATCATAAAAGAAAAAAAAGCTTCCGGTTGTGAATATAAAAAAAATGTTGGTAATTTAGCGTATCTCATAATCTTACACCTCACTGGTTTTTGAAAGGCAGGTTAAGTCAATAAAAAATAATTAATTTCGCTCAAATAAAAAATGATAATGCAACGAAGCATCTTACCGAGTAAATTACCGCAATGCGCTTACTGTAGAAGCACA
Organism: Nineta flava; assembly: GCA_963920215.1. Lineage (NCBI taxonomy): Eukaryota > Metazoa > Arthropoda > Insecta > Neuroptera > Chrysopidae > Nineta > Nineta flava. The sequence goes on along the minus strand of OY986043.1, from coordinate 49,736,534 downwards.
CAATTGGAAAAAATCTCAGAATAAACATTTGATTTATTCTTATTTATTGTTTAATTGTATGGCCATTGGTATGGGTAATCACTTATTTTTTTAGATTCGCCAGTTAGCACAAATTGAGCAAAATTCGAAAAATTTTGATATTCCAAAAGTGCTGGGCACTAGTTGTAATTTGGTTTTCAAAAATTCCCCGAAAAAAGTTGGGGTGAAGAGATTGAGATTTACGGCACAAGTTAGCACAAATTAAGTTAAAATCTCAACTTTTGAAAATATTAATTTCGAAAAGTACTAGGAACATTTGTAATAGGTGAATTACAAAAGTTCAAGTTACTTTTGTAATTCACCTATCTAATCAAAACATAATAATTTAAAGTAAAATCTAAAAAAAAAATTTATGCAAGTACTGACATTTGCAGACGTCTTTTACAGACGTTTTCAATGTACAGCATCGGCCTAAGTACTAAATATATACCATACCATTGTTTAAATGGTAATATAAAGGAATACAAAAAGTCCTTACCTAGTCTTCTATAGTCGGCCTTTCTGTAACAAAAAAAAAGAATATATGTAACTGTTAAAAAAAATTAACGTTTAAATAATTGCTTATTCTAATGATAAAATTAATAATCAGCCCAGATATAAGGATAATAAACGGTTAATTTAAAACAAATGAAAATAACAACTAACAGACCCATTGCTTAAATACCCTATGTATATTGAGTTCATTACCACGTGACCTGTAATCTCATCACAAATGTATAACACACACAAATGTATAACACACACAAATGTATAAAAATACAAAGTAGTGAATAAAGCTTGTAAAAAAGATAATCGAAGTATGGGTCCACTCGCAACTAAGGCCTATGTTATAACCATTACACCATAATGTATCATTTAAATTATATACCGTGTGTTTTTTAAACTACACCCAATCTGGAAACAATGTATGTATCTATCGCTGTCTATATACAGCGCACCATGATACGATGCACTCTGTTACTCACAGACATTTGTAGAATGCAGAATGTAGAATATGTATTCATTGATATATATACAGACAGTGATGTACATCACTGTCTGTGCATAGTGAGCGATGATGTGGACAGCACTGTTCCACCGAAACTGGACTCTACAAATGTCTGTGAATTTGCTGCATATGGACAGTGATAGAATGATAGATGCATTACACATTGTACCTATTGGGTCAATGTATCGGAGAAACCGTGTTTTTATTTAAACTAGGCGTTTACTCAAGCTCTATGTATCTTTTGTAAACTTATTGAATATAAAGTGAAAATTCTCGAGCGACCTTTGAAAACCTTTATATTTTGAGAAAAACGATGAATAGTGCTAACTTTCCTGTAATTAACAATTATTGAAATAAAATGTTGAAAACAATTAAAATTTAACGAAACGAAACTTTAAGTTTATTTTTTAAAGGTTCTATATATTTCTTAAGACTAGAAATACGTTAATGTTTTAAAACTACACTTTTTCTTAAAAATTTTGTAAATTTTTTGTAAATTTTGGTTTAGGTGAATACAATAATAAATTACAATGTAAGTCATTTGCAGGTTTTTTTTGTCAAACCATCGTCTGGATTTAGATAAAAATTTGTTAACAGTTAAGGATACGAGGCTCAATGATCTGAATTTGTTGGTGATCCGATACAGTTATATTAAAGTAGTGGTAAGGAGGGCAAAAAATCGAACACAAAAAATTGAAAAAATAAATTATTGTTTATAAATATTCAACAACATATTTGAGTCAAAAAGTATTGCATCAAAATTATTATGGTAAATATACTATAACCTACACAAGATGAGGTCAGTTTTAAAATTTTTGTAATTGAATTGTGCCTTATTGATTGGGTTTTCGAAAAAAATGCTTCGGATACAAGTTGTTTATTATAAATATAGTAACAAATTTCATTCGAAAATTGTTTTTAAAAACCGAATAAATAAGGGACGAATCAATAGTAAAGTTTTAAAAACTCACATCAACTTTTGTGGCTAAATGTACAAATAAACATTGCCAATATATTTTGTTTTGTATAATATATAAACACACAAACACAACACTAACACTATAAATATTTGGTTTTTAAACAAAATGCCATTCCAATCCAATATATTTTATGAACACACATTTCTGATTGATTGTACGTACATTCAATTATTACTGTTATTAATATATTGTTAACCATTAAATGGCAATAAAATTAATGACAAATTTTAAATAATAAAATCAATTAAAATATACTTCACATATTATTATCTTTTAATTACTTAATGTACTGCATAAATTAATTTACCAGGACTTCTGTGGCCCATAGTACAATATAGATAAATATATATAATTTAAATAAAAATACATATAATACATAAGTTAACCCATCTGTGTGAGAGTGTATAAAGAGTATGTTGCATATTTTCAATATTGAATTTATTTTAGTAAAATATTTTCATCACTTTCCTTAATTGATACTTATCTGTAAAAAAAATTAAGTAAAAAAGTACGTGGGTCATTGTTATAAATACCTTAATTGCAATAAAAATAATTATTCTTAATTTATGGTTCAAAAAAGGTTTTATTACTAAAAATTGTTTTATAATTCTTGATGATATTATATCAGAGGTGGGCACAGACAGCTCGTCTGAGCCTTACGAGCTCTCCATAAGCTGGGTGAGAGTAAGTAAAGAAGGTATGTTTTGAAGCAAGACGGAACGATGTTTCAATACAGGTTGTCCTACCGATTATTGCCCAATAATTTATTCAATCAATTTAGAAATAGTTTTATAAAATATTTATTGTTTAAATAATATCTTTTACAGTATGGAGAGATACACCAAAAAACATAATAATAATAATAATAACAATAATGATAATAATAACAATAATAATAATCTGAACTTATCCAAGACTGCTTGCGATGTCTTCTCCATTATTAAATTCACTACTTTTATTTTTTTTGAAAAACAAATTATGCGAAAAATAATTTCCACTACTACAAATAGTACTTTTCACTTTTTCAATTTAAAGTAGACTAACTCGAAGAACTCAAATTTCCACTTTATGTAAAATTTAACTTAATTCATCAAATTCCCATGACACTATACTGAGCATACTCCATACGAAGAAAAAATAATTAAATCAGGTAAATAATTCTTTATTAGTTCTCGGATATGAATAGTAAAATATTTAGACAAATCATTTGGAATTTCCAAAACTTTAATTCTATTTAAATTATCCTTTGCAAAAATTTCCCTCTTTTATTACAATGGTCCAGCGGTAAACTTAAAGGTTCAAAAGATTTATATATATTTTTTATATATTTTTATTTATTCATACACAAATATGATATATACTAAAAAGGTACATTTTATGACCCTAATTACCAGCCCAAAATTCCAGAGTATGTATTGAATGATTGCTTGTATTATTTACTTTGTATAATAGTGACCATAAAAAAGATTTGGTATTATTATATTTTTTTCAGAAAATGTTTTAATTAAAAAAAGAAAATATTAATAATTGGTAGGTTACCCTGTATTAACTCTATCTCTCTTCCCTACCTCTCACTCAGAGCTTGACCGAGTCATCTCCTGCCCACCTCTGTATTATATAGCTAAGAGCTATAAAAAACATTCGTTACGCAGAAGCTGCGTCAACTTAGCGAATTTCCTTAGAATATATAAATACTTTACGAATTTTTTTAGTCATAAATAATTCTATATAATAAAATTATCCAATAAATCAAAAAAAAACTATCTCACTCGCACCCGCATGTGTGTATATTGCCTCACGATCACACCTACGGCTGACCTTCATTTTTGTCTGGCAAGACAAAAATTTTAGAACTGACGAATCTGTCTTGCTACTTAGGAAGCATCTTTTAATATTTACCCAAGTAACATATATAAAATTCAGCTTTTAAACTATACTGAAAGTAGAATTACATTTTTTTAAAGTTTAAGGTTGTCTGCCGGGGTTTGCAACAATACAAAGTGTCTGGCAATGAATGGCGTGATTTCTGATGTTATCCCGAAGAAAATAAAAAATTACGCTTTGTAATTTGACGAAAGTAAGTAGCAATTTTACGCATCTTTTCTACCTGCTACCTGCCAAAGCCATGATTATCGAAACTTCATAGTCGCCGATCGTTCCCAACTCAGTTGGGGACATGCGCAGAAAAGCTTTCAGCTTTTATAAAATAACGAAGGTCTGGCGATCACGTGCTCTTAGACTAATGCCAAAGTAAAATAAATTTTTACAACAACAATAGTTATTGTTTTTATTCCATATTGTTTATTAAATATTATTCACAACCATTTTATTTTTATTTATCAGTAAAGTCAACAAATTGCTTCATTTAACGAAATAAATGAACAATTTTAATGAATTATTTTTTACGACGCCAAAAACCAATTAGTCTTTATTTACAACAGAAGTCTACTCAAATATGGTATAAAATTATAAATGACCCTCATCAACTTAGCAGAGAAAAGGCCACAAAATTGATTAACGTTGTACTATGGACTAGTGATGTAACGAATATTCGCATTCGTAAGAAACAATGCGAATGTTTGGCGAATGTATTTTACAAACAAAAAGGAAATTATACATGGATGGATATGGAATTATAATACTATTTACTTATATTTGAATAAAAAAATTATTATGAAACAGTTTTGAGGTAGACAACTAAATTAGAAATACTTTCTCGTTTGTTTTTGTTAGTCACTTAAATATATTTGCTTTAGCTCGGTTTTCGTACATTGTCGCGAAGAGGGCGGCAAATAATTTATTTTAGCAGCACCTAGCTTATCATTTTCTCGTCTTTTTATTTCGTCATATTCATTTTAATGTTTAGCTTCTAGGTGATTTCGCATAGCACTAGTGTTCCTTCCTTTGCGAGAGTATTTTTTTTTCACACAACTTGTATTTTACATTTTCAGGTCATCAATTGTGAAATAAGTCCAAACTTCGCTAACATGTGCTTTACTCATGTTTTTACATCACTTTGTCACTTTTGAATAACAGTTAAATTTGACAAATGCAATAATAATAAACTAATCTCAAATCAAAACAAATCGAATGAACTTGTGTTGTGTGACTAACTTCGTTCATTCAACGTGTTGAATATGTTGGGTTTAAACAAAACACGACATTTAAATAATATTAAAGAGAATTCTAGGATTTTTCGAATTAAATTTCGATTTTTGCCCCAATTTCCTAGATCAAAATTTTTATATTTTATAAATACGTATTTCGACTACAAAGCAGTCATCATCAGTATGAATTAGCTAATTGTAATTATTCTCCGAGGAGATGTGCAGACCGTCACCAAATTAGCAACAAGTAACATCTCCTCGGAGAATAATTACAATTAGCTAATTCATACTGATGATGACTGCTTTGTAGTCGAAATACGTATTTATAAAATATAAAAATTTTGAAATTTTCATGCATCCAATATTATTGGCGGAAATTGTACGCCGTATTTACATCCAAACTATGGGATGTATGAAAAAAAGTTTCAAACAAAAGTGGTTTGTTTTTAGAGATAAACATTTTTTGTATCTAAAAAAGTTGTATTATTCACCAAATTTGCAACGTGTATAACATATCTTCGATTCCATATCCCGGAGATAGTTAAATACGTATGTCGAAATACAAATAATTGATCTAGGAATTGGGGAAAAATTTGAAATTTCATAAACCTAGAGTTCTCTTTCATTATTTTAATTCTCTTTATATTCCATTGTTTATTTGAATCGTAAGAAACCGTGATTCAATTCTGTATTAAGAAAATTGACATATACACCAGCTCTCTGTTTGTTACACTGTTTAATAAACTAATGACATACGTCAAAGGAAAAAGTGTACTTTCATTTTAATACTATATTTTCCAAAACAAACAAATATACATCATAAGTAAGAATCTAAATGTGTTTGTGTGTGTGTGTATGTGTAAAACGAATAAAGTTCAGCGTTGTGCATGGCAGGAACGATATGGTGGTGTACATAAAAGAATCCAAACATGAGATGTTGGACTGATAACCCATAACACATGCCCTTACAAAATAAACAGCAAGAATAATGGATGACACTAAACATGTAGTGCCTAGAGCAGAGGTGGGCACAGACAGCTCGTCTGAGCCTTACGGGCTCTCCATAAGCTGGGTAAGAGTAAGTAAAGAAGGTATGTTTTGAAGCAAGACGGAACGATGTTTCAATACAGGTTGTCCTACCGATTATTGCCCAATAATTATATAGTATCGTCTATAGTATAGTCAATATTTTATTTTTTTTGAAAAACAAATTATGCGAAAAATAATTTCCACTACCACAAAAAGTACTTTTCACTTTTTCAATTCAAAGTAGACTAACTCGAAGAACTCAAATTCCCACTTTATGTAAAATTTAACTTAATTCATCAAATTCCCATGACACTATACTGAGCATACTCCATACGAAGAAAAAATAATTAAATCAGGTAAATAATTCTTTATTAGTTCTCGGATATGAATAGTAAAATATTTAGACAAATCATTTGGAATTTCCAAAACTTTAATTCTATTTAAATTATCCTTTGCAAAAATTTCCCTCTTTTATTACAATGGTCCAGCGGTAAACTTAAAGGTTCAAAAGATTTATATATATTTTTTATATATTTTTATTTTATTCATACACAAATATGATATATACTAAAACGGTACATTTTATGACCCAAAAAACCAGCCCAAAATTCCAGAGTATGTATTGAATGATTGTATGTATTATTTACTTTGTATAATAGTGACCATAAAAAAGATTTGGTATTATTATATTTTTTTCAGAAAATGTTTTAATTAAAAAAAGAAAATATTAATAATTGGTAGGTTACCCTGTATTAACTCGATCTCTCTTCCCTACCTCTCACTCAGAGCTTGGCCGAGTCAACTCCTGCCCACCTCTGGCCTAGAGTGTAGAAGAATCGTCATAGTTCATTCCTCGCGCCAGCAAATATTGTTGGCGTAGCGTTAAGAAGTAGTAGTAATGATGGTGTTGTGTTTATACTTTATACCGAGATACACATTGAATCAATACTGTAATACATAATGAGGACACATACACATGAACAAAATGTTTGGTACTTGAACATAATGTTCTATTTAAAAAAAAAAAAAAATGAGCTGATTTGGCTATTAACCTGTTTTTAGCGAATTTCCTCCAAAGGAAATGCAGCTATTGTTTTTGCACCAATGTTGGAATTTCGTAAAAATTTCTTCAAATGTCCATCGATCCTACCTATTAGATGTTAAAAATCACTATCGCTAAAATTTGTATATATATAAACATATAAATAGGTACTTTTTTTAAAATGTCTGTGGACTCTCTAGCGGTCACAGTTTTATTCCGATTGGAATGAAATTTGGTATTTGAGTCGCTTATGGTATTCTAAAGGTCAAGTTCGTTAATGGGTAAAATCGGACGAGGGGAAAGAGGGTTTAGAGGGTGGGGGAAACCCAAAATTGGACTATCTCCCTTAATATTTGAAAAATCAAAAAAATTATCAGGAGTTAAGTTGTAGGTACTAAGTTTTACTGTAATTTTGTTTATTATCATTTTTCTGCTACACTAATATTTACAGAAATATTTACAATTGAAGATTGATAGTTAAGATTGTGATTTGAGTTTGAGAAAAATGATCAACTAATGAATTGTAGCAAACTTGATTTTCTACAACTATACTCCTTATACATTCTTCGATTTTTCTAATATTAAGAGACATATTAATATTTTGTGTTTGTTTGACACGAATACATAAAATATATTTTATTGTAAAAATTTTTGATTGTCGTTTCCATAGTAACTATAAACTATAATCGTTATAAAGCTTTTTTTGGGCTATTAATAAATTTAATTTTTGCAAATACTAAAGTCATATCAGATATTATATTTCATTTTGATCACAAAAATCAAAATGAGAAAAATTAAAATCATGACCGCCAGAGAGTGATTTATGTATTCTAAGGAAATTCACTAAGTTGACGCAGCTCCTGCGTAACGAATTTTTAACCTCTATAAGAACCTGTTTTTTAGGTACTTAGTAATATTCTTATGGGTTATTTGAAATATTTGAAATTTTCATAAAACATATTACATTTTTGACTATCTTTTTGGAAACTGTTGTGGAGTCTATTGGGTGTTATGGTGGTGTTATTAATTAAAATAATCAAATGAAGCCTATTTCAATCCGCACGGTTGTATACTTCCGTTCATAAAAATTGAATCAGTAAGTTACATTCTAAGAGTATATATTACTAAATATATGTAAAATAATACATACTGTAACACTTAGAATGTTTCAACTGGTTCGATTTTTATTAATTAGAGTGCACATATTATTTTTTTTTATAAACTAAAGTACCCAACTGAAAGTTTGAATTGAAACACAACTAAAACCGAATTAAATCAAATTGGTGTAGAGTACAGTTATTGAGGTAGAGGGTAATTAAATATTTTAAAATAAGATGGAAAATAGTGGAATACAAGGTATTTAACTTCCGTACTTTCCGTGGATCACGATTGGTTTTCAAAATTTTAACAATACAGTTTGATATACGATCAGTGTTTATATAAATAATATTTATATCAACTAGGGGTTTGTTTCTCGGATGTAAAAAATTCATTTGCAAATGAAAGTGGATAGACTGTCACTGTGGTCTAAGATCCGGCATTAGTGAAAACCATCCCTCATCTGTTAATTGAATGAAATAATTTTTAAAAGGCAGATAAAAATATTATAAACGTAGGAGTGCAATGTCTGCCACCGTAGTCCTGCTGGTTATATCATATTAATTAATTAATATGATATAGTGTCTTTGTTTGTTGCTCGAACAAATATATTTGTCTCTCTCTCTGCGTAGAACACATTTTTTGAAAATTTTATGACTGTGATATTATAAAATATATTTTATATAACAAATATATAATTAAATTATTTGCAGCCTATATAAAAAAATTTTTAAGTAATAAAATTTTCAAAAAATGTGTCTTACGCAGAGAGAGAGACAAATATATTTGTTCGAGCAACAAACAAAGACACTATATCTTATTAATTAATTAATATGATATAGCCAGCAGGACTACGGTGGCAGACATTGCACTCCTACGTTTATAATATTGTTATCTGCCTTTTAAAAATTATTTCATTCAATTAACAGATGAGGGAAGGTTTTCACTAATGCCGGATCTTAGACCACTGGTATAGACGTGAAGTTGAACTTTTTCCGTTGAAAACCGTAAGGAAAAAAAACTCGGAAGATTTTACATTTAACAATAATTTATTTGGGCTTCTTTTTTTTTTAAATACACATAATTTCATGTTGAATGAAATAAAATTTACATCCTGAAACGTTTTCCCATAATCAGCAAACCATCTATAATTCATCCACCCATCTATTCAGCAAACTATTAATTATTTCCATTTAATGTTTAAAACCGATATAAAACAAGTAATGTAACAACTAACTGAGTTAATTGTTTGAATACCCAGTATATAGTGAGTTGTATATGAATGTTTGAATTGTTAATATTTCTGCCTATTCAATGTTTATAAAACATGAATTATTTGTAAACATATGTTGTGTCACAATTTTTAAAAAATATCTCGACTTTAAAAATGGGCACATCTCTCGCTTTCCGAGGAACTTTGAGCACAAATTATGAGAAAACTATTAAGTTTATGAAAAAATTCAAACAAAAGTTGTTTATTTTAAAGAGAAGACTTTTTGTTTACAAATTTTTTTTCTATCTCTTACGGTTTCAAAGATATAAAGTTTCCCTCCTGGTGGGGGGAAATATGTTCCGATTTTGCCCATTAACGAACTTGGTCTTACTTTTTTGCTCTAGAAGTCACAAACAAATTTTCAGCTCGTTATCTCTTTTCATTCTTGAGTTATCGAGTTCACAGACGGACGAACATGCGGAAATGGAATTTTATAAATACCTTTGTGAAGCATTTTTGTCAAGGATTCATATTTTCAAGCGTTACAAAGTCGGGACTATAATAGAAACCTTTTTAAAATCAGTTATGATTTTATTTAATTGAACAAAATGGTACACACTAGTGATGCGAATATTCGCATATTTTTTGACATTCGCATTCGCAAGAAACGATGCGAATGTTTGGCGAATGTATTTTAGAAACAAACAGGAAATTATATATGGATGGATATGGAATTATAATACTAATAATTATAACTGATAAGATTCCCGAGCAGAAAATGCCAGATGTTTGTCGGACACTATATCTGGTCCGCATCAGTTACGAGTATGGCATGCCGGACTGGTACCCGATCAGTTCCTGAACAGGTATCCATATGGCAAGCCCAATGTTAAAGTGTTCACAATATATTTGGTTTGCCTGACATGGGCCAGACTAGGAACGGATTAGGTTAACCTTAGCTCACAATTGTAGGATTTTTTTAGACTTTGTAAAATGAATTTTTTTCAACTTTATTAATATTAAATAAATTTTAATTATTATATTTCTTTAACGAAATAGTAAAAGTATTTCAAAAGATTTTAAATCATGCCGGACTGGTACCCGATCAGTTCCTGAACAGGTAACCATCTGGCAAGCCCAATCTTAAAGTGTTCATATTATATTGGGTTTGCTTGACATGGGCCAGACTAGGAACGGATTAGGTTAACCTTAGCTCACAATTGTAGGATTTTCTAAACTTTGTAAAATGAAATTTTTTCAACTTTATTAATATTAAATAAATTTTAATTATTATATTTCTTTAACAAAATACTAAATTATTTCAAAAGTTTTTAAATCATGCCGGACTGGTACCCGATCAGTTCCTGAACAGGTAACCACCTGGCAAGCCCAATGTTAAAGTATTCATATTATATAGGGTTTGCTTGACATGGACCAGACTAGGAACGGATTTGGATATTTCTTTATTTTGGAGTTGGTTAAAATTTGTGTTGATTTTCTCATTTCCACGGAAACTCTACTTCAATAAGATAACTATAAAATTATTTTATTTAAGTTTTGTTTTAATTTTGAAATGTCAATTTTGATTGTCGTTTCCGTATTCACGTTAAATTAGGACAACGTCTTTCGGGTCAGCTAGTATATTGAAACAAATATCGAATGGGATTACATCGATAATACCTCAAAAGGAAATTATTGTTCCAACGTCATGGATAGTTTGGAATGAAAAATTGAATCATATGTCTTGGACATCTTGGACATATATGTCAGAGCCGTTTACAAATAAAATAAAGTGCCAAAAACGTCATGAAATGGTAAAAAATTGTCACAATATCATGTTGAAATTCGTGGAAGCATTTGTAAGTGATTTATTTTAGAATTTTTAGAATTATATTTATGAATAAAGTATAGTATGATGACTTTACATTAAAATTATTACTTAATGCAACTTTTTATAGGTTCTTACGAGCAAGCTGAAATTCGTCTGAAAAAATAAAGGTATAACGTCAGCAATTAAAACGACGGAAATTGGGACGATCATCGATTATTACGCTTAGAAGAAAGTGAAAAAAATTTATATTATTGTAAACTAAATTTTGTAATTAATCAATAAAAGATTTAAATTTAATTGAATTAAACTTGTTTTATTTTTAAATCTATAGAACAACTTAAGATACAGATCCGTTTACAAGCTGGCATGCCGGACCTGGACCCTATAAGACATCTCTGATCTGGATCTTATCAGGCATGCCAGATCCGTTTCCAAGTTGGCATGCCTGATCTGGATCATATCAGGCATGCCAGATCCGTTTCCAAGTTGGCATGCCTGATCTGGATCTTATCAGGCATGCCAGATCCGTTTCTAAGCTCGCATGCCTGATCTGGATCTTATCAGGCATGCCAGATCCGTTTCTAAGCTCGCATGCCTGATCTGGAGCCTATTAGGCATGCCAGATCCGATTCGAGCCAAGCAGCCAGATATGTTCCAGATCGGGCATGCCAGATTGGGCCCAGATTAATCGTCTGCGTGACATGACCAGATCCGGTCCTTGTCAGTTTCAGGTAAAAATTTCTAGTCGGGTTTATATATTTTTTATTTACTTATATTTGAATAAAAAAATGATTATGGAACAGTTTTGAGATACGCAACTAAATTAGAAATACTTTCTCGTTTGTTTTTGTTAGTAACTTCAAGATATTTGCTTTAGGTCGGTTTTGATATATTGTTGCGAAGAGGGTGGCAAAGAATTTATTTTAGCAGCACCTAGCTTTTCATTTTCTCGTCTTTTTATTTCGTCATATTCATTTTTATGTTTAGCTTCTAGGTGATTTCGCATAGCACTAGTGGTCCTTCCTTTGCGAGAGAATTTCTTATCACACAACTCGCATTTCACATATTCAGCGTCATAAATTGTGAAATAAGTCAAAACTTCGCTAACATGTGCTTTACTCATGTTTTATATCACTTTGTCACTTTTGAATAACAGTTAAATTTGACAAATATGATAATACTAAACTAATCTCAAATCAAAACAAAACATATCGAATGAACTTGTGTTGTGTGACTAACTTCGTTCATTCAACGTGTATCGGCTCGGCTTGTTGGGTTTAAACATAACACGAAATGTCAAATCTGTCTAACATTTTGCGCGCCTTTATTTGAAAGTCAACATTCGCATTCGCGAATATTGGAGATAAATATTAGCATTGGCGAATGTGAAACATCCAACAATCGTAACATCACTAACACGCAGCCACAGAAGTAGCGCTTTTTTTTTTTTAAATTTTACAATTGATTTGTGCTTTATTTATTCGGTGTTCGAAAATATGTTTCGGGTGAAAGTTGTTAAATTTAAATATACTAACAACTGTATTCCAAACATTTTCCCAAAAACCGAATGAATAAATTACAAATAATAAACAAAATTGAAAAATGAGAGCTATTTTTGTGAATTTTCTTTAAAAAAAATGTTCACTAAAAATCACGTTCATGGTTTTTAGCTCAACCTTAAATATTATTTTCATTGGCGTATAAATTTTAACAAAATGTTTGGATTTTAATTAGAGAACATTGAATTAGTTATTACATGGTATCCAAATATATAGGTCAAGTATGGGGCTGACACCGTGGGAAATTAAAAATTAGTTTACAGCTCATATTCAAGAACTCTTTTAATTTTAAAAATGCAATTCTATCTTGGCACATTTTTTTCTATAAATAACATTTGTAATTTAACGAAAATACGAAAACAAAATATAAGTGTACTCGGATTCAATCAGAAGGAAGAATGGTGAGTATTAAAAAGGCCCGAAAAAAATTTTGCATTTTTCTAGCACCGTGAAACATATAGTACCAGGAAATAGTAGGAAAAATCCTTTGAAAATCAACGGTAAAATTGCAGATTTTTTACAAAATAGGTAAATACTTCACACCATCTACGACAAATGATTTTTATACCCGGTATATATGATATATAGAAGGGTATATTGAGTTTAGTTTCGATTTTGTAACGGTTGAAAATATTGATCTTAGAAAACAATTTTTTATATAGGTGTTAATAAAATGACCTAATAGCCCAACAGCACAATAACTCAAAAACGAGCTGAAATTTTGAGTGTGTTCTAAAGCTAAAAAGTAAGTAACAAGTTACTGAATGGACAAAATCAGACCTCTTTAGGGCAAAATGTGGAAAACTATCCATCTTTGAAACCATAAGAGATAGAACAAAAATTTAATGAAAAAAAATTTTCATTTTTTAAAAATAAATATAATAAATATAATAAACTTTGAAACTTTTTTCATAAACTCAATAAATACCGGGTATTGAGGCAATTCACTCAGTTGGTTGTTATTTTCACTTGTTTTACATAAATATACATAAATCTTTATATTTTTATATAAAGGTAGAAATGTGAGGATAGATAATATTTATCAAAATAAGAAAAAAGTTCATTTATACAAAATAATGAAGAACTGAATTAATCCCATCAAAAACAAAACTGTTCAGGGTATTTCATATTTTACATGGCAAGATGTCAGATTTTATTACATTGAAGAAAAATGCTTGACAAGAAAAACATGAAATACCCTGCACCTGAGAAACTTAAACAAAAATTATATACCAATCATTTTCTCACTTTTGTTACCAAACTTGGCTCTTGGATAGATTTCACTACTTTTGAAGGAGAAAATTTTTGTTTTTGGTGGAATATCACTCATATTTGTATGATAAAACTTTTTGTTTTTGATGGGATATCATAACATTTTGCGAAATTTTTATGCTCACTGTATGATGTATAAAAAGAAAGTATTCATATAGTCTAGAAGTCTAGATATTTTAGAGAAGAATATTGATGATTATAGTGAGTGAGTCAACAAAATGCCCATATTTAGGGCTAAATATCTCGGGAACAATTAAATCTGTTTTACATGTTAAAATTTTTATTACATGATTACGTCTTAAATTTGACCTTCATAGCTTTTTTTTTTTTGTTCGAGATACAGAGGCCTAGAAATCGTCTCTAACCCTTCCTTTAAAACATAGTATACTAGGCTTCTAAACGCACTACCGTTCTATTAAATAGGCAAAGAATGATAGTGTAATAGGCAAGAAATTTCCATGCAGTGTTGAGGGAATACTTTTGTAATTTTTTAGCGGGTTGTTGTTTTATGTGTGAGGTGTTAAATTTGACATAGTTAGTGTGAGTTGCTCAATCGAACGAATAATTTGAATATTTTTATAAATATCTGATTCAAAATATCCAATCATTCATTGATATCTTTTAGAGATACGTGGCCAAGACGGATTACGTTACGAAGGCGTCTGTGAGCTAAAAGTATAAATATAAATATATATATAAAAGATATTAAATAGTCATAAAACGTTAATTTTTAAATTGATTATAAGATGTCAAAAATAATTTCTCAACAGCAGGTGATATAATCTCAAATAGATCCCTGATTTGTTTTTGAATAAGATGTAGTCAATTTAATGGAAAGATATGAAGTACTTATTTTTAAATATTTAGTCCGAAATTTCTGATTGCACCATTGGTAATTCAACAGGTTTTATTTCGATCATTAGATTACAATTTGTTGGTCGTCAATTTTCATAAAATAATTCCGATTTTTACCAAATACAAAAATTTGGATAAATATCCAATTGTTAGATAATGTTCCGAGGAGGGGCTAACTATAGGTTACAATGAGTTTCTAGAACATTAAAATATCTTAATGCAGATTTTACAACAAATATACATTAAACATTAGATAAAGTTTTTTGCAGTTATATTAAGTACTACACAACGCATTTTTTAACATTTTATGTTTCAAATAACGATGACTGCTACAAAATATTATGATAATTTTGTACCAAATGTTTAAATTTGTATTATATTTGTCTCCACAAATATTATTTGGCAATTATATGCTTTTATTGACTGTATTTTTATTGACATTTTCATTATTGAATATACAAACAATTAACCTCTTCACTCCTGGCGTCCTGGACAAAAATTTATTACTACAAAATTGAGTCAAAACTTTGAAATGAACGAAATAAAAAATATAAACTTTTACGCCAAAAGAAAAACAACTTTGTATAGAACACGATAACATAAAAACGCATATCTGTTTCAACTGTGTTTTGACTGAAAATAGTAAAAAATTATTGTCCAGTATAGGAGTGAAAACTAGGAGTGAAGATGTTAATACAAACTATATTTCCTAAATATACGTTAAAACTACTTTTTCTAGTTAAAATAATCTTATTTATTTTCAATTAGCAAAATGTTTTTTTGTAGGTACGGAACTCGAAAAACAAAAATTCTATATTTTATAATATAACCATATAAATTCCTAGGGCATGCTTAAGGAGATGTTAAAGAAACTTTATTGACTACCTAGATTTCGATATCTTGTCGGTTTTCAAAATATTTATTTGAATCCAATCACTATCTTATACGCACTGTAAATGAATGTTTCTAATGTGTTTTTAGATGGTAAAAACTTTGTTAACCCATGACATGAAATGATTGTAAAATTTATCATTCACTTTTTTTAGTTTCAACCTCCATTTTTAACTTGATCACTTACATAATAAACTTTTCAATGCAGAATTGTTTAAACTTAAATTTAAAAAAAAAAATACTAACTTGTTTTATTAGGAGACGAAATATTTGAAATTAAATTGCAACTAGACTTTCTACTCGCATTGCCATGAGAATAATGTTGTTAGAATGTTTGTATGTTTATATCAATGTTTATATGAATGTTCATATGTCAGAGATTAAAAAATTATATAATACCAGCAAATTTCCGATTAATTTCAACACACAACTTTGATACTAAACTATTTATTAAATGTTACATTTACCTACTTGGAAATAAATTGTTTCTCATTTAATTATCAACTTATTAAGTTCAGCCAATTTAAGACTTGTATTATAGTATTACTGACTTTTACCACACTTAATTAATACCTTTTTACCACAAAAATATTTTATTTTATAATTCAGAAACCATAGATATGTAAAACTGTACTTTTTTACTCACAACTAAAATTAAAAACTACATTACAGAACAGACAATTCCTTCATACACTAAACACAGACACAAATGCACTGAACACAGACAGTTGAAAAAAAATCATAGCAAAAATTGTATAGTCGACTATTTTAAATAATACATAACACAAGTCAGTAGAGATAGTTCTTACATTGCATACAGATTGAATATTCACTTAAAACTGTGACTAAAAACGTCCGAGAGTAAAGAAAAATCGAACATAATAAAATATATTAATGTAAAGTTTACAGTTGCAACATAAAAATATGTTTTTGTTACCTGGGTCTAGTATAAGTATTTTATGATACGAATAAATAAATACATCGTGTCACATCAGACGAGCAGTACAAATACTAACAAAAAAAAACATAATATATTAATTTTTTTTATATAAACAAGTTAAAAATATGCATCATTTGAATAGGTACAATATACTTTCATACATTTATATCATTTTTGTAGATAGTTGAAGATATTCAAAATATAAAAACTGTACATATGCATTGTAAAGAACATGCAATCAAATTGAGCGTAATATACTGTTAAATGTAAGTATGAAAAAACAAAAAGAAAGTACCTATCGAACAAGACTTTTTCTTGTATAAACATATTAACTTACAGTTAGCTAAAATTAAAAGACATGAAATAAGAAAATTACTAAGACGTTTCGGATGCGACCGAAACTGAAAAGATAAACGAAATTCGGTTTCGGTTGTGAAAACTTGTTTCGGTCGGATATATATATATATATATATATATATATACCCTTTACAAGGGTGTTTTCGAATTTCTATGCTCCCAGGCGCTCAAACTAAGATAGTTTGAGCTCCTGGGAGCTTTCCCACTAAAGTTTCTTATGGAAATAACATCCGAAAAATTTATTTTGTTCTTTAAAATTTTATAAGTTGGGGAGGACTAAATCTACAATTATGAAAAATAGATATTTTTGTAGAGAATTTAACGCTCTACAAAAAAAGTTTCTTATGATTTTTCGCTAAATCTACTGGTTCAAAAGTTAGTCTATTGGTTGTATAATGAAATATATTACATATTTCTTGTAGGTTATTTTATTTAAGGATGTTCCAGCATGAAACCACTTTTCGACAGATTTTGCTCATTTTTTTTTCACAGGCTAAAAATAACGCTTTCTAATAAATCCCAAAGTTTCAGAAATATTGACCGTTTAAAACGCGAGATAATTAATAGCAAAGTAATCATTCTCTCTCATTAGACGCATGAGAGAGAATAATGTACCCTGGGTGCATTATACGTAGAGAATTCTAGCTCAGTAAGTTAATAGTTCTAGCTGTGAAGAGAGGTATAAAATGGTTATGTAAGCTACTAGACATGGATCATAGGCTTCCTCGTATATGCTACAACAGGATGCTGGCTTTAATTGACTCCGAGAATAACATATAATTGGGTGAACCAGCTGCGAAACTATTTTTCTTTAATCGGCAAAGAACAGCTTTGGGACGGTCAAGACGCATGGTTGATTAGAAGAAACTTAGCTGAATTTATTAAAGATCTCAAGCAGTTTTATTTTCGGGCGGACTCGAATTTGATTGCTGAATCTAGATACGCTCCTCTTTATGACCGTCTCTGCCAAGATGCCCTACCTGAGCTGTTTATACCTATCAAAAAAGCACGCATTGTCTACCAACTACGTATGTCTAACACCCGTACTAGTAGATTCTATGTAACCGGCAACTCGTACCAAGTAGACCCGAATGTACAATGCACTATATGCAACACTTTGCAAAATGAAACTCTTTTTCGTTTATTGATTGAGTGTCCAATATATGATTTCATTCGTACATGCTATCTTCACAAGTATTTGGTGGGGCCGGGTAGCTTTTGTGAGGGAAACTTCGCTCAAATCCTTTTGAATGTTGCTAATGTGCACCAATTGAATGACTTATATAATTACGTGGAAAATATGCTGAGAATCAGATCATTTATAGTTAATGAATAATATTTATAACAACTTCTTACGCACTTAGTTTTTTATTTGTAATATTTTATTTTTGATATTTTTAAACAAAAAAATTTTTTATTTATGTATATACTTGTATATTTTAGTTTTTAAGTATTTTGTACTCAATTCCTGTAATAAGCCGTCAGGCTTTAAATACAGAATTATTAATAATAATAATAGTTTGAGCTCCTGGGAGCTTTCCCACCAAAGTTTCTTATGGAAATAACATCCGAAAAATTTATTTTGTTCTTTAAAATTTTATAAGTTGGGGAGGACTAAATCTACAATTATGAAAAATAGATATTTTTGTAGAGAATTTAACGCTCTACAAAAAAAGGTTCTTATTATTTTTTGCAAAATCTACTGGTTCCAAAGTTAGTCTATTGGTTGTATAATGAAATAAATAGATTACATATTTCTTGTAGGTTATTTTATTTAAGGATGTTCCAGCATGAAACCACTTTTCGACAGATTTTGCTCATTTTTTTTTCACAGGCTAAAAATAACGTTTTCTAATAAATCCCAAAGTTTCAGAAATTTCGACCGTTTAAAACGCGAGATAATTAATAGCAAAGTAATCATTCTCTCTCATTAGAAGCATGTAAAACTCCATGCCCGCCCAACTATTATCTGTTGTATTAAAAAAATACTCGACAAAATTTAAAAAAAAACTAGGAGACTAAAGATAAATATTTATGAATTAAATTTGTTTTAAAAATCGCGTTTTACCGTTTTGTTTTCGAAATACAAAAGTTTAAATTATTTAATTACATTTATTTGTATACATGAATAGTAAATATATATATAAGTATTGTGTGTGTGTGTGTATACATGTATTTGTTTTATAATAAAAGCAAACCGGTTTTTTGTCCTTTTTATATAAGACAGTGCTGGAACCTCGTTAAGATCAATTCATGTGATTGACCTCGAATAATTTTTGAACCAGTAGACTTAACGAAAAATCATTAGAAACCTTTTTTGTAGAGCGTTAAATTCTCTACAAAAACATCTATTTTCATGATTGTAGACTTATTCGTCACGAACTTATTTAATTTTAAAGAACAAAAGAAGTTTTTCGCATGTTATTTCCATAAGAAACTTTGGTGGGAAAGCGGACTATCTTAGAGTTGATATTAAGAGCTCATGTTTTAGGGAAGTGTTTTTTAATCAATTTGGAAGCGTTTGAGCTACTGGGAGCATCGAAATTCGAAAACACCTTTGATAAGGACCACCCTAATATATATAAATATATATAGACACATCAGGGATGTTGCAGATGCAACTTGCGCGGATATTTTAAGGCTCACATCCACGGATGCGGATTTATGTGTCAAGTTTTTTTTAAAGAGATACTCAATGTAGGAACATAAGGAAAAAGATGGTAATAATTTTTAATAATCTTTATATTTTAATTAAATTTTTAGTATGAAAATTTAAAATTTGGTGCATTTTATTTCAGGTTCCATTCTGTTTCGCAGAGGTTCATAGGTTAATCCCGCTTTAAACAGACTAAACTGCTCCGGGTGCATCACTGAGATTTATCTCGGACATGCTCATCTAGTTTTAAATAAGACTAAATCACACTTTGCGCCGGTCGTGGCATTGTTGTTTTATTTTGTCAAAAAGATTTACTTGTCAAGGCGAAACAATCAAACAATTATGTAAACTGTAAAAATAAATAAAAAACATCCATATAAATAACACGTCTAAACACGTTACGATTTATTTACAATCAGAAAATTTATCCACAACCGCAAAAGCTCCGTAAAAAGCATTGATTTTTGCGGACGCTAAAATGCAGATTGCGGATGCGAATATCCGCAAAATCCCAGATATAATATATATATATATATATATATATATATATATATATATATATATATATATATCTAAGAAATATTATTTATAGTCCATAGGTATTTCTGAGAAGTAACACGACTCTTTGTACTTAAAGTTGAAATGGCTGCTAGCGATAACGATAAATGAAGCTTGCAAAGAACTTTCTGTTATACACAAATTACATATATACGACGGTCATGTGATTATTTTGCATGATATTGGTTTTATGTGCTAATTCTCAATTACTTATTTATTTGATAATAAAGTGAAGGTAGCATAAACAATGAAAAACTTCCGTACACCTGGGAACACAGTTAACACTTTCAAATTTACAAATTTTCCAAAAGAATTTCCATTCAAACTCATATTTCCATTAATTGTGCTATTTATTATCTAACTCTTTTTGTATCTGAACAGACTATAAAAATTGTTAAGTTATAGAAATGTTAAAAAAAATGCTGTTCTGTACACGACTTTTATCGGAAATGTAAAATAACATCTCTAAACGCCCAGTAATTTTTATATCAACCAAACAATCACCGTTTACTAATAAAGTATGTAAAAAGATATTTCGGATAAATTTTTGACTGACATTTCGCCGTGCACATTTCAGACTATAAAAATTACCATAATTACACTCAATATATTTGACAAAAATGGATTACAAATAAAACCATTTGTAATGAAAAAAACACGTGTTACGCAGAAAAAAGAGAAAGGTGATCATTCAATTACTTATATATATATATAAATATATATATACATATATATATGAATCTATAGTCTATAATCTATATACATTATATTTATAAAAGTAACCCTTCGTCTAATAATGCACTCATGGTGAAAAAAAAATTTTCAAAAAACTGTTTTAAATTTCTAAATAAAGTATTTCCGGGCGAATGTTGTATCACTTCCTGAAGTTATGTAACAAAAATTCCCAATGCCTTTCTTAATCTATAAGAAATTCTTTGTTTTCGAGATATATTAAAAAGTAATGGTGAAAAAAATCCTTTTTTCGAAAATAAATTGGATGAGAAGTAGATATTTATACAAAAACAAGAATGAATTTAGCATATGATAATATGTGCGAAAATTTAGATTTATCTGATAACCGTGGCAATGGAAACTACGCAAAATTCACCATCTATGCTATCCTTTTGGTGAATTTTAATAATAGACCTTCTCATATGGACCGGAGTCGACTTATTTCAAACTTATAATAACAATTAATTGGTAAATGAATAAATTAAATCATATCCTTAAATATGAATCATGTAAACGATTATTTTCCAAAAATTGTAAACCATCAGAAATGAAACACAAATAATGAATAGAAGGAACCAATCATTACTGCCACCATACATTTGTCAATGCTATCAACGTAACAGTCATTTGAACCGAATAGCTTATATAATAATAGAATATAATAGATTTTAACATTCTGAAAAATTTATCTTTTACAGAGCTATGCTAAAGAATATAAAACTACAAATTTAAACATTGTGTTTATCATGGTAAAGTCTTATAATGATCAAAATTATGAAAGAAATAATATCATTAAAACAAGGAGAAAAAATTAATCCAGTCAAAAATCGACAGTTGTTTTTGCTTAGTAAAATAATGTTGGTGTTTGAATAAAAAACGTAACCCCTTACTTCAAACATTTGGGGTTGAAATTGAACGTACTGCATGCAGTAACTAGTAGATCGCAGATGGTTGGTTACTTCTGCCTAACTTATATTGTACATAATATGTGTTATGAATATGTGTATACGGGTAAGGGGGTCTATGCATGCATAATTTTATATACATTTACATGCCCTGAAGGTAAACACACGATGACATGCATTTAAAACGTTTTACTGAAATTACCTCTATATACAGACTCCGATAATGTAGTACGTAATATAGACGGCTATACTATGTAATCGATTCAAAATCGATATTGAGTTTTAACTGAATATTCAAGTTATGAAGTTTCTTGATATTTATTCAAATAATAAAACTTATACCACAATACTCCAATTGTATATTAAAAAATTTATTTAAAATTTCAATGGCGTCAAAGAGTTAACGTGGTTTGAAAAAGATTCAACAGAGAATAACTGAGCTAGATTATACATTAAATCACGTTAGTAGTAGCAGTGTAAGTAGAATTTTAAGAAGAATCTAATTCCCAACTTGATGCACAGAGAATTCCCAACAGAGATGCCACCTTCAAGGAGGGTTCCCAGGGGGTGAGCGAAATTTTATGCTAGTATATGCAGTCTGATTGATTCGTAAGCGAATTGTTGTTTTCCATCAGGCTCGCGTACCGGCATCCTTTTGGAGGCAATGTCAGCGGTAGATGAGGTAGATTGTAAAGGCTGCCCTGGACGGGCTACACTTCGACCATAAGGTCCATTGTGATGCCTTAGGATGTGAGGATGTGAGTGGAGTGGAAGGTATTTTTGAGTAGACTAGGAATTGGTAGGATATGCGGCTGCAGCCGACTATGATAGGAACTATGCCGATATTCATCTGGAGTTCCTGAAGGAAACTGCAGAAAACCTTCTCAAGCATAGCCGGTTACTTCGTTCTTGTCCATACGCCGACAGTTTAGTCAATCAACCGCCCCTTTTTTTTTTAAATATATTTGACAAACTGCCGATGTCGGGATTCGAACCCATAACCTCCCAGTTTCCAAGTACTGCATACTGCGCAGACATGACGCCTTAGAGCGCTCGGCTACTTGGCTGGTATGTCAGCGGTAAATGAAATTATTCTAATCTATCTTTCAACTTTCGGAGTTAACTCTTCGTGCCACCGGAGTGTCCACATCCTAAATATGAAAAAACCAAACAAATCAAACTGCTCATTCGTAAAGGGCAACAACCCACAGTCTAGGCTATAAACGGCAAGTCCGTTCAAGGAGGGTTGTGGAATCAACCCCACAACGCCTAAGGCAGTTAAGTCCGTTTAACCAACAGAGGATTATGGCACCCTTGTCCATAAAATCTGAGCCGTCAACTCCCT
This sequence comes from Nineta flava, assembly GCA_963920215.1. Lineage (NCBI taxonomy): Eukaryota > Metazoa > Arthropoda > Insecta > Neuroptera > Chrysopidae > Nineta > Nineta flava. The sequence continues at coordinate 49,713,137 of OY986043.1, read as the reverse complement.
CAGCCCCAGTCAATGCGCGGATAAGGTCAGCCCGTTTCTACAGAAGTATAGAATTTAAGTTCATACCAGCGTACTGGTTATCTGATCAACAGAGAACCTCAACGAGATGAACATTAGGAGTGATTACAGTCGCGAAAAGACCAAATATTCTGCTGTTAAGCCGAATCCTAATGAAGAACCACTTAATCTGGGCTTAATATCACCAAGAAACTGGAAGCTAATATAATCTGCTTTTGTAGGGTAAAAAAGGGTTTCCGGCGCCAAATCCTAGAGTTCCGCCACGCTGTAGGGACACTGGTTGGTACCTAGGTCACATAAGGTTAGTGGCCTGTGAGGGCTAAAGATCGGCGGATCTCTGGATCCTCTTCTGGATGTGGGCATCCTCTCATCGCTTGAAGAGGAGAATTGAGATATCCAACTTCTCCAAGGCAGATGCGAGTGGTCAAAATTAATCTTCACCACTCAAAAGCAGCTTCAGCTGCTTTTCTCCTTGGCCTGTCACAAAAAGTCGTTGGAGATTGGTGGCTAAACATTAACGGTTACAATACTATATATATTCAAGGTACACCCAGAACATGTGTTCTTATCAGTAAAGGATACGATACGATACAAAAGTTATCAAAATCGTGATTTTTCGGGATATTTAACCGTAAAAATATTAATTTTTTGCAATAATTTATTGTTTTACTGGAGTAAAACAGCGTGCCATAGATATATTTTTTGCATGATAAAACCCAAAAAAAAAATTAACAAATTCGTGAATGTATTATAGAACTTACCAAAATAACAATAAAAGGTCGTGTAAACACTACAGAAGGGACCCGTAAAGATATTAAATTTTTTTCTTATTTGAAAGCACTTTTATTCACATCAAGTTCGTTTAATATACTTTTATACACAATAATAGGCCTTACACTTTAATATCTCTCAAGAATAAATAATTTTCTTATTATATTCATAAGTCAGATACTTTTTTTTGAAATTTAAATGAGGAAGATCAACCCCATTGATATCCTTTTTGGGATACCCAGTAACTGTATATATACCACAAGGTTGAATATTTCTATATATAGGCTACAACGTAGTTTATAATATAGACTTGATTTGATTTGAATATCGAAATTTGAATATCTTGATCTGTAGGTTTGGAACCCCTGAAGGACAAAAACTCTAATTTTGGTTTTTCGTCTGTGCGTGTATGTTTTTGAATACGATATCTCAAAAGCGATGTGCGCTAAAACATTCAAATTGTATACTACCAAAGCATGTAAAAATTAGTTTTTGGTCAAAATTGCCCAACCGACAGTTGCATTTAGCTGTAGTGTTTTCTCAATTTTTTAAACTTTAAAAGTTGCTAATGAATTATATTTTCTACTTTTGTTGTAGTCTCCATATATAGTGAATTTTTTTAAATTTAATATTTGTGTACATATCTACCCCTTACCATCCTTGAAATATTTAGCTCAAGAATTCGTATAACACTAACAAATTCGAACGTCGGGATTAAAACAACCTGTTTATCAATATTTATTCTACGTAGAATAAAGTGACCACTCTTGTATGAAAATTATTAAATATCTAAAATTGCAAAATACTATTTTTGGCAAATATTGTTATTTAAATCTTTGTTTTTTAAATTTTAGTTTCAATTGTACAATCACAGACACAATTAACCATCCTCTTCCCTAGGTCAAGTAATACATATCACGATGCATCTTTATTTGTTTTGGAACTGGAGGGTTGTGGGTTCGATTCTCGACGGTGACAGTTTACCAATTAAAATTATTGGGACGGTTAATTGATTGAAGTGTCAGCGTATGAGCAGAACGTAGAAACCAGTTATGCTTGTGAAGGTTTTTCGCAGTTTCCTTTTACGAAGCCCAGATGAATCAAAATCGGCTTGATTAACAAATGTGGGGCTGACCACAACCTACCAATTCCTAATCTTCAAACAATATCTAGACCTCCACCCACATCATTAATGTATGACGTTGGTGGTTCCTATGTATTCGACTATAAGTCTCAGAAACCGGAGGTAAAACTCCATTATCATTATAACCAATTGTCAAGTGGGTGCTTTAGCACTAAATTAAACACTTATTAGCTTTCTTTCCTTATTTGTGTTTCCGACGCAATTTAGTAATTTGTCATACAATTGGCATTACTAGTGATTTTATTAATATGCTTTTAATTTCCGTTCCCGTTGTTTCTGAACATTAAAAGATTTGTTTAATTTGGGTTCCTCATTATCCTTAATTGATTATAGCTGATGATGAGTACAGCCAATGTCGAATCGCTCGAACCACTGTCCGGGAAATCATCAAGCGCACTTAAATAATAAATAGTTTTAAAATATATACAGGGTGGGCCAAATAAGACCTATCAATGTTAAACATAAATAACTTTTTTATTTTTTGATATCATTATTTTTTCTTTTTGCAGATTATAATTGAATTCTTGCAAATTTATTATGGAATCATACAGTATAAAACAACGCGTTAAAATTATCGAGTTTTTCTATTCTTGTCAACGCTCAATTGTTATGGTGCAGCGTAAATATCGGCAATATTTAAAGTCAAGATCAGCTCCCACAGCCTTCATGATTAGGAGTTTGATCGGTCGTTTTGAGGAACTGGGTTCAGTGGCCAACCGTCCTGGAAGAGGTGACAACGTGGAAACTGTGCGGCACAGTGTTGCAGATGATCCATCTGTCTCAACTCTGCCGACGTTCCAGCCAGCCAATTGGGCATTTCCAGAACGACATTGCGTAGAATTTTAAAGTTGGATCTTAAGATGTACTTATACAAAATTCAAATTGTGCAAACACTGCTACCGCAAGACCACCAACAACGACTACAATACGCTAATCGTTTTACACAATTGGCCACACAAATTGATTTTTTTAGGGGCTCTGAAAATCCAAGCGCAACACACCAGCATCAGTTGCACTCATCTAAATGTACTGTTTGGTTCGGTGTTATGGCCAATAGAGTAATCGGCCCATATTTCTTCGAGAATGAGGATGGAACGCCGGAAACAATTTCCGGAGCTTCTTACAGAACAATGATTGAAAACTTTTTGCGACCAACGGTGGAGCAGAAATCCTTATTTGTGGTTTCAACAAGATGGAGCAACTGCACACACTGCTAGGCAAACTGTGGACCAGCTGCGAGAAATTTTTGGCGAACGTCTGATTTCAAAAAATTTCGATTTCCCTTGGCCACCTCGTTCGCCAGATTTAACTGCGCCAGACTTTTTTTTATGGGGATATTTAAAAGACAAAGTGTATGTTAATAAACCAGAGACTATTAGACAGCTGAAGCAGAATATTCGAGACGAAATACTGAGCCTTTAACCAGAAACATTACGTGGTGTAATGGAAAACGCGTTAAAAAGAGCCAATCTCTGTATCGGGAAAAATGGTGGGCATTTGTCTGATGTCATATTTCATACATAATTTCCAAAAAATATATGAAATGTATTAAAAAAATTAATCAAAATAAATGATTATTACAAGAGTTATCCGTGTTTAAGATTAGTAGGTCTTATTTGGCCCACCCTGTATTATGAAACTATTAGTAATCGGTATAAAATAACACCAAAAATTTACTTTCACCTGTGACATGTTCTAATGTGAGAGGTATATATAGAATTTGAACACAATGTAGTCAGAGTTCAGAATAAAACTGAACTCTGCAGACAGAGATAGTATAGAGATCATCAAGGGATGCAAAACTATAAAAAATAAAACGATGATTAATACATCAAATTAAATTGTTTCTTTGAACTTAATAATGCATACTGTATTCAAATGATAATCACTTTCAATCAACAAATTTATAAAGTTTCGCCAAACTATGGATAGTGATGAATAGAATTTGAACAAATACGCCGCGTAGTTCAGATAACTGATTCATTCGGTTTGCGTATTATACCTGCCGCGTAGTTGAATTAACATAATTTCAATTTACCCAATTTTTTTTAACGCATATCCTACATATGTATATTACAATACTAATATACACATATAGTAGTAGTATTAGGTATATGCATCAGGGTCTATCCACACTATACTCTATAGTGCCGGTCACGGTTCGTTTCGGTCCGATCTCGGTCTGGTAAAATATTATCAAGTAAAAACAATGTGTGTATTCATACTATCGGTAACATTCAAGTTCCGGTCTAATCCCACTCCAGTCACGATCAGTCCCGAAGCATATTTTCGAGTGAGATCGAGTGATTGGCATTATAATGTGAACATGAGACTTTATCCGACCGAGAACGAACCATGATGGCACTGTGGATCGACCCTCAGATGTTATAGTTTTACATAACTGTGGGTAATTATAAACTCAGTGTAATACAGGGTATTAAAGGGGTTACACCACCTTGGTGCTCGGGAAAATAGTCATAAAAAGAAAAATATTTTATGGCGCAGCTACTATTAAGTATATAGAATAAATTTTATTTTATTACACATTTACATACTAGGTTTATAAATAATTTATAAACCAATATAATCATCATCAATAGGACGCTATTTTGAAAATCCTCGCTGACGGTTGGCATAATTTCTCTGTAAGGCGAAATAAAAAAAAAAAATTGTTTACTATTTAGAAAGGTAATAGCTAACGTTGTTGACGTAAGGGGTAAAAATTTAAAAATTTTTAGTAGAAATGACAGCTTTTTGAAAAAAAAAATCATTGAGTTTTAAAGTTTATAACTTTTAAACATGGCACCCAATTAAAAAAATCCTACGTCAACCGATAGATAATAATATTAAAAAGAATATGTGTAAATTTGAACAAGATCGGTTGTGTAGATCTGAAGATATTGAGCCCACTAGTTTGAAAAAAGTTGTTAAACCTTAATTTAAACGTCTTAAAACCTTAATTTAAAAATTATTTTAAATTACCTTAATACTTTTAAATTACCTTGTAGTTACTTTAAGCTTCTAAAATTCTCCAGAGGAATTATTGTTATACAGGACTGGCTAAAAAACAATACTCTTAACGAGGCTTTGACCGCTCGTGTCTGTCCGATCGCTACCTGAGTTCGGACTGACTCTCTGTCGCGCTCACTTCTAATCGCTATAACTTGGGAAATAATTTGAATTTTGAAATGGTTAAACGTTTAAAATATTCTTAAAAGTATAAACAATTTATTTAGGAAAAAAATTCGATTTTTTTTAAAAACTAAAGGTGGTGTAACCCCTTAAACAATTAGATAGATAGATTGTAGCGGCTGTCCTGGACGGGACACACTTTGACCATAAGGGCCATTGTGATGCCTAAGGATATGAGGATGTGAATGGAGTGGAAGGAATTTTTGTGTGTAGGCTAGGAATTGGTAGGCTGTGCGGCTGCAGCCGACTTTGATAGGAACTATGCCGATATTAATCTGGAGTTCGTGAAGGAAACTGTAGGAAACCTTCACACGCGTTTAACTGTCCCAAGTTAAACAATTAACTCCTTAAACAATTTACTCAATTAGTTGTTATATTTTACTTGTTTTAAATTTATTTTAAAAATAGTGATTTTATGATAGCTAAGTAATTAAATAATTTATGTAATGTACACTTTTAATAATTATTATCTAATTCAAAACATTTGGTAATTAAATATGGTAATATAAAATACAAAATTTTAAGAATTTTAGATATGTGTACTGTCAATAAAAATTACATGTTACTAAATAATACCAAAAACTAACGATGTTACACGATCAGTCTATCATCAGTTCATTCCATTAATCGATGGAATGATTAATTTTCAATATTTTAAATATTTTATATCAATTATAATCGATGGAATAATACTAGCTTTGTCTACATTTTATCATTCAGTAGTATTAAGGTGATATCAACGTAACATGTGTGATCAAGGACTTGGAGTGAACTGAAAGCAGACTAATAGATAGACCGGACATATTGGGTAGGAATAATGCCATCTATGTGGGAAATGTCTTTCAATTTAGCGAAAAAATTTACAAAATTGTCTCCCATAAAAGGTTCTGTCGAAAACTTTCAGAAAAGAAATTTTCTGAAACTGAAAAATAAGAATTATTATCTTGGCTAAAAATAATTTATACGATTGAATTTTGTTGTATTTAGAATTTATTCTTAGCACCTAAGTAAATTTATTCTTAGCAACTGAATGTCAAAATTTCGACAGAAATATCAATTTGCCGCCTGGTCTACGAAACAACTACAAATATACAACTACCTTGTATACACACAATGTTTAAAAAGGGAAAGGGTTTAAGAAATATTTTGTTTTTAAGAAATAAATCAAGAAATAATGGTAAAATCTGCCTGTTAAACCAAATAAACGTTTTAAACATCTTGGATCATTAGTAGTAAAAAAAAAAAAAAATTGTTATTATTATCTCTCCATTGGATCTAGGACCATAAAATTCAACTTTCATTCACTGATTTACATTTTTCATTTCGTTAATATTTAAAATCGATCAACTCGAAGCCTAGTGGATTATCATCACGACTACAATTGTATTTACCCTCGGATGTACACTCCCGTTAAAAAAAATTGAACCTACCTGAATCGAATCAGTCTCTCACAATTTTGATTATTCTTATAGTAAAAGTTTTTTACAGATACAACATTTTATTTTATTTTTTTACGTAAATGGGAGATATAATACTTGACATGTATTTACATTACATATTCTTAATGTATGCGAAGTTAGCATCGCCATTTTGAAAAAAAAAATCATTGTGCTAGTTTGTGCTACGTTGTGCCGCAAAGCGATCTTAGAAATTTGAAAAAATGAAGCAAAAATTTGAAAAAAACGTTTTTCAGGCCCAACACCGTCAGTTTGTCGGAATGAAAAAAAAATGGTATTGTGCTGCAAATCGCGATTCGATATCGCAATTAGTTTCGTAGAAAATCGCATTTGAAAAAAAAACGCAGCACCGCCATTATGTGGGAATGAAAAAAAACATAAATAAAAAATATAAAACTTCCATTTCTTTTATCACATTTAAAAAATATACTACTTTGTTTATAAATAAATAATATACAGAGAGTTACAAAAGTGAGGAGTTTTATGAACTGTAAGAAAATTAACATTTCAGGTTGGTTCAATTTTATTGAACGGGAGTGTACAGTTTGATTGTCCTAAAGGCGTTGATTTCCAACCAACTCGAAAATTTCTTCGAAGTATTTTTAGAATAAAATCAAACTACAGAAGTAGGATTAGTTGTTTTATTTAAAAAATAAAAATGTGTGTTTTCACACAATTATTAACATATATTGGAATAACATGGATGGAATACAATAAAAAACAAGTGAAAATAATGTTTCTAACTGAGTAATTGCTTAAACACCCGGTACACACTAAGTTCATATAGTTTAGTATGATGTAGTATGGTTCAATATGATTTATTTCTTAAAGAAAAGTACGATAAAATCCGTGGGTCTCAGCTTGAAAATAATAATTCATTGATTTATAGACAGTTGTGTTAAACGAGGACACAACGTGTTATTACTAAAGATTATATATGTCGCGCACTCATTTAGTCGTCGCCTGAATGAAGATGCAAGCATTGCCATGTACAAATTGTACACATTTGACTATGCACTGCTTGTATCTTCATTCAGGCGACGACTAAATGAGTGCGCGACATATATAATCTTTAGTAATAACACGTTTTTTTTTTTTTAAATAAAGATCTATCTAGAGCACGGTCGTGCGACAGGCCGAGTACAAGGGATTTTCGCCTGAGTTAAAAAAAAGTTTATTTAAATATTTTCTTAACTGTTTTTTCTAAACTTGTTTACAGCGCGTTATAAACAAATTGAAAAATAATGAGTAAAAATACAGTTAAAAAAATAATTTTTTTAAATTTATTTTATAGATATTTTTAAAACCTTTCATTTAAAATAGATTTATTCATCTAGGATCATTTGCACCCATTTTATTTAAAAAAAATAGGTGACATGGCATTTTATTAATTGTCGGGAACCTAATTTTTTTAAGGGCTAAAATTTTTTTATTTTTTATTTTAATTTAAAATTTTTGCGATTTTCGAACTTTGGGCTTTTTCGCGAACTCTAATAAACCGATTTTAATGTTCATGGGAGCTCATTTTTTTGTTTTTAGCGAATTACCTCCGAAGGAAATGCAGCTATTGTCTTTGTACCGATGATTCAATTTCGTAAAAATTTCTTCAAATGTACATTAATCCTACCTACTAGATGTTAAAATTGACCATCGTTAAAATTTTTATATATGTATATACACGAGGTCTGTCCGAAAAGTATCCGACCTGCTTTTATTTCTTTGCGCCAGAGTGTTCGAGCGACCACTGCTCACCGACAGCTACAGGACGTATAGTTCATGCGCAGCGTGTAATTGTATACAAAGCCTGTTTTGCGTTCATCGGATTTTGTTACTGTTAAAAATGAATGAAAGATCAGATCAACGAATTTGCATCAAACTTTGCTTTAAACTCGGAAAAACTAGTTCGGAAACTATTAAATGATGCAGAAGGCTTTTGGGGATGAGTGTATGGGCAAAACACAAAAAAAAAGAGTGGTATAATTGTTTCAAAAGTGGCCGCACACATATGTTGATAGTGATCCTCGTTCTGACCCACCTTCGACGACAACAAAACCGGATAATATCGAGGGCGTGCGACTTGCGATTGAAGAAGATCGACGTTTGATTGTGCGCTAATTAGAAAATGATCTTGGAATACCGAAAACTACAATTTGGGAAATTTTAATTTCAAATTTAAAAAGTGGAAGCAGTGGGAAATCTCTTCGAATCTTGTGCAGCAGTTTTGAACTAAACACAATATCGCACTGCTTCGCCAACCTCCGTAAAGTTTCGACATAGCCCCCTGTGACTTTTGGTTGTTTCCAAATTTGAAAAAACCACTCAAAGGTCACCGGTTCGACGACAAAAAGACGAGGGCACTCCAGGCTATTCCAAAAACTGACTTCCAGGGCTGCTTTGGTAAGCGGAAACAACGCTGGGAGCGTGTTATTCAATCAAATGGGGACGACTTTGAAGGATGCCACCATTTGACTAATCGAATTAAGCTAAGTGGATAATCAAGTCTTTATTGTCACTTTTATATTCATGACTTTAAAAACTGATTTATTATACCCGGTATATAATATATACCAGGGTATATTAATTTTAGTACCCACTTGGTAACGGCTATCTAACTGTGGGCACGATAACTCAAAAACGAAAAGAGATAAGCGAGCTGAAATTTCGTATCTGTACGAATTTTACGAACTTGACTTTACTTTCGTATGAGCGTAAAGTAAAGTTCGTGAATGGACAAAATCGGACAAAATGGAAAAATATTAAAAACCGTAAGAGATAGAATATTTAAAAACAAAATGTTCCTTTTTTTTAAATAAACAATTTTTGTTTGAAACCTTTTTCATAAATTCGGTATACCATCTGTTTAGTTTAGTATGATAGATCTCCCACGAGTATGAGAGAGTACATATGTATACATTAAGCAATGTGTATGAGAAGGAGGTCTTATAGGTTTGAGTGGTTGGTGACCACTCGAACAGTTATGAAAAATATGCTTGTTTATCAAACCTATAAGACCTCCTTCTCATAAACATTGCTTAATGTATACATATGTACTCTCTCATACTCGTGGGAGATCTACTATACGAAGATGTAAACTAAACATAGTGTATACTGGGTATGCCATTAACTAAGTTAGTTGTTTTCACTTTTTTTAGTTTTAATTTATTTAATAATTTGTTCTTATAATAAATCTGTAAACAGAATCAAGTCTTAATATAATTCTGTAAATAATACACAATTTGGTAAAAACAAAATAAGATGCTCAAAACTTTAATATCGGAATCATTTTGGAAATCGGTTGGAAATAAAGAAATTACAGGTTTCTGAAGCTTATTCTGCATCAATTACTTCAAAATATAATTTAACTGGAATATAAATATACTATGGCCCACAGAAGCAGCACTTATTTTTGTTAGTTGTTAGTATTAGATTATAAAAAATGATTTAATATTTGTTTATTTGTGTATACTTTCGCGTCAACATAACGATGTTTGTCCAAATTCCTTTTGGTTACGTATGACAAACTGTAGAAGACTTTAGCGTATACTCCGATAAATTTCATTGTCATTGAATTTTTAATTAAATTAAATACTGATATGAAAAAATTAACTCGTCAACCAGGAATCGGGCCTCTGGATATCTAGTCCAGTATGCTTCCTTGCTATTACTCCTGTTGAAGTTATTTATTTATTAAGTAATACTGTCTAAATAAATAAAAAATTAGAATAATATGAAAAAGTTGGCTATTACGTTACAATCGTCTTTGGTGTAGCGCAAGCATACTGGACTAGATATCCAGAGGTCCGATTCCTGGTTGACGAGTTAATTTTTTCATATCAGTATTTAATTTAATTAAAAATTCAATGACAATGAAATTTATCGGAGTATACGCTAAAGTCTTCTACAGTTTGTCATACGTAACCAAAAGGAATTTGGACAAACATCGTTATGTTGACGCGAAAGTATACACAAATAAACAAATATTAAATAAATAAATAACTTCAACAGAAGTAATACTGTCCAAATAAATAAAAAATTAGAATATGAAAAAGTTGGCTATTACGTCACAATCGTCTTTGGTGTAGCGGAAGCATACTGGACTAGATATCCAGAGGTCCGATTCCTGGTTGACGAGTTAATTTTTTCATATCAGTATTTAATTTAATTAAAAATTCAATGACAATGAAATTTATCGGAGTATACGCTAAAGTCTTCTACAGTTTGTCATACGTAACCAAAAGGAATTTGGACAAACATCGTTATGTTGACGCGAAAGTATACACAAATAAACAAATATTAAATAAATAAATAACTTCAACAGAAGTAATACTGTCTAAATAAATAAAAAATTAGAATATGAAAAAGTTGGCTATTACGTCACAATCGTCTTTGGTGTAGCGGAAGCATACTGGACTAGATATCCAGAGGCCCGAGGTTCGATTCCTGGTTGACGAGTTAATTTTTTCATATCAGTATTTATTTAATTTAATAAAAAACGATAATTAATGAGAACTCTAGATTTTTGAAATAATAGGAGTGAAAGGAATTTTTGTGTGTAAACTAGGAATTGGTAGGATGTGCGGCTGAAGCCGACTCTGATAGGAACTATGCCGATATTTATCTGGAGTTCGTGAAGAAAACTGCAGAAAACTTCTCTCATGCTTTGCAAGAGAGCATATGATAAAATCGGGGGTCTAAACCCCAAAATGATCCACTGGCTGTACACAACAGTAGTTAGGCCTATTATAGCCTATGCTGCTCTATTGTGGTGGACAAAGCTTAATCAAATAACAGCATGCACAAAGCTATCCAGGATACAAAGACTGGCCTGTTTGTGCATTACTGGAACCATGAGCAGTACAACAACAGTTACCATGGAAATCATACTAGGGCTGACTCCGCTAAACATTGTAATAATAGCTAAAGGGAAATCCAGCGCATGTAGGCTCTATCTTGCAATAACAACTGGATTTAAAAAAATCAGGTTGGACATGCAAAGATCGTAAGAACATCAATCATCTCAAACCCCGTTTTTGAAATGGGCACAGATATACTTCCCAAAATATACTCCTTTTCAAAACCTTTTACGTAGTCTGTGCTATGCTGCGGCTATGCTATACTTTTTAGACCCCAAGATAGATAAATCTATCTATCGTGTCCACAGATATGCGGAAATAGTCAAATTAGGCCATTTTATGAACATCTATTCCAAACATTTATTCTGCGATCAATATTTTCAAGCGTTACAACCTCAGGACTAAAATTTATATACCTTTGTATATTTACATATACCGGGTATAAAAATGTCTACTACCCCATTGTACTAATTAAACGTTAACGTATATTTATATAAAACAATAATAGTACTATAATAATACATTCTAATTTCTAACTTCTTACCATACGAAACATAGTAAATACACAGTACGTACTATGGACAGCATAAGTGGTGTTCTTTTTCCAAATTTTATAGTTGATTTGTGCCTTATGAATTCTGTTTTCGAAACATTGCTTAGAATAAAAGTTGTTCATTGTCTATATTAAAACTTGGTTCTAAAGTAGCCCAAACAATAAAAAATGGGTACGTTCACGAAATTTTGGTTTCTGCTCTATTTATAATGCAATTTAAGAATTCGAAATGCCCGAACAAGGTCCGATTTTGCTCATTAACGGATTTAACCTAACTATTTAGTTGTAGAACACACGTACAAAATATCAGCTCGCTATCTCTTTTCGTTTTTGAGTTATCGTGTTTACGGAAGGACGGACGGACAACTTCGGAAATGGACTAATTAGGTCATTTTATAAACACCTATACCAACATTTTTTTTCTGTGATCAATGTCTTCAAGTGTTACAAAGTCGGAACTAAACTTAATATACTCTGGTATATATTATATACCGGGTTTAAAAATGTGCATCAATAATCATATAATATGTAGGTTTTATAATCGAATGGTGAATTTCATTTCGCCATTTTGGGTGGAAGTGGTTTTGGCGGGTAGGGGACTGCGGAAATTGACGAAAAGCTGAGTTCTTCGAAAGTAGCAGTGTCAGATGTCAACTTATGTTTTCTTACCATGCAGAATCGAATAAACTATTCGATTCTGTGTAATTCGATTAATGTATTACGTTATAATTTTGAAAATATAAGAAAAATATATAAAATGAAGCTGAAACTCGTGAAAAAAGACTTCTAATGACGTTAATTAATTAGAACCAATAGAAGATAATGTTGAAACCCAAAAGAAATTTTTTTATGGCATCCCAGGTGGTTTGAAATATTTTTGGTCGAATTTTCAAATCACTACTTTTCAATGACGAAAATTACATACTACATGATTACTTAGATTCTATTTTAGTTCGACCATAAAAATCGTAGAATAAAATTGCATGATTTTTCAGGTATTCCAAGAATACAATCAATTTCCAGGTCTCTAAATTAGTTTAATTCCAGTATAACACAGAAACGATCTTCCAACTTCTTTTAATTTCGACCAACTTTTATCTTAGTTGTTCAAATGTGATCTTAAGATAAGATATTTTTCTAATAAAAATAATATATTTTAGATGTCTGGATAAACATAACAACGCGCAATAATTATAATCGTAGCTGATATTTTACATTAGCTGAACTTTCCCTTCCCTTCTGGCTGTAAAAAATGTTATTTTTTCAATTTTATAATTGATTTGTGCCTTATTGATTTGGTAAAAGTTTTCATTAGAAACAACAACTTTTTGCGAAAATTTTTTTCGAAAACTGAATTAATAAGACACAAATCAACTATAAAATTTAAAAAAATAACATCAACTTTTGCAGCAAATTATACGACAATAGAACCTCTATCAGTCATACTTCAAGGGAGGCGCCAAAAAATTCGAGTTATTTATATTCGACTTAGGCGGATTTTGTAAGGAAATATTCGACTTGTAGAGGTTCATTCTAACTAATTTCTAAATAAGATTTTTAAATTCTAACTAATCAAACATTGCTATGATCGAGATACAGAGGTCCAATTTATTTCTTCGAGTTGTAGAGGGAAAATATGAACCGAAATTAGGACTTTATTTTGGGGCTTGAAGGGAAGGGAACAAAACATTTTTTCGAGTTTTGGAGGTTTTTCACTTATCGAGGTTCGGCTTAAAGAGGTTCTACTGTATATGTATGAACAGTACACATTTTAGTCTCTCGAAGAATATTTATTTTCAATTATTTAAACATATGTGAAGTGCCATTCAACCTCAATATAAAGACTTCGTATACCTTATATAAAGTATAGATTATATTATGTGTGTAACTGTATACAGGTCGTCAAAAATTCTGTTATATGTAGTATACGATATTAAATGAAAAGAAGAAATTGTGCAACGTTGTAATGATATTTGTTGCGGTTTACACAACTCAATCCGGTTTTTATTTTATCACCAATGCTAAATTAATTCTCACACTAATATTTCTTCTTGAAAAATCAAACGCATTAGACTAATTTTAACAACAATTAAAATATTTGTTTACATTTTATTTTAGTTGATTTTATTCATATTTTACATTATCGTAATGATTATTTTCACGCCTCAAGAAAAAGTTCAGGTCATTAAATGGTTTAACGGTTAGAATTCTCCAGCAGAATGTGTGGCAATGTTTGGACTCAATTTCCTGAGCCAACCTACACCTTGCCTTCAGACAATTCGCAACATCGTTGATACATTTAAAAATTTCTGTTGTGTAAATGACTGTAGAAAATGTCACTCACAAAAAGAAAAACCTGCGGAGAAAATTGAGGAATTAGAAAGGCGGGATGTAGAGGTGTAAATGACTGCAGTATGTTAGAAATAAAAGATATCAAATCAATAACGAGATGTGGCTAAGATAGTGGGTATTACCCATGAAACTGTTCGCAAAGTTTGGCGGAAAAATGGCCTTAAACCATTTAAATATTCCAAATGTCAGGGAGTATTTCCCGCAGACCATGCTCGTAGAATGGAATTTTGTGAAGTGGTGATGGAAAGGTCTAATCAGGATGAGATTTTGTAAAAAATATTCTCTTTACTAATGAGCCAACATTTCCATTGCATGGAAAACAGAATCCTTCCATTGTACCTACGTTATTGGGCTCGGAAAAAAAAACACCGATATTTTAGTATCCTCAAAAACTGAACGTTTGGGAGGGTATGTTAGGTGATAACTTAATAGGCCCATTTTTTATTGATGGTTCATTAAACAGTAAAAAATATCTCCAATTGCTACAGACCTCTATTATTCCCGCCCATCGAAACCTACCTGGAATAAATATGGAAACGATATGGTTCCAACAGGATGGCAGTCCGGCTCAAAATGCGGTCAGAGTGAATGCGTTTTTCCCTGACCGAATTATGAGTACACAAGGTGACATTCGTCTCCTTGACAAGACCTCCAGATTTATCTCCTAACGATTTTTTTCTGTGGGGCTTAAGGGAACCATTTACGCCCATGATCGAGCACGTGACTTAGCAGAGCTACGAGAAAAACTCCTGCAACGGTCCACCTTGGTTAACGCAGAGATGGCTAGGGCGCGTGTTAAACAATTTTTGATAGGCTAGGATTTTATTCAGCAAAAGAAGATAGAACTTTTAAACCTTTTTTTTAATTTTTAATATTTATTTTTTACATAGTCTATTTGTAATTTCTCGAGTTTTTTTAGTTTCTAAATTCATTTTAACAGAGTTAACGCTTTTATTTTCAGAATAATTAATGTATCTTTGGTAAACAATAATTGT
Source organism: Nineta flava (assembly GCA_963920215.1). NCBI lineage: Eukaryota > Metazoa > Arthropoda > Insecta > Neuroptera > Chrysopidae > Nineta > Nineta flava. The sequence continues at coordinate 49,697,802 of OY986043.1, read as the reverse complement.
TTCAACAATTATTGCGTTGCTACCAGATTAAAATTGTGTGTGATCATTACTCACACAATCAAATGAAAAGCATAACAAATTAAAAAGATATTATTGTGTTTCGATATTAACTGTCTTTCTACAATGTTGCAAATGTCTTATTTCCCATACCTAATTGAAATATTGACATAGTGTATAAGAAAGTAAAGCTGCATGGGAATTTTCATTAACAGTTAATAAAAATAAGTGTACAAAATTTTGATGGCGAGGCGGTTCAAGAAGTTTACACCAACTTTTTCTAGAACGCTTTTTGTTTACTATTTTGACTCTAATTATAATATTTTAGGAGTTTCTAATGAAGAAGCGAGTGGAAGGGAGTGAAATTGATCAATTTGGTTTTACAATAAATAAATTTTTTACAATAAGGGTGGTCTGAATGACGGTGTAATCAAATCCATCACGGAATTGGATTGCGCTTTGGATGCGATAACTGTCACTGGTGGTACACAGACCACAATTTATTGCTTTTTCTCTAATCAAGATAAAGAAGATGAAAATTAAGCTACCGTGATCAAAATGTTGATTGTTTAATAAATTAAGCCGTGGTGGCCACATGGCCGAAATCATATTTAAACATTAATGGCATACAATTATCTATGCAATAAAGCCAGTTTAATTGATATTATAAATATTTTTCTTTGTTTTATTTTAATTTAAAGTTGTATAACTAAAAAAACACCATTATATATATATATATAAATAATATTCCATATATGATATTGATTTTCTATTGATACTAAAAATATATGTATTATAGTATTATACACATCTAGGAAACTCATCTCATTTCATATCACATCAAATATAGAGAAACCAAATGCTTATAATAGTTGAAGGCGGAGTGTTAGGGAGGGGATATACACTGAAGGGGCACTGTGGAGGTTATACGCCGTATACTGTATAGGTAACAAACGTACGTAAGTACACATGTTTGTTCACAAAAGTGTCGTTCATTTTTCAAAATTTTATAATTGATTTATGCCTTATTCATTCAATTTTCGAAAAAATGCTTCGGCTAAAAGTTGTTTATTATAAATATACTAAAAACTTTTATTCGAAACATTTTCCCAAAATCCGCATGAATAAGGTACAAATCAACTATAAAATTTTGAAAAATGATCGCCACTTTTGTTTTTCATAGTACGTACATACGTTAGGATCACATAGCACGATGCATCAGACAAAGCTTAAGCATCACTGTATACAATTATAATTACAAATATGTAATGTAAAAGCCAGACGCCTATATTACTATGTTTTGCACGAAGGATTAGAGACACTTTTTAGGACTTTCAGGAATCAAAAAAGATATAAAGCTCAAATTAGAAATGTAGCGTGAGACCATCTGACGGTACGTGCGAAGTTTCAACTTTACCGCTTTAGTAGTTTCCAAGATTTTATGCTTAAAAATCGAAGTTTTGCTCACTTACCTATCGTCTAAATCTCTAGGGTACTTTTATTTGTCCAAGAAAGTTGATTTTTGATAGGAAGGTAAGTCTTAGGCTAAAACCACCCGGGAAAATTTGAAAACCGGATACTTCCTCCCACGCGTGGAGGTAGGAAATATCCACCTTGAAAACCGCAAGAGCTAGAAGAAAAGTTTAAAGACAAAAAATTTTCTTTTTATAAAAACAAACAACTTTGTTTCATAAACTGTACAGATTTGTCATAATTTTTATTAAAACTTTGGCAACTATTAATTATATATTTCATGTGTACTATGTTAGACAAAATGTCGGGTAGATTGATCTCACCAAAAACAAAAATGTAAAAGAGGTACGTTCCCGCATATTCGCCAAAAAAGTAGTGATATGTAAATGAGTGTTCCGTTCAGTACAAGTCAGATATATATTACTAAATTTATGCATAATATTGCATACAGTAACACTTTGAATGTTTCAACTGGTTCAATTTTTAAGAAAGGGATTGTACATATATTTAGTAATCTATACGCTTAAAATATGACTTAGGGTCGATCCACACTATAGTATCGATCACGGTTCGTTCTCGGTCTGGTAAAGTCCAATGATATTCACATTATAATTCCGATCACGGTTCGATCTCGGTCTGAATATTATCTCAGTTCAGTCATTTTCTTCTTATAAATATTATCACTACATGGAGGTGATTGCAAATTGTATAAATCTGTTTGACTTTTAACCAGTTCAATAAGCAATTCATCTGAAAAAAATTAATAATATTTTCCTTTATAAAAATAACAACAATTTATTAAATTTATAATATCATTCACAACTGTAATAAAATTCAGGTAAATACTACTATTCTTATGTTATTTCTTTCATAAATCTGTAATTGGATACAGAAATATTATTTAAAAATATGAATTATTTATGCATAATTACCTTTTTTAAAATTCCACATTTTTTTAATATAATTAAAGGATTATCTAAAAGGATTATCTGAATTATTAAATAGGAATTTAATAAAATCTTTCAAATTTACAATATTTGATGCACTTATCGCTTCAGTGGGTAATAGCTGACCGAACCGGGAACAGAGAAATATATATTATGTACTATATTTACACTTGCCAAGTAAAATATTAAATAATCTTTTAATGGCTTGGTTCTCAGTTAAGCTAGGTTAGGTTAGAATGTATCGGCTGTCCAGGATACCAACAACTATCAGAAACCGAAAGAGTTATTCATCCTTAGGTACTTAAAGCATTCGGAGCCTTTCAAATTTGGCCATCATTTACATATCACTACTTTTTTTTGGCGAATATGCGAAAATGTTTTTTATTTTGTTTTTGTGTAATACATAGTAAATACGATTTGCGTGTATGTGTCTGGGGGACAGAGATGAAACGATTGTATAATAATGTATGCGTGTGTATTGTGTGGTACGAGGTAATAAGAGCGGTGGATTTGTGTTTGCATTTGAGAGACTGAGATGAAACGATTGTAGAATAATGTATATGTGTATATTTTGTGGTATGAGAGAAGGTTTGATGCCAGCCGTAATATCGAAAATTCCATAGCAGTCACAGAATAAAATATAATAGCCATTTTAAGTTCTTCATTCTATGCTACAACAACTGTCTATATGTGGTGTAAATAGAGAAAAATATACGTGTGAGTGAGTAAGGTGAATATAAGATATGATGTGTGGTACTTCCAACATTGCTTAAAAACCAATACCTAAATACAATTACAACGGAAATACCAACTACTAGTCAGAGATAAGTATGGACGGGGTGAAAAAAAATCAGCAACATCGGTCATTAATAATAAAAATGAAATTTAAAAAAAAAAAACCATGACGAAAAAAAACATTTAAAAGAAAGGTGGTTCTATAAACCTAAAGAGTGGAAAAATTAAGTAATTGTACAGAAATTACCTAAGAAACCTCTGTGACGTTGTGATATTGTAATAAAATTCCTACCCTGGTCCTAAACTGGTCACACACGACAGTTTATCAAAATCTTAAATTTTGTTGGTAGGTATGTATAACACTATAACTAATACACTGTCTTTTATAAATACATTAAGGTTGACCGGACAGTACAGTACATTTCATAATAAACAGAAACACTCTTTTTAACAGAAATTAAAAATATTAATCTGTAAATGAATTATTTAAATTTAGATAGCATCTAACATCACTAGTAATCGGATTTATGTAATTATTTAATTACTAAAAATAATAAATAATCGTCTTTTGATGATTTTACGAAAATATTCGTGAATTTTTTATCTTTTTAACTAAGATATTTAAAACTTTTCGTTAGACTATTTTTTTTTAATTTTAACGTAATGTACGAGATTTAATTTATAAAAGTAGAAGTTTTTACTTTTTAATCTGTAGAAGGTGGAGCAACATTATCGAAAATGTATGCATTCATTCAACCATTGCTATTCACAACATGTTAAAATTCCAATTTTTAATGATTAATTACATGAAAACCCTTTCGTCAGATTTTTTCAAAAAAATATTGTATGTATACGTATCAGTTAGTAATTAATAACATATCGAAAATTCAGATTTTTATCTATACATTGCCGATTTTACCTATACATGTGTCCGATTAACCTTAAATGATCAATTATAATTTGAAATCAGTTCCTAAACACTACATATACTTAAAGTAACTATTTATAATTGTTTAATACTAGGAATTGTATTACTCGTATAATATTACACGTCACAGAATATTATATATAAAGTATTACAAAACAAACACATTTATTCAGGGAATTTTAAAAAGGATTTTAAAATTTCCTGATAATCTCCGCTTTTACAGTAAATTTTGTCATACTTTTCCCTGATTTAAAAATTTTATTCGTATCATTAAGATATTTAAAGTTTGGATTATACTTTAATTATCCATAATTAAATCCGATATAAAATTCATAAAATTTAAAACAATTTAAAACTTTTAATTTATTAGTTCTTAAGGATAAGTAGCCTTTTTGGAGTAAGAAAGATTAAGAAACATTTAAAAGGCGATTTGAAGAAACAAATAGTCGGCAGTGTAAATTTCATTTCGGAAAGCAAACCATGCTAACAATGGATAAATAGATGCTAGTTTACAAGAAAAAGCATCAATTAGTCTAATTTACCAGTCTGATCTCAAATGAAAGCTAATTAAATTTACTACAAGTTTATTACATATAATATTTGACGTGGGATGCGTATTTTAGAAGATATTTTACGAAATAAGTGACCATTTCGAAAAAATTTCACTTTTTGGAAAAAATGGCCTATTTTCTAAGAACTGTATCTTTGGAACCAATAGTAGAGCTTGGTTAGATCTCAAATTGTTGAAAATTTAGTCTACTTTAAAAGTGTATAGAATGACTATACCGGCCAGACCCTTCCTTCACTGAGATATTGAGCAAAAACTAAAAAAAGTCCGAAAATTTCATGGTTTTTTGGGTACACCGCCGCTCGCACAGCACTTTGGAAATTGCAAATCTGGTTTTTTAATATTGGTTTAGGTCCTAACAACATATAAAAAATCCAGAACGACCTGACCTTTTGCAAGCACGGATGTAGATCTTAACTGGACTATTAAGTTTTACTTTATTATGGTACATTGTGACCTGTGACAGTGAGAGTGGCTACGGACAGATGTCAGTAGCTTCCTTTCAACGAGACTCCCAACTTTTCTCTCACGAAATTTCTAGATGATAATGACTAACGAAGCGCGTAAGAGAGTAACTTTTCTTTGTTTGACAATAGCAAAAATTTTATCAGTAACAGTTAATTTGCTAGTTAAATTGAGAGATAATGTAATGTAAGACTTCAAAAAACTTGTGTCCTACAAAATGGATGGTGTGACAGGCAAGTCCTCCACCCCGAACATGTTCAAATAACGGGGTATACATAGTTATTAGTAACAAGCTGATTTTTATGCTGTTAATTAGTAATGGTATGTATAATTTGATGGCCACCTTGTCCTACAAATTCAGTGGTTCAATTTCCCAGTCCTACGCTTTGAACATGTCAATGTAAAATTTTCATTTATAAATTAGAAAAATGTTTTCTTATTTCAACGACACACAACGTTTATACATATTATAGGTATCATTTCTTCAACCTTTAGTTCATAAAATACTATTAATATTGTTTTTATCGTGAATACACTCAATCGCGTCAACAAGTAACGGTTATCTAAGTAGCGCCAAGTAATAACTATGTATACCCCGTTATTGGAACATGTTGGGGTGGGGACCTGCCTGTCACACTATCCATTTTGAAGGACTGAAGTTTTTATGAAGTCTTTATTACAATATCTCTCTCAATTTAACTAACAAATTAACTGTTACTGATAAAATATTTGCTACCGTCAAACAAACAAGTTACTCTCTTACGCGATTCGTTTGTCACTATCATCGAAAATTTTTGCGAGAAAAAAGTTGGGCGTTTCGTCGAAAGGAAGCTACTGACAAAAATTTAGTCGGTTACTAATCATTAAAAAAAACCGTGCTGTACTGTCGACTACTCTCTTAATGTTAGAAATAATTAGTTTTGATACAGTATTTCAAAGTCTTGAATTGAATTACGTCATTTTTTCTAGAAAATTCATTAAGTAACCCATAATTATGATATTTGTAATATTCATTATTATGGGTATTATATTTGAATTGCAAATAATTATGTATATATATACTGAATGATAGAAAGTATGGCCAAGTGTGGAATACGGCTTCAAAAACGCTGCATGTACGGTGGTATCATTTCAAAATTTTATAATTGATTTGTGCCTTATTATTCGCCTTCGGAAAAATGTTTCGAATAAAATTTGTTAATGTATTAATAATGAACAACTTTTACCCGAAGCATTTTTTCGAAAACCGAATAAATAAGGCACAAATCAATTATAAAATTTTGACTGGAATAATGAAATTATTTTCGAGAAAGTGGTAAATGATCTCTCACTTTCGTAGCTGTCACGCCTCACAAGGATCAAAGGGTCGACAGTATATGGACTGAGATTGACAATAAACTTGGAAAACTATCTTCCTTCACCTCAATCATAACGCAGTTATGTAATAATCTTTTACATCTAGTCAGCTTTAAACTCTTCTGTTAAAGGCAACCCTACCTCCAGAACGATGTGACCTCCAAATGAAAACACTTGACTAGTGACACATCAACAAATCGCAGATGCTTTGAACAAAATGGTAACCAATGACTATCGTTCAGCATTTACTCGTTCAACAATAATCGTTGAACGATCATCGTGTTCGTCATACCGAGAAAAACATATGTTAATATAGTAACTGTAAATAGTTAAAAATTAGCTTGCAAGATTATAATTAAATACACAAACACGTGAAGTTAAAGCGTGTAAGAAAAAGGATATTTAACAGAGATTCACGAGTAATAGAGTGATTTTATTCACAATCTGTATATTAAAAATTTTACAGTTAATTCGTGCCAACAAAAGTGAGGATTCGCTTAACCCATACTCTAAAGAGTACTCTAAAAGTCATATTACACTGATCATATGGAATAGCTTCGGTAAACGTTCGAAATTTTCATAAAATCATAAAAACTTTATAAATCTTATGTATTAAAGGGAAATATGTTGTGTGTTTGTCCGTATTATCTAGAAAAAAACTATATGAGATAGCAAAATAATCATGAGAGAAGGTATTGGTTAATTTTCCTTATAACTCCAGAAAAACTATTAGAAGTTTAAAATTCTAAATCGTTCCAAAGTTATAGCCATTTTTTGACGGCTATGTATAGTTTACACCTAGCCATATTCTATAGAAATTCTTGCATTAACAAAATTTTAGAAATAAGTAAATTATTTGTCTATAAATTTAAAATATAAAAAAATTGACATTTTGAACTGTCAAAATTTAGGAAAAAAATTATTATATATTTAAAAAAAAAAAAAGATTACACTGAAATCAAAATTGCCAATTTATCATATATGTAGTAATCCTATATGGTCAGTTGGTAATCCTAGTAATCCTATATGGTCTATAGGAAAGAATGTCCTAACATTAGGGTGCCGACTATACTTTTATCTCTCTCTCCTCCGAGCATATATGAAATACTCTCTCCGAGACTCCTCGTCCATACTGTAGATGCTTGATAATTCTAAAATATCGGTAGTGAGAACATAAACTGGTTTACTCGTGTTATTTATTTATGGCATAAAAAAGCATGTAGAGCTGACAATATTTCGCTCAGAGGATAGAAAACACGAGACACTATCTGTCTCACAATGTTGGAACAGCTTCTACTTATAGAAACTGACCATATAGTAGTATTACATATATGCAATTTAGATGGATATGGAATTATAATACTGATAATTATTACTGATAAGATTTATTTATTTTTTATTTACTTATATTTGAATAAAAAAATGATTGTGGAACAGTTTTGAGGTAGGCAACTAAATTAGAAATACTTGTATTCCTCGTTTGTTTTTGTTAGTCACTTAAATATATTTGCTTTAGGTCGGTTTTGGTACATTGGTCTTTTGGTACATTTGGTCTTTTTGTTTCACCATATTCGTTTTTATGTTTAGCTGCTAGGTGATTTCGCATATCACTTGTGGTACTTTCTTTGAGAGAGTATTTTTTATCACACAACTTGCATTTCACATATTCAGCGTCATAAATTGTAAAATAAGTCCAAACTTCGCTAACATGTGCTTTACTTATGTTTTTATATCATTTTGTCACTTTTGAATAACAGTTAAATTTGACAAATGCAATAATACTAAGGATGTTCCAGCCCAGCACTGTGTTATGCGAAACACTATCTGTCTCACAATGTTTTGGTACATTTGGTCTTTTTGAATTACCATATTCGTTTTTATGTTTAGCTGCTAGGTGATTTCGCATAGCATTAGTGGTACTTTCTTTGAGAGAGTTATCACACAACTTGCATTTCACATATTCAGCGTCATAAATTGTAAAATAAATCCAAACGTTCCAGCACTGTTTTATGCAATCACGACAACAAATCGGTTTGATTTTATTATAGCACAAATACATAAACACACATATACAACACATAGACAAAAACACTGTTCACATATACAAAATAATGTTATTGTGAAGAAAATAAATAAATTTAAACTTTTATATTTCGAAAACAAAACGGTAACACGATTTTTTTTTAAAATTTATAATAAATATTTAGCTTCACTCTCCTAGTTTTTTTTTTAAATTCTGTCGATAATTTTTTCTAATACAACAGATAACAGTTGGGCGGGCATGAAGTTTTACATGCTTCTAATGAGAGTGAGTGAGAGAGAATGATAACTTGATATTAATTATCTCGCGTTCTAAACGGTAAAAAATTCGGAGACATCGGGATTTATTAGAAAACATTATTTTTAGCCTGTGAAAAAAATGAGCAAAATCTGTCGAATAGTGGTAGTATGCTGGAACATCTTTTTGTAAGTCGACATTCGCTTTCGCGAATATTGACTGATAAATATTCGCATTCGCAAATGTGAATAATCCAACATTCGTTACATCACTAATACATACACTATGTTTAGTTTACATCTTCGTATAGTAGATCTCCCACGAGTATGAGAGAGTACATATGTATACATTAAGCAATGTGTATGAGAAGGAGGTCTTATAGGTTTGATAAACAAGCATATTTTTCATAACTGTTCGAGTGGTCACCAACCACTCAAACCTATAAGACCTCCTTCTCATACACATTGCTTAATGTATACATATGTACTCTCTCATACTCGTGGGAGATCTATCATACGAAGATGTAAACTCAACAGACGGTATATTGAAATTGAAGATTTTAGATACTGGATTCATTTAATTCTTCCAATCTCCTACAACTTAAATAATTTGTTTATTTCTTACCTACTCCTGATCACAGAAATATTTAGCTGGCAGCTATTATTCTATTCGATTTTTTAATTACCTGCAACAAACAAAGACAGATTATTAGCGAACGTACTTAAGAAAATTCAGCTATTGCATTTGACCGATGAAGAGATTTAAAGATTTCAACAAAATTTCTTCCAATGTTTATTGAACATACCTAGTAGATGTCGAAAATGACCATCGTTAAAAACTATATATATGTGTTCGTACGCACTTTGGAGGCAGCAATTATAGGTTAATCGGAATAAAATTTGGTGTGTGACGTGCTTTTTGCATCTGTAATGCCAAGTTCGTTAGTGGGAATGGGAAAGGAGACAGGAGGAAACAAAATGTTAAATTTCTCTCTTAATAGAAGCAAAACTGGGAAAATTTGTAATTTTAGAACAATTTAATACCTGCCAAAGTTATGTTTTTTGTCACTCAAATATTACATAAATATTTGCAATTCAAAAATAATACCCATAATAATGAATGTTACAAAATATCAATATTATGGGTTACAAAGAACCAAAAATTATGAAAAACAAATAGATATTTTTCATAAATAGAAATTTTTTGTTCGGATCATCTAATTAATAACCCCTTTTCCCCTTAACGATGATACACCTTAACAAATAACAAAGCATATGGGATACGAAATTTCAACTTAATCGGACTAAATTATGCCGCTGAAGAGTAATTCGAAAATTTTTTGTCTTTAAACTTTTCTTCTATCTCTTACCATTTTCGAGAGAGAAATTCAGATATTGCTGAGACATTGCTAATTGTGGAGTCGCTTTAATTGAGAAATTTAATGAATTTGGAACTAAAGATGAACAACAGAAGCAGTACATTTTACTGTTATTAAAGATCACAGAAAAAATATTGTAATTACAATAAAATTAATTATTCTAAATCTTGGTTCAAAAAAGGTCTTATTACATACTAGCTGTAATAAATAGCCGTAATAAATAATAGCCATAATAAACAGCCTGACGCGTCGGATTAACTAAAGTTGCGCGTGAACTTACGCTTCGCGTTAATTTTATGAAAAAGTTTCAAACAAAAGTTGGCTCGTTTTAGAAAACGAAAATTTTTTGTCTTTAAACTTTTCTTCCAATTCTTACCCTTTTCGAGAGAGAAATTCGACCTTGCACATCGTGGGGTCGCTTTAGTTGAGAAATTTAATGTATTTAGAAAACTAAAGATAAAACAGAAGCAGTACCTTTTACAAGTTATTTCAGATCACAGAAAAAAATATCGTATTCATTCAATCATGAGTTAATGGTCCAAAATTGGCTTCAAAGGAACTGTCTGCGATCTCGAATTTATTTTACTCTACAAGTTAAAACACTGACTGCTCTCTCTAAATTAATTTTGCAAAATTTGGTAAATCGGCATTGATTTTCGATTGAAACACATTCATTCTCTAATTGTAATAGATCATCCATTTTTGTGTGCAAATCAGATAAATAGTTCAATTAATTAGTAATTAAGAATAAACCGTTAATTAACAAGTAGGTTTATTTCAATTCAAACAACAATCGAATATAAAATATATTGAACATGATTCACATAAATTATAAATATATTCTCACAGTATATAAAATACTTCTTATAGGTATTTTCTTTATTTCTGAATCACACACAGCGTTTAATAATATCAAAGTAAATAATAAAAACAATTATAACCATATTCGTCTAAAAATCAAGTTACTATTATTGGCATTTCAATAAAATATTAGTTTAAATTTAACACTGAATTTGATTAAAATACATTGGAATTAGACGAAACTCTAGCAGTGAGTCTAGCCCATGTACAAAAATTACCCTCATAAAATTCTGCACAAAAAAATGATGTAACGTTTTTTCATCTACACTGTGAAAATTTTCCATCATAAATTACTATGGGCGCATATTATATATGAACGATAACAAACTTGTCCAGAACTTTAAAAGCAACTAAACAAAAAAAAAAAAACACTCATAAATTTTTACTAGGGACCATAGTAAATTCCGACATACGATAATTTAATAAATAAATGTCAAGCAAAATTTTTACTATAAACAAGAACAAAAATTATTAGTGTAGCCTGTGATTTTTACTAAAGCACCATAGTAAAATTTACTACAAATTAAAATTAACCCTGGGAATCAATTTTATTTCACAATGTCCCCATAGTAAATTGAAACAAATCACACTATAAAAATTTAATTCCTGTATATTAAAAGTGCTGTCCATGATAAGTAATAAACCATATTTTGACAAAATGGAAACCCGACTTCAAAAATCAAAATTCTATAACAAAAAATTCACTAAAAAGTAAAAAAATAATTGCATATTCTTGTGCCAATTTTAGTTCACCTAAGCAAAAATTTTTAAATATATATGTACAATTATTGTTATTTTTGGAGGCGGTGTCAGCATAGAGAAATTCACATAACTTTTGGACATCGCCTCCAAAAATAACAATAATTGTTATTTTTACTTCTAATTTGGTTTTCGATTTTTTCCCTCTAAACCCCCCTTTCCCCTCTCCGATTCCGATCGTGCTTACCATAAAAATTCATTGTCATCGAAACTGAACCAACATGTAAAAATTAAACTCCGTAGGATCAGAGGAAGTGGGTCAAATTTAACTTGCAAGATTCCATTACAGACACCGGAACAGGTGAAACTAGATAAAAGCTTATAATATTTGAATAAATGTACCCTTTTTGAGACAAACTAAAATAATGGATAAAAATTTTTAATCGAATTGTTCAGTCAACATAAATAATATATTCGATTTTCTAAATCGATTGAATATGTATGTTCAAACTACCATGCAGAGATCACTATAAACAGCTCATTTTTTATATTTTCCCATGTTTTATACATGGTTTAGAGATATTTTGAGATATATCCTTCTAAAATGTCTGAAAGTGGCTTAAATTTAGACAATTAAATTTAATTTTTGGTTTTTCCCATTTTTGATGTTCCTTTGGATAATTCAATTTTCCCAAAGATTCTTATTTTAGGTTTCAGAAATTTCGCGTCGAATGTAAAAAAACGCCTCTTTCTAGCATGTCTGGAAGGGAGTTAAATTTAAACACATAATAATTATATATATAAATATGGACCAATCATAGAGCAGCAATATCTCTTATGTATTCAATTTCAATTTCCCGATATAAATTTCGTGGTTTGATAATTTTCCTTTCGGTTTGAACACTATATCTAACTGTATGCCAATTATCAACTATTAAGGACTTGTGGTCTAGGCCCAGGAATTATGATTATGTTCCCAAAAATTATGAGCGTTCCCGCTATTTTACGGTTTTTGGACCGAAATAACTTTTTAACCGTTTATTTCTTAACGCGAAAAGCTAAAACTTGTTATCTTATAATACCTTAAATAGCTTATATTCGAAAAATCAGCACTGTAGCTCATTTCGTTTAGAAAATATTTCGGGGTCAGATCGATTCTGATGTTTCGTGTAGTAATAGTACTGTAAGCGCGAAGGCAAAAAACCCCTTAAACTCGACCTGTCGCACTACTGTGCTAGAGATTTGTACTGTGGTAGTGTCTGTATAGTAATCTGTAAGCTTATGCAGCTTTCTATGTTAATTACAAATCTTATGTTACGGTATATTAGCTTCATTTAAAATTTATGAAGTATAAGAGTTGACAAATTTGTTATTAAGGAGTAAATAAAAAATTGTCAAGTGAAAGAAGTTCGAACGCGTGAATATTATACTAAACCCTTTTGTATTGATTTGCAGACCGATTATTTTTATAAATAGTTAAAAACAAATCTAATTAAACTATTGGCATTGTCGTTTGTCGATATAAATGAGACGCGATATGATTTTCACAATATAGAATATAAAATAATAAATTCTTGTTTATATATTATACATATGTGTTATTATACATAAGTATTATTATATACACATTTAATTTGATCAACAATGTCGTTGGTTTATATCAGCAGCACTAGCAGCAGCAGCCCCGCGCACACAGACAATCATCATTATCAAATCGATCGATCGCATCGGTGGTTGTTCGTTCATACGAACATATATTTGGATACGTCATATCCTAATATAGTAATCTTTTCTACAAACCAGTACTGTTTCCCATTCTTCATTTCAACTCATACAATATCAGCTAAACTACACACGCACACAGTAGCATATACACAGTGTTGCTGAATTCGTCTTTGTCTATAATAATAATAATATTAAAAATGTATTTTGTAAATTATAAATTTATTATTGTAACAAATTTGTTATTAAGTCATTTTCTTTAAACTTTTTTATATAAAACCTATTTTGACAAAATGGAAACCCGACTTCTAAAATCAAATATTCTATAACAAAAGATGCACTAAAAAGTAAAAAAATAATTGCACATTCTTGTGTCAATTTTAGTTCACCTAAGCAAAAATTTTTAAATATATATGTACAATTATTGTTATTTTTGGAGTCGGTGTCAGCCAGGAGGAATTCACATAACTTTTGGACACCGCCTCCAAAAATAACAATAATTGTACATATATATTTAAAAATTCTTGCTTAGGTGAACTAAAATTGGCACAAGAATATGCAATTATTTTTTTACTTTTTAGTGCATTTTTTGTTATAGAATATTTGATTTTTGAAGTCGGGTTTCCATTTTGTCAAAATAGGTTTTTTTTCTCTCTTTTTAGTGACTTTGAAGTTTTATAACTTATTTTATTTGTCTAAATATGGGTAGACCTACTAAACGACCAACTAATTTTTAGTGCATTTTTTTATAACACATTTGTTTTTATCAGTTTTTTTTTTTTTTTTTGAATTTTTAGTGCATTTTTTTATAACAGATTTTCAATTTTTTTTACGCGCTTTTTTTTTTGTAAAATTTTTTTTTTTTTGGGTCGGTTTTTTTTTGTAAAAAATTTTTTTGAAGTCGGTTTTTAAAAAAATTTTCTTATTTTTTCATTATGAATGAGTATACCCTTTCAAAAAAAAAAAATTCGCAAAAATAGGTTATCACATATAAAATTAGGATTTTCCTCGATTTCCCGGAGATCCCCTCATCAGAATGCGATTTGGTGACAATGGGACACCAAACTCTTTAAAACAAAAAAAAATTCAAAATCGGTTCATAAATGACGGAGTTCTGAGGTGACACACATTAAAAAAAAAAAAAAAAATACAGACGAATTGAGAACCATCCTCCTTTTTTGAAGTCGGGTTAAAAAGGGAAATATTTTGTGTTTATGTGTCTGTCCGAATTGTTTGGAGTAAACTATAGAGATAGCGAAATAATAATGAGAGAAGACCCTAGGTAAATTTCCCTTACAGACGGTCCAGATCTATAATGTAGTTGGGAATTTTACGGTTTCCGGGGCGCCTTGATTTTATAGAACTCGTCAATCAAGACGAAAATAAAGAATAATTTTTCGATATCTCGCTTAGTTTTCGAGAAATCGAATATCATAAATATAAAAATGTTTAATAATTTCATTAATAAAATTCGATATCGCGAAAACGAAGCAAGATATCGAAACTAAATGTATTTTTTATATATTGATATACTAATAGCAAATCTATACAAAATCAAAATCACAAATTATCCTTATTCAAAAAAAAAATTTTTTTTCATTTTGAAAAAAAAGTACAACAAATCAAAAAAAAAAATAATGTAGTAAAAAAATACAAGCAGATACAGATTACAGTCCAAAAAAAGAAAAAAGAAGTGAATCCCAAGTTCAAAATCATATTCATCCCAGTGTCTATGTTCTGGTAATCGCAGCATCAAACGATCAAACCCTTACTTTTTATCAAAATAAAATTTATGTATTTAACCACCATATGTGCCCTTTCTACGTTATCTACATTAAGAATGGTTTAGATTGACCAATCCAACTTCCATCAATTATCTTCTCTCCTCACTGTTTGCCCCCTCCCCCCTCACAATGCAGTAGCAAATGTATGGAGCACATGTCTCATATTTAATGATTTGTGAATACATTTGCAGCTTTGATTTCCTGTTAATATCTGTAATAACTTTCCCCAAAAAGTACTCATCAATCTCGTTTTTTATCCTTGAAACCGAAAATCCCCTACCGTCTTCTTGTGTCAAACTCATTGCTTCTGAGTGTGCCGTAACTATATTTTCTACATCCCATTCGAGGCAAAGTTTTTGAAGTACTTTATTGCTCTCTTTCGTTCTTCCATAGTAAGCCATCGCAAGCTTAAGAAAATGTGCTGAAATTGGTTTTCTACCTATTACCAATAGTACTCCACTGTTACAAGCTGATTTTGCTATTCCTAACTCTTCCTTAAAAAAGCTATTACAGACAACTTCATTTCCATTTTCAACATTCTGTAAACCCCATACTTGACAACCATACGCTAAAATCGGTATTACCAAGGCATTAAAAAGCATTAATATTATTTTAGTTGGCAAATTTTTTTGTTTACATATGTACTTCCTTAAAGATACTAGTGCTTGCTTAGCTATCACTATCATTTGGTAATGTTTCCAGCTGGCATTGTACGCTAAATATACATCTAAATATTTGAAATGCTGAACTACTTCTATTCTTTCCCCTACATACAACCATTTTTATTATTGACCGACCTTGCACCCTTTGCCGACTATTAAAATCTTGGTCTTGCTGACGATTAAATCCAACTTACATTCATCACAATATTCTTTGACTATTATTGCTCTATTCAATCGTCCTATTGAGTAAGAGAAAACTGCAAATCATCAGCGTACATTAGTATTTCGATCTCCTGACTTTTTATATACAAGGTGCTATGGTATCTACTGCATCTAATGCCTCTGGAAAATCATATAATCAACGAATAAGATAAAAAGAATCGCTGAAAGTTGGCATCCCTGCCTGAGTCCTTTTGAGGTTGTTATAGTCTGAGGTACTGTAAAGGTGTCAATTTTACGGCAGCATGTTGCTCCTGCATATATGGATTTCAGTATTTCCAGCATGATTTTTGATACACCAATATTTTCTAGCTTATACCACAGAGCCTATCTACCGAATCAAAGGCTTTAGCTATCGATAGAACAGCAATATAACTTTTGTCGTTTTTTTTGTAATTGTTTTCTTGATTGAAGAGTGCTATCAAGAAAACTAAACGTATTTATTAATACACAAATGTTATTTTTTTACATTGTGGTCGATGAAGTTAACTATTTCAACCGAGTACTACAATCTTTCATCGTCCTTACCTCGAGTTGATCGGGTTTACATGTTTTTGGGCCCCGCAATTTTGTGTGTTCTAGATCTAAAATGCAAGGTCAAATTGGTAAAGTCGAACAATGTTTGGACAAAATGGGTAAAACTGCCCATATTTGAAACCAAAAGACATAAAACAAAAATGTTTCTTTTCTAAAAATAAATAACTTTTATTATTAACTTTTTTTTACATAAATTTATGATATACTGGGTATTTAAGCAATTAACTTAGCTGTTAAATATGAAATAACTTCTATTCATGAAAGCGATTCCTTCTCGAGAAATCTACACTGATAGAAGGAATTTCGTTCACCAAGAAATTATATTTTCTTTAAAATATTTGCTTCTATAAAGAAATCCTTGTTTTCATTCAAAACTACGGAGTCGAACCAAAAACATGTTTAGTTGAGTTCGTTAGTCTTGGCCTAAGAGAGTCTTTCTTGTACAAATACTCTTGTGATTAGTCCAGAAAATTTAATTCTTGTAATTCTTGTAAAAAAAAGTATGTTTCTTATCAAAAAGTAAATAAAAATCTCAAGAAGAGAAAGTTTAACTGTAGTATATCATTACTTCTTTAAAAAGTTTCATTGGTTTGAATTAAACAAATGTTTATTTTGGTCCGAAATTTTAGCATCTTCAAGATCCAGTTTATCTTTAGTTAAGATAATTTTCTCAAGTCAAAACTATAGATGTCGAGATACTTATTTTCATATACCAAAAATATATTATATTCCCTATATATGAGAATTCGAAATTCTTGGTTTAAAAATTTTTTCTTAATACAAGGAATTACTTCTATCAGTGTATATAATAAAAAATTAAATGCTGTTCATTGGTAACCGCATCACTTGAGAACGGCTGGACAGATTTGTCTATTTAAAAAAAATGGCTGTTATAGTCCGAACAAGGTTTTAACAGAAAGAAAATTGGAAAATTCGGGAAAAATTGAAAACGCTGTTTTGTGGACCGATTTGGCTAATTTAAAAAAAATTGTTCGTAATAGTCTGGTTTTAAAGGTAAGAAAAATTGGAAAATTCGGGAAAAATTAATAGCTCTTTTTATATGGGATTTTTGTATAGGACAACGTCTGTCGAATGAGCAGCTAGTCTAAAATAAACATGTTAAGTTAAAAATTTCTATGTTTCTAATAATTGGTCCTCTAGAACCTTTTATAGCTACTACATAAGAGGCCTGTCTCGTTCGGTTTTAAAATCAGTTATAAATTTTACATGTTCCGTTTTTTGCATTCGACGCGGATTCCCTAAAAACTCACGAGAAAAATCGGAAAACTTTAATTTTTTCTACGCAGCTCTACTGAAAATGGGAAACAAAATGACCCCACTCAATATCTCGAGAACTAAGATAGTGATAAATTTTCAGGTATAGGATTTAAGGTTTCTGAAGCGTTAAATAACTGTGACCTTGCATTAGATCTTGAAGCCAATTTTCAAGGTCAACTTTTAAATGGCCGATTTGCATTGTTTGTTTAAAAACATTTTTCTCTGATGAAAATCTTTTTTTCAAACAGCTTTTTCAGGTCTACCAATGGTCGCCCAGAGAATTGAAGATGGATTTCAGTATATAAATTCTCTACAAGGTTCTCGGCCATCTTTTTTCAAAAAAAAATTTTTTTCCATTCTTTACATGAATTATAAAAAGCAACAAAAAAAGGCTTTTGGTGTTTTTTTGGAAAATCAAGCGTTGAATCAAAAATATCGAGGAAACCACTAATATAAAGTGTGCCTTTTACAGTTCAATATATCCACAAAAACTCTACAAAGTTTCAATTTGATACATCCAGACGTTTTTCCGTTTCATTCGATTGAATTTTTGAAAAAAGTAAAGGTCATCTTTGATATCCTCGGTAGATTCGATGAGCATTTGAGAAATTTCTTCAAAATTCCTTCATCATCATCATCGGTATAAAACCAATATTTTCCTCGAAAATTCGTTAAAAAAATTAACAAACAATACTTCAATTACACCTCATTTATTCGGTTTCCGAAAAATGCTTCGAATAACAGTTGTTCATTATAATTATACTAACAACTTTTTTCCAAACATTTTCCTGAAAACTGAATAAATACACCACAAATCAATTATAAAATTTTGAAATGATAGCGATTTTTTTGCAACCCATTGTACAGAAAAATTAAACTTCAATTTAGTATAAAAATTTTTTTTTAAAACGCGAGAGTGTAAATAATTAACAAAAGCATATCTATTCACAACTCGGAGATTGCGGCAGACTAAGAGATGGCAACCATTTTTGTCACATTACAGTAATTGAGGCAAAATGTTGTTAGGCACCCTGGCAGTAACGTGTTATGTTATCATTCATCGTTCATTTATCTAATTTGATTTTTTTTTAAAACACACGTGCACAAATAAGCGGATCCTAGAAAAGAAACTAAATATAAAATTTATGCTTGCCAGGACTATTAAAAAAAATATCCTAGAAATTTGAGATGACCAGTGAGTGAAAATATACTAAAATATAGTAATGCCACTTCACTTTGAGGAAAGGATGATCCAAAGTTTTGCGTTTTGACTTATTGATAAAACCTATCATCTATATATTATTCCTCGTTTAATAGTATAGAATGATACATCTGATCATCCCAAATCTCTAAGAAACTTTTCACAGTCTTGGGGAGCTGAAATTTTATTTGTTGTTTTTTTTTCTAAAACATTATTTATTTTCTACTTCAAGCTCTCAAGTGACTAAATTTTATTGATAAGCTTCCCATAATTTTGAGAAATTTTGCTATTCAGAGTGGGTGGTTTAGGGTTATAGTTCTAGAAAGATTTATAAGTAAAAAACTACAAGAATTTTGTTTCCCTGGAACGTTTAAAATTACTTTTGTTCATTGGATAGTTTGACGCCCGGAATGACCTTAATGAGTCAAGTTTTTCATGTTATTGACAGTATTTACTTTAAAATCAATAATAATTTTTGTAATAAAATTCAATGACTTGATGGACAATATAGTATGCACTTGCTCTATCAAACTTATGTCTTCGTAGATGTAATGGAAAGAGACATTGGCATAGTATTGTAACTATTAAGTATATAGACAACTAATAATATAGTAATTTGAAAATAGAATATTACAAATTAATGATCAAGAATAATACACCAAATAGTGATGTCATTATATCTAAGTTTGATGATTAATACTTGAATATCTGTATTTATTACCCCCCTCATAGACTATAAGTACTCGTATGTATGTATATTTAATTTAAGTAGTCTCATTACCATAGTCATAACAGCAAATCAAACGTAGTTCACAATTATTCAGCACATCCACAACAAGAAGTATACATCACCCAAAAGGCAATAAAAATAGTATACATAGATAATAATTATTCATTTGATATTTGTTTAAACGTCTATTACTTTTTACCATGCGTTTCAAAACTTTTATGCAATTTTATTACATAAAATTTTAACTAAGCTTACACGTACACTCCCGTTCAAAAGAAATAAACCAACCTGAAATGTTATTATTCTTACATTTCATTAAACTCCTCACTTTTGTAACTCTCTGTACTATAATATATAACTATATTCCCCAAATATATTTTATCCCAATATAAGTGTACTTTGTTTATTGTATTGATATCAATCTATATATATCCTTCTTTAATTTTGAATACAAAAAAAATGTTTAGCACAGCCATAATTGGGCAAATGAGTATTAAAAATTGTTCTGTCGCAATTTTTTTTTATAAATCCTTTCTACATGCATGCATTGTACATATGCATTTTGCCATGCAGAACTTTGGTCCCAATTTTTTACAGAAAATTTTTTAAATGATTTGAAAACATTGTTGTTTTTGAACGGAATAAACTTTTTTCATATTGTTTGGCTATATCCAAACATAAAAGATTTTGTGACTTTTTAAAATAAAATTAATATTTTAGAATGCATAAGTTTTTGAGTATAAAAAAGTCACAAATTTGACCATTTTCTACCCATTAATCATCCACCAAAATAGTTCGCTGCACTAGTTTCGAAAAATTTAGACGTATGTTATTGTGTTCTCCGTTTTTTTTTTCTGTTAAAAAGTGCTTTTGAAACTGAAAGTGTCTTAAAAAATTGTACTAACAGTGATTAATAATAAAGAAAAAATAAAATTGGGATCGGAACAAATTCAATATATATAAAATAGATACTAAATTTAGCCATAACCTCCAAGATGCCCAGTTAGTACCGTAAGGTATCTAGTAACTTTTCATACTTAACATTTCTCCAAAACTCCACTAACATTCCTAATTGTCAATTTTTAATAAGGTTATAAATTACTGACAGTGAAATTGTGATATACTTAAAATTAACTAGAAAACGAAGAAATAAAGAATATCGATAAGCACACACATAATATTGATTAAAATCTATAAACTTAAACCACGCAGTGTGTATTTCTGACAGACGTTCACAGTATAAATAAATTAATTCTTTAAAAAATATATCTATCAAAATTGTTAACATATAACTTAATAAACAAAACAACTAAATTGACATACAAAACAAAAATATCGATTTAAAACTAAAACCTAAAATAGTGATTAAAAACTCATATTAATTAAAATATGGAAAACATAGAAAAGAAATTAAATGAATTAAGTGATGTTTATTTATTTAACATGGTGTCTACAAAAAATCAGGTTCGAATTTCAAGGATATTTCATGAAAATTTCAATTTTTTTCTTTATTTTCAAAATATTATAATGATACAAAATTATATACAAACGTATAACTGGATGTAACAAACAAATGTTTTGGAATTTAAAGGTGCAAGCAAAATAGCACCTTTTATTTTTCTTTAAGGCCTGGTTATTTCAGATAATTTTTGTTATACTTATTAATGATAACAACGAAGTATCGTTCCGTAAATTATATGGATCGAACTGACGAAAAAAAATCATTTTTTAGCTTTTTCGAGCTTCATCACAAGCTGCAATTTCATTCTGGGCAGCAATTTCCATTTCTTGAGCTTCGCGTTTTTTCGTGTTTACTACCTCAATGTCAAAGCTCATTTTTCTTTTTTTGGTCGACTCTTCTTGCTTTTTTTATTCTTAAGCGCTTCCACACGACCAGAAGAAGCGGATTTGAAAGCAGAAATCATATCTGTCGTTATAAAAATATCTTTGACTCGTTTATGTTTTTTAATAAAATTATGAAGGCTTCTTTGATCGATTAAGCAGCTATCCTCTTGCAAATTCTCGACCAAAAATTCTTTATTGAAAGAAAAACTTCTCTCTACGGCAGCTTGGCCGTGGAAAAACAGCAAAAGAGTACATACATATGATATATATATATATATATATATATATATATATATATATATATAGACGTTCTTTTTTCACAGTCACCTATACATATATAATGTAACTATACCACCGTTGTGTTGCGTATACGTGTGTATATATTAAATACATGCATATATATACTGTGTGTATGTATATTATGTATCATAGCATATGCGGGGCTCACACGAATTATACTTGCGCGCGCAATCCAAAAAATGGTTCACAGTATTTTTTTTTGAAACAAAATGTTGAATGCACATCGAAACGAAACGAAATCAAAGATGTAAATTTAATTTCAAGGGGGTTTTAAGGATATTAAGGATCAAATTTGAATTCAAGAGGATTTCAAGGGTTCGTAGACACCCTGTATAACCATAATAGATAAACTAAAAGAAGATAAACTAAAATATAAAAGAAGATTTCAAAATTGAACTAAGCGATTTAAGGATATTCCAGCATACCACCACTTTTCGACAGATTTTACTCATTTTTTGTTCACAGGCTAAAAATAATCTTTTCTAATAAATCCCGAAGTTTTAGAATTTGTCACCGTTTAGAACGCGAGATAATTAATATCAAAGTTATCATTCTCTCTCACTCTCTCTCATTAGAAGCATGTGAAACTTCATGCCCGCCCAACTATTATCTGTTGTATTAGAAAAAATACTCGACAGAATTTAAAAAAAAAACTAGGAGAGTAAAGCTAAATATTTATTATATAAATTTTTTTTTTTAAATCGTGTGTTACCGTTTTGTTTTCGAAATATAAAAGTTTAAAATTATTCCTTTTCTTCGACATAACATTATTTTGTATATGTGAACAGTGTTTTTGTGTATGTGTGTTTATTGGTGCGATAATAAAATCAAACCGGTTTGTTGTACTGATTGCATAACACAGTGCTGGAACGTTCTTAAAGCAGACGTACGGTAACGTTACAGAAAACTACAATGAAATAAAAAAATGTGTTGTGAAACAAAAAGAAGAAATCTTATTGCCGAAGAAACAGATGTGCAAACGGAATGTTATCATCCATGGTTTAAGATTTAATGAAAATCAAAATACCAATCTAGAAAATAATGTCATATCAACTTTAAATGAAAAACTTGAAACTTAACCATCGGAGAAATAGACGAAGTTTATCAATTGGGCAAAAATGACGTCTGTGAAGTTGGCAGGACAAATTTATCTTAGCATACTACAATGTGTATAGGAATTTGCAGTTTTTTTGCAGTTCAACACATAAATTTGCAGTTCATTTATTTTTAAAAATAACCGTGTGCACTGCTAACTTCCGCGGAAGTTAGCAGTACAAGTTGGCGTACAGTGTTTAGGGGACCTCAAAAAAATTTGCGAATGAACCAGGAATTTGCAGTTTTTTTGCAGTTCTCCAATAAGCTCATTCCCGAATTTGCAGTTCAATTATTTTTTTAAATAACCGTGTGCAGTACAAGTTTGTGTACAGCGTTTAGGGGACCTCAAAAAAATTTGCGAATGAGCTAGGAATTTGCAGTTTTTTTGCAGTTCTCCGATAAGCTCATTCCCGAATTTGCAGTTCAATTATTTTTAAAAATAACCGTGTGCACTGCTAACTTCCGCGGAAGTTAGCAGTACAAGTTTGCGTACAGCGTTTAGGGAACCTCAAAAAAATTTGCGAATGAACCAGGAATTTGCAGTTTTTTTGCAGTTCTCCGATAAGCTCATTCACGAATTTGTCGTTCAATTATTTTTTTAAATAACCATGTGCACTGAAGTTAGCAGTACAAGTTTGTGTACAGCGCTTAGGGGACCTCAAAAAAATTTGCGAATGAACCAGGAATTTGCAGTTTTTTTGCAGTTCTCCGATAAGCTCATTCCCGAATTTGCAGTTTATTTATTTTTCAAAATAACCGTGTGCGGAAATTAGCAGTACAAGTTTGCGTACAGCGTTTAAGGGACCTCAAAAAAATTTGCGAATGAACCAGGAATTTGCAGTTTTTTTGCAGTTCTCCGATAAGCTCATTCCCGAATTTGCAGTTTATTTATTTTTCAAAATAACCCTGTGCGGAAATTAGCAGTACAAGTTTGCGTACAGCGTTTAAGGGACCTCAAAAAAATTTGCGAATGAACCAGGAATTTGCAGTTTTTTTGCAGTTCTCCGATAAGCTCATTCCCGAATTTGCAGTTTATTTATTTTTCAAAATAACCGTGTGCGGAAATTAGCAGTACAAGTTGGCGTACAGTGTTTAGGGGACCTCAAAAAAATTTGCGAATGAACCAGGAATTTGCAGTTTTTTTGCAGTTCTCCAATAAGCTCATTCCCGAATTTGCAGTTCAATTATTTTTTAAAATAACCGTGTGCACTGCTAACTTCCGAGGAAGTTAGCAGTACAAGTTTGTGTACAGCGTTTAGGGGACCTCAAAAAAATTTGCGAATGAGCTAGGAATTTGCAGTTTTTTTGCAGTTCTCCGATAAGCTCATTCCCGAATTTGCAGTTCAATTATTTTTAAAAATAACCGTGTGCACTGCTAACTTCCGCGGAAGTTAGCAGTACAAGTTTGCATACAGCGTTTAGGGAACCTCAAAAAAATTTGCGAATGAACCAGGAATTTGCAGTTTTTTTGCAGTTCTCCGATAAGCTCATTCACGAATTTGTCGTTCAATTATTTTTTTAAATAACCATGTACACTGAACTTAGCAGTACAAGTTTGTGTACAGCGCTTAGGGGACCTCAAAAAAATTTGCGAATGAGCCAGGAATTTGCAGTTTTTTTGCAGTTCTCCGATAAGCTCATTCCCAAATTTGCAGTTCAATTATTTTTAAAAATAACCGTGTGTACTGCTAACTTCCGCGGAAGTTAGCAGTACAAGTTTGCGTACAGCGTTTAGGGAACCTCAAAAACATTTGCGAATGAGCCAGGAATTTGCAGTTATTTTGCAGTTCTCCGATAAGGTCATTCCCGAATTTGCAGTTTATTTATTTTTCAAAATAACCGTGTGCGGAAGTTAGCACTACAAGTTTGCGTACAGCGTTTAAGGGACCTCAAAAAAATTTGCGAATGAGCCAGCAATTTGCAGTTTTTTTGAAGTTCTCCAATAAGTTCATTCCCGAATTTGCAGTTCAATTATTTTTAAAAATAACCGTGAGCACTGCAAACTTCCGCGGAAGATAGTAGTACAAAATTGCGTACAGCGTTTAGGGGACCCAAAAAAATTTGCGAATGAGTCAGAAATTTTCAGTTTTTTTGTAGTTCTCTGATAAGCTTATTTCCGAATTTGCAGTTCATTTATTTTTTTAAATATATACTGCTAACTACCGCGGAAAGTAAATTAAAATTGCAATATTACATACATCTTGGGCGATTGTAACCCTGTTTGAATACAATATTTTTATTTTTCTGCATAAAATACTAGTTTTTGAAAAAGATTTGTTATGCGATTACATCTCTATTTGGCCCAGCTATCTTATACTTTACGTGGTAAGTAGTGCAAATTGCAAATTTGAAACTTCATAATTTCAAAAATGCGTGGACAATCTTTGTAAAATTAGAACTTCGATTGTATGACAATATAACAAAGTGATATCCAAAATTTTGTTATTGCAAAAACATAAACATTAGATTCTAATGTTTATGAATATTCTTTATTCTAATCATTTTTTAATTCTTTTTGTATTTTTTTTTAAATTGTTATTTTCAGTCAGTATTTTTTAACAATATGAATAATATAAAATAATAATTGAATAAAAAAAATTTATTACTACAGTTTTATGTAGAAAATGGGCTTTGGTTTGGTTTCATGCGTGCCTTTTACAGCGTTATCTCTCATTGCAGTGTCATCGTATATAGTCCAGTAGCCAGCTCTGTAACACTTTGCTGTATAATGGCCCATTATATTGGGTTTTTGAATTTCCTTTCCATTATATGCTACAAGGCCAGTAAGAATAAAATTATCACCATTAGTATCAACTTTGGTTGTTGGTAATTTATTCAATGTAGTAACACAAGATTTCTCAATTACTCCGTAAATTTCAAAACAAATTATATCTCCGGTAAAAAAATTAACGCTTTAGATTATGGACACATATAATAAAAAATTAATTTGCAAATAAACTGCAAAAAAACTGCAAATTCCTGATTCATTCGCCAATTTGTTTAAGGTCCCCTAAACGTTGTACGCAAACGTGTACTGCGGTTATTTAAAAAAATAATTGAACTGCAAATTCGGGAATGATCTTATCGGAGAACTGCAAAAAAACTGCAAATTTCTGGCTCATTCACAAATTTTTTTGAGGTCCCCTAAACGCTGTACGCAAACTTGCACTGCCAACTTCCGTGGAAGTTAGCAGTGCACACGGTTATTTTTAAAAATAAATGAACTGCAAATTCGGGAATGATCTTATTGGAGAACTGCAAAAAAACTGCAAATTCCTGGCTTAATCGCAAATTTTTTTGTGGTACCTTAAACGCTGTACGCAAACTTGTACTGCCAACTTCCGTGGAAGTTAGCAGTGCACACGGTTATTTTTAAAAATAAATGAACTGCAAATTCGGGAATGATCTTATTGGAGAACTGCAAAAAAACTGCAAATTCCTGGCTCAATCGCAAATTTTTTTGAGGTCCCTTAAACGCTGTACGCAAACTTGTACTGCCAACTTCCGTGGAAGTTAGCAGTGCACACGGTTATTTTTAAAAATAAATGAACTGCAAATTCGGGAATGATCTTATTGGAGAACTGCAAAAAAACTGCAAATTCCTGGCTCAATCGCAAATTTTTTTGAGGTCCCTTAAACGCTGTACGCAAACTTGTACTGCTAACTTCCGCGGAAGTTAGCAGTACACACGGTTATTTTTAAAAATAAATGAACTGCAAATTCGGGAATGATCTTATTGGAGAACTGCAAAAAAACTGCAAATTCCTGGCTCAATCGCAAATTTTTTTGAGGTCCCTTAAACGCTGTACGCAAACTTGTACTGCCAACTTCCGTGGAAGTTAGCAGTGCACACGGTTATTTTTAAAAATAAATGAACTGCAAATTCGGGAATGATCTTATTGGAGAACTGCAAAAAAACTGCAAATTCCTGGCTCAATCGCAAATTTTTTTGAGGTCCCTTAAACGCTGTACGCAAACTTGTACTGCTAACTTCCGCGGAAGTTAGCAGTACACACGGTTATTTTTAAAAATAAATGAACTGCAAATTCGGGAATGATCTTATTGGAGAACTGCAAAAAAACTGCAAATTCCTGGCTCAATCGCAAATTTTTTTGAGGTCCCTTAAACGCTGTAGGCAAACTTGTACTGCCAACTTCCGTGGAAGTTAGCAGTACACACGGTTATTTTGAAAAATAAATGAACTGCAAATTCGGGAATGATCTTATTGGAGAACTGCAAAAAAACTGCAAATTCCTGGCTCAATCGCAAATTTTTTTGAGGTCCCTTAAACGCTGTACGCAAACTTGCGCGGAAGTTAGCAGTACACACGGTTATTTTTAAAAATAAATGAACTGCAAATTTATGTGTTGAACTGCAAAATAACTGCAAAAAAACTGCAAATTCCTATGCACATTGTAGTATGCTAAGATAAATTTGTCCTGCCAAGTTCACAGACGTGCAAAAATAATATCTCGCCAATAAAACTCTGTCTAAAAAATATCAAAACGAAATCGGAAATTGTGAAAAGAACAACTAAATTAAAAAGTGGCAAAATCTATATTAATGATGACATCCCCAAAGAGCTACAAATTCGTTACAGCGAACTTAGGCAAAAAAGAAAAAAAACGAAAAAAGCGAATTTTAACAGAAGCTTCAGAGGAAGAACCAACTAGCCTAATTAAGCAATCGTCGAAAAGGTTAAATAGAGAAGAGAATCAAGAATTCTAAGTCTAAGGCCTTAAAACTATCTATAAAATGAAAAAGAAAAATATTTTTTTAACTGTATTTTTACCCATTATTTTTCAATTTGTTTATAACGCGCTATAAACAAATTAAAAAAAAAATAATTAAAAAATGATTTAAATAAATTTAATTTTCTTTTAACTTAGATTTTTTATAGACGTTTAATTTTTAAAAAAATATTCCTATACGTTAACTTTTTAGAGAGTTATCATATATTTTACCTTTTACCAATTTACTTATAAACAAATTAATATTTTTTAGGTTTTATAAGGCTTAATCGAAAGCTTAAACACTAACCTATCTAACAATAGACTAAAAAAATTTTTCCTACCAATATGGTTTATTTGTTAAAAAAAACCAGTTTAATATTTGTCCGTTTTTAATTAGAAAATAATATTTTATAATTAAAATACAGCTTGATTAAATTTATCAAAAAGAGACACAATGTATGTATATCTATATACTGTGTATGCTTATCTCATACATCCAATGTTTAAAGTTATTTTTTTTTTACTAAATTGTTTATAACTTTTACAATTTTTTTATACGGGATTTCAACTATTTCAAAAACTTTCAAGATGCAATTAAGAATCGAATGACACCTTGGTCATAATTTTCTGAGAAGACGAAGTGGAATTCGAAAAAAAGGCACATGTTTACTAGTCTAATTTATAAATTAATAAGTTGCTACTATTATATTTCTAACCCTGTTTGTTTCAGCAAATAATTCCCTTTGGTCATCAACATTTTGAAAACGTTGGTGTAAACGATGTCTTAAATCATTTATTAATTCCGCAACACAAACCTTATTCAATCTAAATAGTTGAACAAAATATCGATCGCTCTGATCAAACGGATTCGACTGCTCGCGAAAATTCTGTTTCTATTAAATTAAATTTACGAAATCCATCACATAGTTTGACAAAAAATAGCTAACCCTAAATATTAACTAATAATTAGCCCTAAATATTTTTTAATAACTATTCCTTAAAATATTTTGAACAAAACTAGAAACTAAATTTAAAAATTTTTTTAAGTATAATTAATCAAACCTTAAAAACTAAATGACTTAACGCTAACTAATTGATAATTAATATCTAAAAAATTTTAAAGAAAAAAAATCGATATAAGCAATTTGAATATTACAACGAACAAAAGCATAATAATTACAACTTCAATGAAGCTGAAATACGAATGTCCAAAATATAACCTAAAATGATATATACAATAATCATAAAAAAGGTATTATTTATTTATAATTCCATCAAAATAGATGGTTCTAATAAAAATGCACTATGATAGCGTGGTATTATCATAGTACCTTGAATAAAAGCATAGCGCCTGCCAGTACTACCATTAAAAAAAGTCCTATTATAGAGCGTGATGTCATAAAAACACAATATAGCGCTAGCACTATCATTTAATGCATGTCAGTACTAAGCCTCCTGATCTACATTTCAGCTTAATACGCCCATAAATGTTATTCTCGATTTAACGCTCTTGAGTTTCTTTAACGACAAATCTGATAATTTTTTAAAAATTTGATAATCATATTTTAGAAAGATTTTACATTTCATATCTTTCGTATATAGAAAAAATTCCTTACACAGGAACCGCGTCAACTTAACGAATTTCATTAGAATACACAAAGTACTCTCTAGCCGGCACAATTATAATCTAATCAAAATGAAATGTTGTATCTAATATGAATTTGGTATTTGCAAGGCCAATTTTATTAATAAATGGCATAGGTCAAGAGGAAAGCGGGGCATAGAGAAAGAAAACACAAAATATAAAATATAAAATATCTATCTTAATATTAGAACAATCAAAAAATGTATGAAGATTAAAGTTGTAGAAGGTCAAGTTTGCTATATTTCATTACCTTATCATTTTTCTCAAACTCTAATGTATACAGAGATATTTCGAATTTTAACTTTCAATCTTAAATTGTAAATATTTCTGTAAATATTAATGTAACAGAAAAAATGATATGAAACAAAATTATAGTAAAACTAATTACTTACAACTTTATTTATTATAAATTTTTCGAATATTAAGGGAGATATGCCAAAGTTACTGTTTCCCCATACCTCTTAGCCCCCTTTCCCCTTGTGCGATTTTACCCATTAACGAACTCGACCTTTCAAATACCAAAAGCGCATCAAATACCAAATTTCATTCCAATCGGAATAAAAGTGTGACCGCTGGGAGTTCACATACATATAAACGTGTATATATATTCTCAGACTAGTTTTATGAATTGTAAGAATATTAACAATTCAGGTAGGTTCATTTTTTTTTACTGGGAGTATATATATATATGATATATATACACTTCCAGTCAAACAAATGAACCAACCTGAAGTGTAATATTCTTACAATTTATAAAACTCCTCACTATTGTTACGCTCTGTATAATGTATAATATTATTATTATATTCACCAAATATATTTCATCCCAATAGTATATTTGTTTATTTTAAGTATTAGTGTACGTTGTTTATTGTATTGATATCAATTTATATATATATCCTTCTTTAATTTAGTATTTTAGTATATATAATAGATTTAGTACAGGAAAAATGTCAGATGAATATCAAAAACTGTTCTGTCGCAATTTTTTTTATCCATCGTTTCTACATGCTGCACTGATTGTGGAGAAAAAATTTTTTCTCATATTGTTTGGCTACATTCAAACATAAAAGATTTTGTGACTTTTGCGTTTTTAAAACGGAGGGTTTTTAGATTCAACATTATAAAGATAAACCCATAATCCCGAATATTTTTATTGTAAGGAATATAAAAAATTCAACATCAACAAGTGAAATTAACAACTAAGTGAGTTAGTTGCTCAAATACCCGGTATTTATTTGAAAAAAGTCTCAAACAAAGGTATTTTAAAAAAGGAACGTTTTTTCTCTTACAGTTTCAAAGATAGGAGTTTTGCTCATTTTGCCCAAACACAGTCCGATTTAGCCCACTTTGTAACTAAAGTTTCGTCGGTACTAAACTTAATATACCCTGGACTATATTCTTTACCGGGTATAAAAATCGTATCAGAATAGTTTTTGCTACAATCTGTTTGTATTAGCCTATACTATTAGTACCAATATTAAAAAAAAAATAATATTAAAAAACCTGTTATACTCGTACATTAATATTATACATGATGGTTGCTTTGTTTAGCTATGTATAAGATATATATCACATTTGTGAGTGTATTTACATTTAATAATTTTTGTCAATAATTATATCTTAACATTACAGCAATGTGTAACATTAATATTGCTGACGAAGGCCTACATCGTCAAAATTTTAAGACTTTAAGTTTTTTTTTGTTTTCAATTTTTAAAGGGGATACGTGTAGGGTATTATTTTAAAGACTTGAAATATATTTTTTAAACTTTCTGACGAATAGATAATAGCATTTTTGGACAAAATTACTTGAATAAAAGTGGTTTTGTTCTTAGAGGGATATCTTTATCAGATATCAGATATCTTTTTATTGATATTTGGCAGATCTAGTACCCAAATTGACAGGAAAATTATGAAAACCTGAAATTTCTATCCAAAAATAGAAAATTTTTGCATATTTATTTTGATAAATTTAACATGTCCATATACTTATATACGTCTATCTTATTGGTTCTTGATTAATTCCTATTGGATGATGATAATAATGTTATTATTATAAGTTTAGTGTTTAAATTTAACCTTCTAAATATGCTAGAAGGATGGGTTTTTTTTTAGATTCGATGCGGAAACCTTGATTGAAACCTATAAGAAAAATCGGAAAACTTTAATTTTCTAGACGCAACATTCCTGATAATGAGAAAAAAACACCAAAATTTACCTTTGTTTTTATCTTATTATAGTGTTGCTCTAATTAAAGTTGTGCATAAGCACAGATAGGCCATTCGACTGTACTCGGTTGAAACTCAATAGAATACAGTTGAGAAGGGTCGTGAGGCTCTTGACAGGACACTGACGATTGAACTACCATCTTCATAACTTGGGGATCTCTGATGATCCCAGTTGTAGGGCCTGTATGGAGGACGATAAAACCTCCATACATGTTATTTGCACCTGCAGAAACCAGCAGGGTGACCGGTATCGAATGTTTGGGTCCGAAACCTTGGATCCATCAATCCTGGAAACAATCCAGGCGGAGAAGTAGTGAGCCTTCTGTGCTGCGTCTGGCCTCAACAGAATTCTTCATCTGCTTACAATAGCAACTCTTACCCGAAGACGTCTCGCCTTCGGGTGACAGGTTGTTCTCAAGAAGGGCACAGAGGACCCCTTGGTCTAGATGCTAGGGACACATTTGTGGTACCCCTCTTTCTAATTATTAACACGAAGCGTAAAGTACCGCAAAGCATAAAAACGCGTAGCGTTTTGTGCGAAGCCTTCGGCTTTGTGTATTTAAGCTGTGCAAAAAGTAGTCATATCCGATCAAAATGCAGCATGTTTTCCCTTATTATGTTTTTAAAATTTTATAACGCGGCAAGGGTTTCTTTCTTTTGTTTCAAATATTTTAAAACTTGCCAAGGGAAAACTTGCGAAATAAATTACAAATACACCCAAATTGTTTCTTACATGTAATAAATTTATCCTAATCATCACTTTTTAAGGAGCAAATATGAAATATCTCCCCGAAAATTCGGCCCTTTTTTACATTTATGTTTTTGATCGGATCTGTAATTTTTGATTAAACTTTTGAAACACACAGTATGTTGTATATTATTATTTTTAATATAAAATAAAAAAATATTTCAAATCACAATTGTTCATATTATTTTTAATATCAAGGTTAAATTATCATATCTATTCTAAGGATTAATAACCTCAATTATTATACAATTTTTTTTTCAATAACTACAAAAAATTGTATCTAAGAATTTGTTAGTGTAAATTATTTTTGCTCAACTAGTTAAGATCTTTAAACAAATTATTCTTTCTTAAACTTTAAACCAAATAAATATTCATAAACGGTTGATAATGTTATGTCTACCAAGCTAGAGCCCCCTCCACACAGCGTAACTATAATAGAAAAATTATAAAAATATTCCCTCACCTTAATTTGAAAAATTTTGCGCTCTATTAGTTAAGCAAAAAAAATTTTTTTTTGTAAGTGCAGCTGGGCAGGAGGTTAGCTCCCATTTACTAATACCAAATTATTTAGGGACTTTTTCTAGACGCATAGTACGAATTTCTCATATAACTCTTTTAAAAATGCAAAAGTGAGAAAAATAACTATACACGATTAGTCTCCGATTTAAGCACTATTATATAAATACTTTTGGTTTTTGCACTGCGGCCCTTAAAGAACTTCCATCTTGAAGCAAAGGACGATATTATCGTAAACCTCGTTCAAATTGCAAAAATGAGAAAAATAACTATATACACGATTAGTCTTCGATTTATGCGCTACTATATAGAGATAATTTTGATTTTTGCGCTAGAGTCCTGAAAGGACACTTCCCTTCGTCAGAGGTGCAGCGCAAAAATTTAAATTATCTAAATATATTAGCGCATAAATCGAAGACTAGTCGTGTATAAATATTTT
The DNA here is from genome assembly GCA_963920215.1 of Nineta flava. Taxonomy (NCBI): domain Eukaryota; kingdom Metazoa; phylum Arthropoda; class Insecta; order Neuroptera; family Chrysopidae; genus Nineta; species Nineta flava. Next base: position 49,664,432 of record OY986043.1, on the reverse strand, counting down.
TCTCACTTTTACAATTTTGAACGAGTTGTACGAGAATTTTGCCATTTGCTTCAAGAGGGCTAATAAGGACTGCAGGGAGACTAAACATGACTAATCGTGTATAATTATTTTCTCACTTTTGCAATTTTGAAGAACTTAGATGATAAAATTGTCATTTGCGTCAAGAGGGAAGTTCTTTATGGGTTGCAGTGAAAAAATCAAAATTATCTAAATGTTATAGCGCATAAATCCGGCAAATGCATTTTTTTGAAATAATTTGATATTAGTAGATGGGCGGCTCACTTCCTGCTCAGTCAGCATCACCCCACAAAAAAATTTTTTTTTGCCAAACTTTTAAGAGCGCAAAATTAATTAAATTAAATTTTGTGAGCGCATAATTTTATAATTTTCCTATTGAATTTACGCAATTTGCGTAAACTGGGGGGGGGAGGGGGCAGCTAGCCAGACGTAATAATATTTATTTGTAAAGCATAATGCTATTTGAATTACCTTTCATGTAAGATATTCTGTATTTTTTGTGATCTATACTTTCAAAGGAAAATCGAACGTCTCATAAGATCACTCTCGTATCCGTCTGTCGCAAAGATGCGTTGATTAAGCGCACATATATCGCAAATCAACGATTTAAAAAAATTACTTTAGAATAAAATTGGGCGGGGCGGGGGGTGGTCAGTTTGGTCCAAAGAATAATATGTTTTAATTAATATATCATTTGAGACATCATTTTGTAAGAGCTGGAACTCTGGACCTCTAAGGATTCTAAAAATAAATATTTCCATCAATCCAAATTTGGATAATATACATAAATTTATAAAAAAAATAATTTGGCCGGTTTGTTTATTTACGGGCATGGCTGTCAGATATAATGTAAACAAAGGCTTATCATACAATATCCGAAACAGAAGCACTGGCATATTAACCGGTATCCGATGAGATGACTCTCATTACATGTGTACTGACTGACTTCATACAGTAACCACACGGACAGCCAGTAATAAATAATATATAACATTGATTCTATAGGAAAAGCTGTCCAACACACACGGTATATATATATATATATATATATATATATATATATATATATATATATATATATATATATATATATATATATGTTTTGCATACGTGATTTATACACGTATACAAAACTTCAAAGCTCCAACTCAATTAGAACTTGTTAAAATTTTGATTGCAACATTTGAGCCACACATTCTAACAGGTAAAGTTAAATAAATGATTATAAAAATTTGCTCCATTCAAAAAAGCACTTTTTTATAATAGCTTAAAAAATTTTGTTTTCCAATATTTATACGCCAATGCCTCTCCTAGACTAATTTGAATTTTAAATGCCATGAACCAAAGGATAGTTTAATAAATTCACAATAATAAATAGAATAGTTATGACTTTCATTAATATTTTATCGGTTAAGACATTTTAACGTGATGCAAAGACAAACATTCATATTTATAATAATTAGCAGGGGGGTGGGAGAGTCAGCAGCGAATAAATAATAATAACTGACTAAACCCACTTCCCTGTTTACCGCTATTGCACGTCTCTGATTAGTTACTTATTTTAATTAATAACGAATTACTTGTACGTCAGGTTAAAAAATGGTAGAGGACTTTTCGTCTCAGAATTTTATTCTCTATCTACCCTATCAACCCCCTGCAGTAATTTCTGGACACACAGTATACTAGTAGGTAGAATTCGAAAATATTAACGGAAATATAAATTCGAATTGGCGTTAAATATTTGAAGTAGTGAAAGCGGTGAAAAAATTACATTATAGTTTTTAGTTTTAAAATAAATAATTTTTTTTTAAATCTTTAAAAACAAGCTTTTATTTAATGAACAATAAAGTAGAAAATGAAATTTTTTCCCTATTATCACTAACATGTGGCTATAAACAAAAGCCTTGGATGCTCATAAAAATTTCTACAACATTTAAAACCTGAACGCCCCAAGCTTTTGTTTTTAGTCACATATTATTTTGTACTTTTTAGTTCGTTAAATAAAATCTTGTAAGTAATTAAATGTTTTTTTTTTTATAAATAAATAATTAGTTATTAAACAATTGTTATCCTTGCCGGGTACTTCAGCTAGTTGGATATAAATAAAATATTTTAGATGTCTGAATAGATATAAAATATAATGCGTTCCATTATTATTATAATAATTTTATTCATGGAACATGAATAGCATATGTTACTCTCAGCTAAATTTTGAACCGTTTGGTGAAAGCTGCATCAATCAGTTAAGCCGTTTTAACGGTATTTAACTAACACAATCCAATATTTCTGGCGTGTAAATACAAAATTTACGCCACATTTACACCCTTATTTACACCAAAACTATGGGATGTATGAAAAAAAGTTTCAAACAAAAGTTGTTTGTTTTTATGATATAAATATTTTATTTATGTAAAAATTTTCTCTATCTCGCACCATTTGAAAGATAGGTTATAACAGGGATGCACGGAACAAAAAATTTATACGTGTAATCACTTGAAAAGTTACCTTTTCGACATTTCTCTTAGAGTACTCAATTCCAAGCTGCAGAACTCACATATGGTACTAATCTCAGTTTTTAACAAAATTGGAAAAAATTGTCGTTTTTTTACAGTAGTTTTCGATTATACTACTTGACCGAATTATTAAGTTGTGGTAATCATTCAGCGCAGAATTGCATATTCTTTTATTGGTTATACCATAACTTTATCGCTAGGATACACCATCCAGAAGTTATAGACAAAATCCAAATAAAATTCAAAAACTCCGAGGTTTTTTGGCTGCCAAAAGTTGTTCCGAGGTCGCCCGTGTTAAAAAATTAAAAGTAACCACCTTTTGCAACATACAATACTTCTACTGACTGTCTTTGTCACTTTTGGAGATGCTGTCTTTTATTTATCGTCATCTAATATCATCATTTTTCATAAATTAATAAACAAAAGTTTGGACTTTTTCCCTATTTGAATAAAAGTATCATAAGTATTAAAAGTATCAATTGTAAAATATACATGTGCACAAAGCACCATTTCATTAATGAAATTATTATTATTATTAAATTAAGTTAATAATAACATATGGGTGGGCAGATTCCATATATATAGATGGACAGAGTCTATGTATAGAAATAAATGTATATCACAAATAGTTAAATACTTTACCACATAGAACGGTAGTGCGTAAGGCCAAGTTTTGTATTTACGTGAAAGATAAATATATACACATTGTGATTTTTGTAAATTTGACAGACTACTACTTAAGCCTTTTAAAATATACGTTAACTAAGTATTCCGTCTAGCTTTTAAGTAGATAAATTATCAAGTATGATATCATTTGTATACTTAATTTACTATAGATTTCAATAAGATTACGGGATACATTTTCGGTTCAGATTAGTTAAATTTTATTGAACGGAACTGTATGTACACTCCCGTTCACAAAAAATGAACAGACCTGAAATGTTAATTTTCTTACATAAAACTCCATTTCATAAAACTTCCTCACTTTTGAACTCTCTGTATATTATTTATTTATAAACAAAGATAAGTAGTATATTTTTTAAATGTGAAAAAAGAAATGAAAATTTTATATTTTTTATTTATGTAAACAATTTATGTAAACAAAAACATTTACTACAAGAATAATGAAAATTGTGAATTGATTCGGTTCAGGTCTGTTCATTTTTTTTAACGGGAGTGTACATACATATACAGAATTGTTCAAAAGTTCGGTAACCTCAGATTATTCCTACCAGGCGAAGTAAACACAAAATTTGGTATGGGTTTCTTTTGTAATTTATTTCAGGGAATCGAATGAGCTGATCAGATTTGGGGACCCATTATGGGAGAAATCACTCTATAAAGGTTAGCTCCCTTAGTATTTGTTTTCAAGGAATGAAGGAAATGAATTTGGTATTTTGCGTGCTTTCTTTATTTTAAAGGCGTAATTTTAGGTTTATCGCAATGAAATTTGGTATTTGACGTGCTTTTAGTATTTGAAAGACTAAGTTCGTTAATGGACAAAATGGGACGAGGAGAAAGGGGCTTGGGGAGGGGATAGTATGAGTAAAGTTGTAGTACATATTCACAGAAATATTTTCAATTTATTACCGGAAATCTTGAATTTCTCTCTTGATATTACTAAAATGGAAAAATTTATAATAAGTAAAGTTGTAGTAAATAAATTTTTCTACAATTAATTATCTGGCCATATTTTCTGTACCTTTAATATTTACAGAAATATTTGCAATTTAAAAACAATACCCATATAATGAATATAACAAATCAAGTAACCATGGTGATTTATGGTTACTTGATTGTTTTATTATGTATTTAAATAAATTTTCTGGAAAGAATCACGTAAACCAGTTTAAGATTTCGAAAAACTGTATAAAAATTACATTGATCTACAAATTATGAACAAATAAATAATAATGGGAAATAAATAGATATTTCCCATAAATAGAAATTTTTTTTTGGAAAAATACAATTAAATGATATTAAAGATATTTATTAAGTGGTATTTTTATTCCCAAGTAAATTTGCTCAGTTTACGTAGATCCTGGGTGACAAATATTATTTTATTTTGAAAACGGTGCAAAATAGAGCAGTAAACACCTTTTTAAATAATTCGTTCGATAAAATTTAAGCCTCAGTAGCATTGAAAATCGAATTCTATTAGGTGTGGCAGATACATGAAAAAAAATTGATGAAATGTTTTGATTTTCCACAAGGTTTCTTAAGTGAATAATGGGTATTCATTTTCTTGACATTTAAATAAGCCAAATAAAAAACAAATAAAATATGATGAACACACACATGATTTCGTAATTTGAAACGGTCAATTATTTTCCAAAAAATAAAATCAATTTTTATATTCATACAAACTAAAATGAAATCATTGGCAGACCCACACAACATATCTTCTTAATACACAACAAACAATATAACGGCAATGAAATGAATTGTTTCAAAATATTCCACGGTACAATGGATATCATTCACTTCATCACCAAGTGTAGATAGAATCATCAAGCAATACCTTTTGCTTAATAATAAAATAAGTACGTAAAAAAGCATACCTCTTGCTTAATAATAAAAAATAAAATAATGACTCCCGTTATCACGAAAATAATACGAATGCCAAATATGAAGATAATTATTAAACATAAAAGTTAAAAAATTAGTCAAATAAGTTTCAATTCACTACGAGGTACGGTGTGTTACGTGAATAAAAAATGAAAACAGTGATAATTAAAATAAAAGATCGTTACACAGGAGCTGCGTCAACTTAGCGAATTTCTTTAGAATACATAAACCACTCTAGCGGTCATAATTTTAGCCTGATCAAAATGAAATGTCAGATATGATTTTGGTATTTGCAAGGTACATTTTATTAATAAATAATATAGGTCAATGGGGAAGGGGGGGGGGGTCATGGAGAAAGAAGAAAATACAAAATATCTCTCTTAATATTAGAACAATCGAAAAATATATACGGAGTAAAGTTATAGAAAATCATGTTTGCTGCAATTCATTACCTAATCATTTTTTTCTCAAACTCTAATGTGTACAGAGATATTTAATATTTTAACTTTCAATCGTAAATTGTAAATATTACTGTGACAGAAAAAATGATAAGAAAAAAGATTATAGTAAAACAAATTTTGTACAACTTTTCTTATGTATTTTCCGATTTTTCCAATAATAAGGGATATATGCTAAATTTTGTGTTTCTCCTCCCTCTAAAACCCTCTTTTCCCTCCGATTTTGCCCATTAACGAACTTGGACTTTCAAATACCAAAAGCACCTCGCATACCAAATTTTGTTCCAATCGTATTAAAACTGTGACCGCTAGAGTGGCCACTGACAGACAAGCGTATGTATAGATGAAATTTTTTTTAAATGTGTTTATATATATTTTGTGAAATCAGAAATATTTTGGCTGCCACCCCATTTCGCTGATGAAAATATTTTCATTCCATATGACCCCACAATTGATTTTAAGCAAAAAAATGTTCCATACAGTTTTTCTGCAAAGGATATAGTTTCTGAGTTATTTACAGTTGAATTTGCCAATTTCGAATTCGTCGAAAAAACCACATTAACAATTTTTCGCATTTAATCCGAAAACGTAAAATTTAATCGGGAAAAAATATAATGAGTTAAAATTATAATCATAAAAAAACCAACAATTAAGTAGGTTTTTATATATTTCCGTTGGAGTAATATTAACCGAGTTATGGCTAACGAAAGATCGCTCTCTATTTACCGAAAATATTTGTGCAAGCTTTCATCTGAGAATAACAGAAAAATTGAAACTTATTCAGGAAAATTCATGGAACATTACTTAAAGTACATTAATAGAACTTCAAAATGTATTTTTTGGTCGGCTTTCTAGCATGAGAGTTTTGGCGAAGTTATAACAAAAACAAAATTAATTACTCAAATGTTTGAAGCAAATGTAATTGATTTTTTGGTCATTTCTCATTTAATTTTCAAAATATCAAGTCGATTTAAGAACCGTTATATTCGTAATTTTAAAAGCTATACAAACCATTTCCAGAGGTTAAACCCGGTAGAAATAATAGTTTTTGAGATATTTTGGCTCAAAGTGCTGTATTATGGTGTTCCTCACATCTATGTTCGAAACACACACAAAAATTGACAACTTTGTTGTTCTAATAATGTATGAATGCATGCCTTGTGACAGCTATTTAACGTTTATGAAAAAAAAATCAAAATCACAGAAGAATAATATGAGTTTTTTTCCCATTATTTCCACGTGTTTCATACACTCCTGACGTTTAGACATAAGTATTACTTAATGAAGCTATACTTAAATGAAAAACGGTGAGAATGGACATAAGACAGATATTCTCTATTTTGTGTTTTCATCCGCCAGTAATCTCCCCTTTCCCCCGCCTATGATTGTATCTATTAATTGGCGTTTCAAATACCAAAAGTATATGAGATACGAAATTTTATTCTTTATTTGATATGTATTGAAAAAAGTCGCCATGAACATTAATTAAATATTGACGAAATTTGCTTAATTGTCGCAGCACCTGCGTAACGAATTTTTTATATTGACACGCTTGGTGTTATATCTGGAAATGATTCTTTAACAAAGAAAAAATTGAAAAAAGTTTATAACAAAATTTGCTTATTTTTAAAAAAGGAACATTTTTTGTTTTAAGATTGACAGTTGTGTCTATTTTGTCCATACATGGTCCGATTTAACCCATTCACGAAATTGGCCTTACTTTTTAACTCGAGAACACACACAAAATTTCAGCTCGTTATCTCTTTTCGTTTTTGAGCTATCGTGATTACAGACAGGGGCGGATGGGTAGGTACGCGGAAATTGACGAATTAGGTCATGAACAACACCAAAATTTTTTTCTGCGATCAATATTTCCAACCGTTACAATGTCAGGGCAAATCTTTGTATACTCTTTTATATATTGTTGTATTGAAAATTAGTAAGAATAATTTTTGGACCTCACACATTTTTCTAAGGAAGGTAAAAGGAAAATATTTAAGAGGAAAATATTTTTCTCCTTGAAGGAAGGATTTTTTTTAATTGCAAAAAGAAAATGATATCTAGTTTTGATTTTTAATTTTTCTTTAGACAAAGTTTTTTTTTTTTAAGTTTACAGTTAGATTATTATCAAGTTTAAAATCAGTATTGTTTGATTAACTCACTTCAAAATGAACAGTTTTTAAAATTACGATTTGTTCGATTATCATCAAGTTTAAATTTGATATTCGTTCTGTTTAAAATTACCATTGTTGTATTAAACAGAGATAAAAGACTCAATAATTAATTAATTGTGGAAATAAAAGAAAAATTATTGAAATTCAAATTCTTTTTTTTATTCGAATCAAATCATCCAAGTTTGGGTAGCATAGAGTATTTGTTTTATTTTATTATTTTTTTAAGTGCGTTTTGACCAATTAACTTATATTTAGTAAACCTTTACTAATATTTGTGTTTTTTTGTGTGTCGAGTACCGGAATCTGTTGTAGGTGCGACAGTGCTCCTTTAAAGGCTAAAGAGAGCCAAGATACCGCGACAATATTCTATACCCGGTATAATAATTATAATTTTGATCGTACAAAATCAGTAGCATAATATATTAAATTCAATAAACTATAACATGTGAAGAGAGGATTGTAATAATAGTGGTTGGTTTTAGTGCTGCCATTTACTCTTAGAGGGTATAGAAAATAGTTGTTGTTCTGAATGTGTACACTGTGAACAGTACCGTTAATTCTAAAGTAATATAACACACAAGGGAGTGCTGTGTTATTTGTAACTATAATGTATTGAAGTGAGATAGTGTCATTGAACACACTTGAATCATATCGTCGTGTACACTTTTTTAGGGTATTTTTAAACATTTAAGTATACATATCTAATATTATATATATATATATATATATATATATATATATATATATATATATATATATATATATATATATATATATATAATCCCAAGTTTATATATATATATATATATAGTCCCAAGTTTGTAACGAATATATATATATATAGTCCCAAGTTTGTAACGAATATAAATATCAATTGAAGAAAAAAACTTTGTACAGACTACAGATGTTCATTAAATATTTGAATTATTCCATTTAAACACGTTTGACAGCAAGCTAAAAATTGCGCCTTCTAAATCTAAAAAATGTAAAGAAAAAATCTAAAAAATGTTTAGCCTTTACATATACTACCTTGGTGATTGAAGTTACATTCTCACTTGTTTAAATTAAAATCGACCTATGTTATTAACAATAACAATCAATAATTTATTATTTTATTATTTATTTTATTAACGATCGATACTATATTTAACAATAAATTTAAGATGTATGTGAAGTTAGCACCGCCATTTTGAAAAACCAAAAAAATATTCATTGTGCTAGGAATATGCTACGTTGTGCCGCAAACCGATCTTAGAAATTTTTTAAATGAAGCGAAAATTCGAAAATACTTTTTCACCGTACGTTTATGTTTTCCCAACACCGTCATTTTGTCGGAATGAAAAAAAATAATTGTGCTAGCTTGTGCCGCAAACCGCATTCCAATATTGCAATTAGTTTCATGAAAAATAGCGATTGAAAAAGAAATCACAACACAAGCTAGAACAAGCCTAGCACAATCGAGCACAACAATTTTTTTTTCATTCCGACAAAATGGCGGTGTTGCAATTTCTTTTAAAACGCGAGTTTCTACGAAACTAATTGCGATATCGAATAACAGTTTGCGGCACAAGCTATCACAAGCTGAGCACAATCTTTTTTTTATTCCGATAAAATGGCGGTGTTGGGCCTTAAAAAAGTTTTTTTCGAATTTTCACTTCATTTTTCAAAATTTCTAAATGCTGCTTACGGCTTGCGGCACGACGTAGCACATTCCTAGCACAATGATTTTTTTTTTTTTTTAAATGGCGGTGCTAACTTCACACACATAATTTAAATCTTCGTTAAAATGGCGGTGTTGGGCCTTAAAAAAGTTTTTTTCGAATTTTCACTTCATTTTTCAAAATTTCTAAATGCTGCTTACGGCTTGCGGCACGACGTAGCACATTCCTAGCACAATGATTTTTTTTTTTTTTTAAATGGCGGTGCTAACTTCACACACATAATTTAAATCTTCGTTAAAAAACATTGAACGTCGATCTGAAGGTCTATCGATGTTAAAATAATTTTATAGTAAAACAAGTGAAAATAAAATCTAAATTAATTTTTTTTAAACTCGGTATATACTAAAGTTATGTAATAAAGAACATTTTAAAAAAGGAACATTTTTGTCTCTACATATATTTGTTCTATCTCTTACGGTTTCAAAGTTGCGGCTTTACCCATTTTCCCCAAATATAGTCCGATTTGGCCATTCACGAACTTGCCTAACTTTTTAGCTCTAGAACACATACAAAATTTCAACTCGCTATCTCTTTTCGTTTTTTAGTTATCGTGTTTACGGACAACTTTGCGGAAATGGACTCATTAGATCATTTTATGAACAACCATATCAAAATTTTTTTTCTATGGTAAATATTTTCAACAGTTGTTACAAAGTCGGGACTTAAGTGAATATATACCGGGTATAAAAACTTATACCAACTGTCTTATACCAACATACTATAATATATTCAGACTAATTTAAAATAAGCACAAATTGAAATTATATTTAGCCTTGATTTACACAAACAATGTAGTACTCCAAATTATTTTATACCAACTGTCTTATACCAACATACTATAATATATTCAGACTAATTTAAAATAAGCACAAATTGAAATTATATTTAGCCTTGATTTACACAAACAATGTAGTACTCCAAATTATTTTCTTGAACCATCAGTAGATAGTTTAGCAAATGGTTATTTATTTTATTAACATGATAATGATGATGTCACATATTATAAAGACGTTGTTGTGGGTTAATTTCCACTCTCCGATACAATTTCACTACGAAAAGGAAAAAGTCTATATTAATTTATATAATAGAGGAATTTTGATAGAGAACTGACAGCAAGATTTATCATACACGGTGGTTACTCTTACATCAAGTAATTAAGCCGTAGCCTGCGACATTTTCTCCAATTTGCGACAGCTATTTAGATTACATAAAGAGAAACTATGAATGGAACCCATTGCATCAGTATTTTCGATGACTACAGTGAATTAATCGGGAAAGTCTATATGGAATGCCATTTTCCCAATAACAATTGTTGCAGATTATATTGGTTATATATTTATACTCCTGTGCGAATGTAATAAGTAAAATAAGCAGTTCATGAACCGATAATTTTGCCGAATTTATTTTTTTTATAAACAAAAGATATTGGTATATATTTTTTACAAGCAAAATTTTTTATTTTAAAGTTTTCTTTAATCTCTAACCGCTTTCAAAATCAAATACAGAAGTAACGGATGTGGGTGTATTGATGAGATTCGTAAACTACTAAACTAAACTCAATAATACGCTTCAAAATACTCTTGTTTAAAAAGAAATGTGAGCTAAAAATAATATTACTCTGAATACCATATTAACAGGCTTTCGTACAGATATTTTTAACCGTTCACTTTTTCTTCGATAAAGTATACATATACAAGACATATTCAGGAAAAATTGATTTTTACCCTCAAAAATGTGTTTGTACATCCATCCATATTGAAGTACGTATATGAAAGCTAAACGCAAGCAGTTTTGTACTTACTTCCCAATGGGACCATATTACTAGCTAATGACCCACAGTTTTACATGGAAATATAAATTTTTCTTAAAATACTTATAAAACCTAATACTTAAATACTTTAATTTAAAAAAATAATAATAATAAAACAAACAAGCAAATTGATATCTGCATAACATGAAAAAAGTAGATACACACAATTTACACAACTCAGATCCCATGCCGTTAAAATACGATTTCTTTTTTTTATATTTTTTCAGATAACTATATAAAATTACAAAAGGATAGTTTATATAGCAAAGCAACGCTATCTATTATCTATAATAAGATGCTACTTACAATATTATTATTTAACTGTATCAATTAAAAAAAAAATATTGCTGTATTACTGCATTATTTAAAAAAATTCACAATAACCTTGTACTAATTATTATACACTTATTGTAAATTATTGTATGTATTGATTCATTTACAAAAAAACACATTTCTCAAAATCTTTAAATATTAAACAAAATTTATCCTTAATATTTTAATATTTAAATTAATTCTTCCACAAGTAAAACAAAAGAAATAGTTCCAAAGATAAGATTTAAAAAATAAAAGAAATGGATAATCTTAAAATATACGTAAATCGTTGTTGATTTTGTATATAGTTGGAGTCAATACTTAAAAAAATGATCGTCTAATGCGCAATCAGTTCAACATTTTATTGTTGTAAGAAGCACAAACAATTGTTTATGGGTATTGCAATACAAACAATATCATGGTTTACCAGATACGTTACCTAAGTTAGTTTTAGAAATAGCATCTTCATTGTCCTACAAGTTTTTTTGCACGTTTTTGAATTAATTAATGTAAAAACGTTGTAATTTTTGAAGATTTTATTGTATAAATATTTTGTAAGTGACCTTACCTTTTATAAATAATGAATAATTATCCAAAAAAAAAATTAAGAAAACTTCACTTAAAATTGTATTTTCGTTTTTCGTATGAATGAAAATTTTCTACACTTAGTACCACATGCACTTTTTAAAACGTCAAACACATCCGTTTGTTTACACAATTTTAGAGTTAGATTTCGATCTCCCACAATTTTGTTTTTTTAAAAATTAAATTAATAAAGTACACTTTGATAAATTAAATCATCCACGAGAATAAATGTATATTATTGAAAAACAAAAATATAAAATTAATAGTTATGCTATTTTTTTATGATGAATTCTTTAGGCACACAAGAGAAGTATAATACCACCATGATGATACATAATAATACAATTGGATGTATTCGAACTACATAAATATGTATGTAAGTGAGGAGTGTACACTGCACAACAGATTCCCGAAAACAATTAATTAAATGATTTATTTGAATAAATAAAAACAGTGTCACTCAAACACATCACAATCAAATAAAAACTAATCTAATTTTCATCTCACACTAAATATGACATTTTCACAATAAACATAATTATTAAATACTTTTATTAATTTGAATAAAACGATATTGTTTTATTAAATTCACACGGAGCTATTATAAGATCTTTGTATATATATATTCACATTCACGAAGCAAAATGGCCGGCTGTGAGTACTATCCTCTCTACACACTCATGCATACACATAACAACATACATACGACCGTACCACCGATGTCAGTATATTATTGCTTGGCCCGTTTTACCGAATCACAACCCCCCTGTGTCCCCCATATCTTTGTCTATCACACGACGATGACCGCTCGTTCGATAAATCTATCTCGCTTGCACGCGAGGTGCAGTTACATTACTGAAAGTACTGTTTACAGTGCACGAATATATACTATTCAATAATGTAATTTAAATAATTACGATTTAAAAAATTGCATTATTTATTTTTATTTATTTTTTTAAATATTTATTCATATATAATATTTATTTATTTATAATTAAGTAATTAGATCAAATATAAATTTTTATAAGATATTTTTATATTTTTTTTTAGGAGCTGCGAATTTTTTCAAAATAAATACATCACTTCTATTTTGAAAATAGATTTTAATTGATTTTTATATTATTAATGATCATGGCGATCTGTGACTGGTGGCGAATAAATTCTTAAAGATAATAGTCAAGAGAAATTAGGTCTGGTGACCTCGGAGGCCAGAGAAGTATATGCCCCCAAAGATAATAGTCAATAAAAAAATAATAATAAAATCATGTGTCATGGTGTTATCAATAAAAAAATTTTGGAAATAGTTTTTTTCCCTACCTTAATTAAGAACAGCGTCGGACTGGCCATATAGTCGAGGTGGCATTTGCCAGCCGGGCCCTCCACGGGCCTGGCTGGCGGAGTTTGACAAGCCAAGCGGTAGGTACGCCAGGGGTACGCCAGTAGGTACGCCGGTAGGTAAAGTAGATAGTTCATAAATACTTAGAAATGAAAAAGATAGATTAAAACTTGTTTTGAAAATTTCTGAACGGCGATAACTTTTGAACGAATGAACCGATTTTTACGTGTATCATAACACACGACATTTGACATTGTTTAAAAGATGCATTATATCGTAATCGAAAATAATATAATATCTATCTAATCTGTTCATAAAATTATTTATGTTTTGAACTGTCTAAAACTCTTTGGGATGAACACGTTCCACCAGCAAGATATGAATAACTCAGATTCTAGACCAAACTGCAAAGGACGCCATGTGTTTTTCCGGACGTCTGCCAAAGTTGCATACCATGTACATGTAAACTTTTATCACAATATAACGTGCACATCAGCACGTACACCACCTTATATGTTACATATTAAGTATTTCTCACAATTTCGTTCACGCAAGTGACTTGTAAGAGACGATTTTCAGCGCTGAAGCTCATTAAAACGAGACTTCGCTCTCTATTGGAGCAAAAACAGTTGGATTCGTTGATTATATTAAACACAGAATCGGATCTTATCAAGGACGACGGGAATAGCAGCTTTTACGATCGAGTTATTGACAGCTTAGCTGTAACTTTAAAAAAAAAGTTGATTGGCTAGCTTCCGATTTGTTATATTATAAGAAATTAGAACTATATTTACCTAATTATATATATATATATATATATATATATATATATATATATATATATATATAGTGGATAATTAATAATTTGTATATTTCATTATGTTCCGATAGTATTCCATCTACCATAATCCTGTTCCGGGCCCCGGGCTTGTGGAGAGTCACCTTGGCCTTTTCGGCCCAGTCCGACCCTGATTAAGAAAGTATATTTTTTCTTAGTTTCTGAACAATTTCCCACCTTTATGAACATGGCGTCCGGTCATGTTTTTTATTAAAAATTATAATAATGATTATCGTCGATTTACGACCACTGGGTAAACTTTAGTATATACAGGGTGAATCGAACCAGGCGCATAATAAAATACGTCTCTATTTATTTTTATGATCCTCCCATTTTTTAATAACATCCAATAGAATGGTATACGTACATGTTATTCGTATCTACATAAATATAACGGAGACATAATTGTTACACCAAAGATTTCAATATTTCACACACAAGATTTATAGCTTTAATAAATAAAGAAAATTTTCCTGTATTCCGTAACACTATTTTAGGGTGCAATACTTTTTTTAGGTCAGAAATCAAAATATGGGTATATTTTGCTGTATTTAGAAATGTTAAAAACATCAACGTCAGATATTTGACAGTCAAATATCATAGCCTCCTGTTTAAACCTAAAGGTGCGTCCACATATACAACCCACGAACCCCGAGCAGTGTGCGCACCGCTCGCCTTTGGTTCATTGGAATTGTTGATTCCAGCGATCCATAGGAAACCCACGAACACATATTCATATTGCAGTGAAGTTGAATCAATCACAAAAACCCGTTATTTAAGTCTGAAAATAATCTAAAGATATTAATTAAAATGTTTACATTTAATTTCAACTTGAAAAATGTTCAAGTTGAACTAAAATACTACATTTCAACTAATTTAAAAAAAAAACAATAATCACATGCGCGCTAAACACGACAAACATTTCACGAACACGTCCAAATATGAACCGCGAACATACAAAGTGTTCGTTGAAAAACCGACTTCAGATAGATCGTTGTGCGCCACACGCGCACCGTCCAAATATGACTAATTCGATGCGCTCGAGCGGCGCGCGTACTGCGCATAAGTGGACGCACCATAACGTTGAGTATTGCATACACTGACCTCCACTATTCAGAGGAATGGAGATCAGTGATTGTATATTTGCCAAATTTTTATTAATAATGTTTCACATTTTTGTTCAAAAAATTTCTTTTTATTTGTTACACTCAAATGCATACATATTATTTAACTAAGACATCGTAATAAGACTTTATATCCGGTATATAATATATTTCGGGGTATATTAGGTTTAGTTCCAACTTTGTAACGGCTGTCTGTCTGTCTGTGAACACGATAACTCAAAGACAAAAGGAGATAGTGAGCTGAAATTTTGTATGTGTGTTTTAGAGCTAAAAAGTAAGGTCAAGTTTGTATGTACAAGTTGGACTATGTTTGGGCAAATGGTCAATACTGTCTATCTTTAGAACCACAAGAGATAGAACAAAAATTTAAAGACAAAAAATATTCCGACATTACGACATTAGATTGTTGAAAATGGATTTCAAGCAATCTAGGTAAAAAAGAAATTAATAATTGATTAAATAAATTTTTGTTAAAATAAAACAAAAAAATTGAAAATGACGTTACATATTTATTAATTCACAAATGTACAAATATTAAATGGATATTGGTTATTTTAAGTTGCGTACATCAGACTTCTGAATACAAACATATAATATCCCCCTCTCGCGTATCTTGCACCTCAAAACTCTATTCCTCTTACCCCGTCACATCCTAAGTATAATATGTATTTATATGTGTATTTATATATATATATATAAATATATATATATATATATATATATATATATATATATATATATATATATATATATATATGTTGGGCGAGACGCAAGCGGGCCCTGAGAACTACAAAACGCGCTTGCCGCGAACGACGACTTGTACACGACAACGGCACGTATGGGTAAAGGGTGGCGGGGTATACTCATATATTGGACTCAAACAACTGTCGTATAGCAACGAGCTTGAACCTTTCTCTGCAATAATACCAAAACCAATGATCACATCAATATTTAGTTAAATTTATATATCAGTCATCTGCATGATACAAAC
Organism: Nineta flava; assembly: GCA_963920215.1. Taxonomy (NCBI): domain Eukaryota; kingdom Metazoa; phylum Arthropoda; class Insecta; order Neuroptera; family Chrysopidae; genus Nineta; species Nineta flava. Next base: position 49,647,984 of record OY986043.1, on the reverse strand, counting down.
CCAATAAACCTTCGTGAATTTTAAAAGAAAACCAGCCGGCAGCCATTATTATTATTATTATACAAACTCACTTTCATTTCTTCTCTGTATAATGAATCAAATAAAATATACATGCAAGTTGATTTTATTCAGTGCATATACATTTTATTTTATGAAATGGCATTTTTTTTAAATTAAATCTGTTAATATTCAATTAATATGTTAGACACACAACATAGGGATCAAATTTTATGCTCATGACGATTTTTATATTATTTCTATGAATTTTTGTCTCTATGCCAGGAAAAAATTAATATTAATTTTTTTAAATGTTTATGTTCAAGTGAAATGTATTATAATTATTGAAGAAGTACATTTTTTTATTTTTTGTACTACTCTATTCATATGTCGAAATATAATGTTTGGCATACAATATCAGGCTAAAATTTTATGACAATTGCGATTATTGTTAGTATATATAGAATGTTATTATTTTTTAAGAATAAAATATTTTTAAGACTATAAATATAACTATTATGTACTATTATGTATGCTGTGTTACAAATAATATACCTATTACATGATATAAAAAATATTTTTCGTATATTTTGATTCTACATTGAACATATGGAGTGTCGCAAATATATATTAGGGTAAAATTTTATGCTGATTATGTTTAGCAGATATAAAGTATTGCCGCCTAGATATAACGCTTCTTGGGTGATTAAAAATATCAAAAACAAAATATTCAGATTTCTTTTAGAAAAAAATTATTCTTTATTTAAAATATACATATTAATTTAATACTAAAATATTAAAAATTAAATAATTAATCTCTTAAAAATTAAGACGGCTCAATTCTTTCAATTAGTTACTTAAACTATTATTACTATTATCTATTTTGTATAGAAAATATGCATTGCCACCTATCAATGAGTTTTTGATCCTGTATATGTACCGCCATCTATAAGCATCTTTTTTAAAAACTATTTGTTATATATGTAATATCAACTATGAACAACTTGTTGATCGCGTGGCGAGTAAACGTCACCGGGCCAAAAGTCGGTCTAACACGCCGCAATAAATGTTTCACATCAAAATTTGTTCAGAATTTGGCCTTATGATTTGTGGTCTATCGTCTGGACTAATTGTATACATTTCATGACAAATATTTCAGTTGGTGACGAATTGGCCAGAATTGGTCAATTGATTTTATTAATTGGTCAACGATATATACGACACAAATAGAATATATAATCACTCTCTAGCGGTCATAATTTTAGTGTGATCAAAATGAAATATCATATCTGATATGATTTTAGTATTCGCAAAATTTAAATTTATTAATAGCCAAAATACAAAGATATATAACGATTTATAGTGTGCTATTATAGTATATAGTTGCTATGGAAACGACAATTAAAATTGACATTTCAAAATTGAAACAAAATTTTAATAAAATAATCTTATAGTTATTTTTAGTGAATTTCCTGAAAGGAAATTGAGCTATTGGTCCCGTACTGACTTCAAAATTTTGCAAAAATTTCTTCAAATGTCCATCGATCCTACCTAGTAGATGTCGAAAATGACCGTCTGTAAAATTTATATATATATATATCTATATATATATATATGTATATATATATATATAATATATATATATTTAATTATACCGTACGTTTAGTTTACATCTTCGTATAGTAGATCTCCCACAAGTATGCTAGAGTACATATGAATACATTAAGCAATGTGTATGAGAAGGAGGTCTTATAGGTTTGTTTTGTTACTGTTGTGTTGTGTTGTATGAGACAATCACCAACCTCTCGAACAGTTATGAATATTATTCACTGTTTTGAAAAATATGCTTGTTTATCAAACCTATAAGACCTCATAATCATACACATTGCTTAATGTATACATGTACTCTCTCATACTCGTGGGGGATCTACTATGCGAAGATGTAAACTAAACGTACGGTATATACATACATACATACATATATATATATATATATATATATATATATGTCTGTAATCGCTCTTATGTATTCTAACGAAATTCGCTAAGTTGAAGCAGCTCCAGCGTAACGAATTTTTTTGTTTTTAAGGTTTTACAATAAAATATGATATGAATACTCATGTATTCGTGTCAAACAAACACAAAATATAAAATATCTCTCTTAATATTAGAACAATCGAAAAATGTATAAGGAGTGAAGTTGTAGAAAATCAAGTTTGCTACAATTCATTTCCTTATAATTTTTTCCAAACTCTAATGTGTACAGAGATATTTAATATTTTAACTTGCAATCTTTAATTGTAAATATTTCTGTAAATATTAGTGTAATAGAAATATGATAAAGAACAAAATTACAGTAAAACTTAGTACCTACAACTTTAATTCTTATAAATGTTTAGATCATTCGAATATTAAGGGAGATATGACAAATTTTGTGTTTCCCCCTCCTTCTTAACCCCCCTTCTCCCTTGCCCGATTTTACTAATTAACGAATTTGACCTTTTGAATACCTCAAATACCAAATTTCATTCCAATCAGAATAGAGTTGTGACCGCTAGAGAGTCCTCAAACATATATATATATATATATATACTTATATAAAAATTTTAGCGATAGTGATTTTTAACATCTAGTAGGTAGGATCGATGGACATTTGAAGAAATTTTTACGAAATTCCAACATTGGTAAAAACAATAGCTGCATTTCTTTTAGAGGAAATTCGCAAAAAGAATGGCTACCCATTCATACAGAATCATACTTTTTTTATGTCACTGAAAGATTTGGGGGACTCATTGTTGGTCAAAAGATTTTTGCGATTGGTCTGAATTTTGGTTTTAGCTTGGTTTAGATTGGTTTTAGCGAACTGTGAATTTTAATACATACTTAAATATTTATTACGCTAACTTTGTGTCAGCTATATCTTATAACATTGTTCTGTGGGGTTCAGCCTCTAGTTACAAAAAAATACAAAAAGAGCTCTACGTATTATTTTTCAACTGGGAAATACTTGATGACACGATGGGAATAATTTTATGACATTTTGTTCTCTCTATATATACAAAATTGACCAAATTTGTCACAGAAAATGAACAATATTGTAAAGAAAAATAAATGTAATCCGCAATATACGAGATAAGAGTCTAGAAATGTACAATAAAGTTAAAAACAAGTGACAATAACAACTAACTGAATTAATTGCTTAAATACTCGGTATATACTGAATTTATGAAAAAAATTTCACGAACTTAGCCTTGCTTTTTAGCTCTAGAACACGCACACATAAACAGAAAATTTCAGTTCGTTATCTCTTTTTGTTTTTAAGTTATCGTGTACACAGACGGACAGGCGGACATGTGGAAATGGATTAATTAGGTCATTTTAAGAACACCTATAGCACAAACTTTTTTCTACGAACTAAACTTAATATGCCCTTGTATATATTATATAAATATATACCGGATATAATAATCCCGATGTGATTGACTATAATATGAACAATCATCGAAGGAGATTTTTAGAAAGTCTGCAAGTGGTGTTAACAGGGAGGTATTATTATTCCCTAAAAGAAGTGTAGTGACGAGTTACGAACTATTTTATGTTATTCTATTAATTTTTTTATACTAATTAATTTTATTTCTTTTAGTACACTAAAGTATGACTTACATTTAATTAAATTTAAATATTTTTTAGTGTTGACACTGTCTGCGTGATTCTTTCACCGCCGGATTCTTTGAAACGTCGGAATACGGAATTTTATTTATTCTTTAATCCTATGACACTTACGATGTGTATCTTTGATATACCGGAATACGAATAGTTATCTTAGATTTTAATTATTGACATTTTCCGCGTGATCTTTATCACCGGAATACGAAATTTTACTAATTTATTTAATTTTAGGTAACTGACAATATCCAACATCGTTACGGGTGTCAGCTATCCTGTCCATGGTTTTTATGAATCCCCTGGATTTATAAAGGTGAATACCAGGTTTCTCTTAAAAGTCGACCATAACCACAATACCGCCCCTTTTCATCATTAATATACAAATAAAAAATAAAATAAACATTGTTATTATTATTACTTAAAATAGCATTCAGATATCGGAGTAATATCTAGCACCCCAACTTAAAAAAAACACTCACAACTACTATTACACATGGTCATAAATTGGTCAATAGCTATTAATAATTGATTACGCCTATAGGCGAACCATAGAATTTTTTTTCCACTACAAGGTCATTTATTAATTGTTGGCACCTCATCCATACTAAAATTTTGATTTCAGAATTAAATTCTAGTCATTTTTCAACGCCAATAATTGGTCAAATCGAAATATTCATTGGTCAAGAAAATTTCAAGAGAAATTATTTGAAATTTTTTTTGAAAACGTTTCAAAATTTTCCAAAAAACTTTAAAGAATTCTACTTTAAATTTTGTAACATTTTCAAAAATTTGTCGTTTTTAAAATTGTTTTACTATTTAACAATCTTGTAGTTAGATCGAATCGAAAATTTACTTAAAACCCTTGTGCATTAATCACGAGTCTGCCTAGTGTAAACTTATTGTTACTTTGTGAAACAGTCACGAGTCCGACTCGTGTAAACCTAAATGCAAGCAATGTCTTGATGCATTACATGTTCCTGAGTGCTTTGAAAAGTATCACCCACTGATCGACTTTTACGAACGATTTTTATTTTACACTGTAGTAATATATACATAAATATTTATATACATATATATATATATATATATACATATATATATATATATATATATATATATATATATATATATATATATATATATATATATATATATATTATGACGGTAGTTTCACCACCTCAACGAGGTGATGACTGGCCGATAAATTGTGGCGACAATACAACAAACAATTTTATGTTGGGCGCCCGGTTTTGTAAGAGTACCACTCCGATACGGCAGCTCGGCAATCCTTAATCTGGGTGGCAGGTTAGAAAGGTGGACACTCGTCAGATTTTTTCCGAATTCGAATAAAAAAAAAAAATACGAAACAAGAAAAAATTATTTATTTACAACAAAAAAATTAAATATTTAACAATAACAAAAAATAAAATAAAATTCTCGAATTTTAACAATAAAAAAAAATTACCATCGAACATCAACTGAATAAAATAAAAATAAGCACGATAAGTACCGAAACAAAAAAAAAACTCATTAGAAACATAATATACTAGATCGACATCCAAAACAACAAAAACCCAACCACACGTACATGCATTACGATACAAAACACAAAATCGTTACGTAGGAGCAGCGTCAACTTTCCTGAAGTTGAAGTTGAGTCAGTGAATTTCCTTAGAGTTATTCTCTAGGTCAAAGTAACGAAACAACAATAAAACAAACAAACAAAAAACTAACGTTTCGATTTTTAGGGAGTTAAATCTCCCGGTCGTTGATTTCGACAATTTTTCCATCGTTCGTAATTCGGACATCCAGGCGTTGGCGTGGTCTCGGTACCGCATGTCCAACAAAAATCGGAACGTCTCGCAATGGTACACTCGTGATGGCCATGTCCAAGCGTCTTACAATTAAAGCAGCGCCTTCTTCACTCCATTGCGATTAAAAACGGTCGTGGCTTCCCAAAACGCGTTATCGAACCTCCCTATCGTGGCGATATCATCACAGCAGCGACTGACCATACCTGCACGGCAGGTAATTGCGATGATGGCCACGACGGCCATCGTATTATCGACGTAGGGGTCACTGGTGCAGGTCCAGTGGGTCCAGTCGACACCTCGTCTCTACTGGTCTCGACGGCAGCGACGTGAGACGGACTCGTCTCCTTCGACGAATGCGTCACATAACGGTCGGGATGATACGCTAACTCGGGTACCACCCTTTCATCCGGCGACATGGTCGTGCGCGGCTGTTTACGACAACGTGTAGCACGGCTTGTTCACTTGCTCGGAATTGGCCTCGTTTGGCCCAATGGCAGCACCGTAAACGTAATCGGACTATCCGTGTCCACGGCCCACAAGCCCGTGGTCGAGGTAGTACCTGTCTCGGTCGTGGTCATCGTAGTCGTCGCGGTGCTAATTTGACTCAATGGCGCTGAGCTCGCCACACTTACACTCAATCGATTTTCTTCGAGAGCAAGCTCACGGTCTGGCAACGACTGATCGTCAGTCGTCCACGCAATACTCAGAACCTGCAGAACTCCGGATGACCCTGTAGCATTAGCGTTTAGGGTCACCGTGATTCTCTGGATCTGCATTGTAGTCATGACGTCAATCCATGCAAAAACACTACCGTTCGGGGCCGCAGGAGTTGGAACCTCATAGACTAATGCTCTTGAGATCTCCTCCTCCCGCATCTCCAAATTGTGTATTTGCTGTGACAATTCCTCAATTGTGGATACCATTTGCACACGTTGAGCCCTCAACTCAACTACGTCGGCCATAAGTGTCTCAGATTTCGTCATCAACGCTCGTGGTCACGTCAAATTCCCGTTTTTTTTAATGCAATCCTCGCAACACAACGAAATAATCGACAAAAAAAATTATTTATAACAATTTTGATTCGCGTTTCGAATCAGACGATGATTCGTGTCCTATTTCGTCCTTTGTTATGCCCCACGTTGGGCGCCAAAATTTATGACGGTAGTTTCACCACCTCGGAATCAACGAGGTGATAAATGGACGATAATACAACAATACAACAACCAAATTTATGTTGGCGACAATAAAACAAACAATTTTAAGTTGGGCGCCAGATTTTGTATGACGACCACTCACGAATCCGATACGGCAGCTCGTCAACCCTTAATCTGGGTTGCAGGTCAGAAAGATGGACACTCGTCTGATTTTTTTTTGGTATCGTTTGGTGGTACCGTTATTTTCGGTATCGTTTTAATATTTTTACACGATTAAAAAAATAATAATAAAATTAACAGATCAATCAAACAAATAATAGTCTTCACAGTCTAAAACAAAAATCGTCTCAACAAATTTCAATACGATCCGAATCGTCCGGTTTTCGAAATCAGAATCTATCATAATTATAGTTTTATTTCTTGCCCATCGCAAAGTCCGTCACACGAAAACAAAACAACACAAAAACAACCCTGTTTTTCACATTCCTTAAATTCTTAAAATACGCCAGTCAAAATCAACACAAAACATCGCTAAATTCGCAAAACATGATGTATCTTTGATTTTTTAGTATGTTGTTTGGACTTATTAGGGCTATGTATATCCAAGTTTGCAACTCTCAAAAAGTTGTGGAAAAATTTGTACACGCGAAAAATCGCGAGAATTTTTGGACTTGTTTCAGATTCTGCTATATATCTCCTAACCCATGCATTTTTCTTCGAAAGCTATTCTATACGTTTTTTAAGAACATTAAATTTGTGACAAATTAAGCTCAATCGAAACTCTGTAGGTCAATTCGTTACCGAATTACGGCACTTTTAAAATAGGCCAGTTTTTCAAAAAATTGAGAATTTTAGTTTTAGACCTTATTTGGACCAAAATTGCGTCGAAACCATTGGTCCTGCGAGAAGAGCTTGCAGATTATAACTTGTAGGCAATTTAATTAGCATTAAATTAAGCGCAAAGCTAAGTCTATAAGCCTCGTAGTTCTCTCAAAAACCCATATAAGAAAAAATCGCATGTTCCAGAAATGTTCTATTTCCTATCTTTTGTTTTTTGGATTGAAAAAATTGAAAGATGGCCTACAGAGTTCCGGTTGGGCTTAATTTGTCACAAATTTAACGTTCTTAAAAAAACGTGTAGAGCTTTCGATAAAAAATGCATGGATTAGGAGATATAGAGCAGAATCTGAAACAAGTCCGAAAATTTCGCGGTTTTTCGTGTGTAAAAATTTTTCCGCAACTCTTTGGGAGTTGCAAACTTGAGTAAACATATCCGTAATGGGTCCAAACAACATACTAAAAAATCAGAGATACATAACGTATTTTTAATATATTGTTGATTTTGACAGGTGTATTTGACTATGTGTCTAATTTGATTGACTGATTAATTGTTTAAGTTACTATACTTCTGATTACTTATGTTTATTATTTATGCTTACATTAAAATACATTTCAACGTTTTTTTAAATGATTACATGCCTTTTTTTTCAATACCAAACCAAAAAACAAAAGATAGGAAAGGTTATAGAAGATTTCTGGAAAATGCTATTTTTCCTTATGTGGGGTTTTGAGAGAACTACTTACAGACTTTGTTTTGCGCTTAATTTAAAGCTAATTAAATTTCCTACAAGTTATATTCTGTATGTTCTACTCGCAGGACCAATGGTTTCGACGCAATTTCGGTCCAAAGAAGGTCTAAAACTAAAATTTACAATTTTTGGAAAAACTGACCTATTTTAAAAGTGCCGTAATTCGGTAACGAATTGACCTATAGAGCTTCGGTTGAACTTAATTTGTCACAAATTCGGATGTCACGGATCTTTAGATTCTCAAAAATATTTGAGTTTGTTACGAAATAATATTTTGCCAACCGTTAGAGCTCTTCCTAATTTAGATCTGGAATCTGTACGGTTTCAACAAGATGGTTGCTCTGCACACAATGCCAGGATAGTAAGGCTGTTCCTGGAACAAATTTTCCAGGAACGTCTTATGGGTGGCCCGCCAGATCTATCTCCTAAGGACTTTTTTTGTGGAGTTTTCTCAAAACACAGATCTATTCGCAGAATAGGCCTGAAAATTTGCAACAATTAAGCGAAAGAATTGTTGAAAATTGTGATATTGTTTAGCAAATAATAGAGGAATATTCGAACCGTTGGTTTAATATTTTTTTTTTTAGAATTCTTTTTTTTTCTTTTTGGGGTTTTATTTTTCGTCTAATTTGTGTGGATTATTATTTTATGTTATACCGTTAATAGAATACTATCATTTATTTTCAAACATTCCATAAACAAATAATAAGGGATATTCAAAAAATAATTTTCAATTGTTAGAAGTAATGCTAAACTTAAGAAGACAACAATGAACATATTTAACCCACTCTTATTACATGTTAATGCATACTGAGTACTGAGTGCAAAACAGTCCAGCAAGCATACACAACAGATACACTAAAGAGTACTCCCACTATTTTTATTTCTTTACTAAGCATATTGTGTATAGTTATTATAGTAAATAAATTGAACATTGATTCTCTATTAGCAATGCTTTCCAACACATACGGTATAATAAATAAAATCATCTATTTGTCTGTTATGAAAATTTCTTTTTAATAATTATTTCAGGTACATAATTTAGTCAATTAATAATCATTTCAAATATATAATGTATTTAAACAATTAAAACTGCAGGGGGATAAACCGATTTTTTAATGAACTGTGTTGATGATTATCCGAGTTGTTATTGCCTAAAATTTGACTGAAAATAATCAAACCGGTCACTTTTTAATTGATTTCGATTTCTTGGAGGTATCAATTTTAACTGAATAAATATCCATTTTGACTTTGAATTTACGATAGCCAAATTTATTTTTTTCTAGTCTGAACATATGAAAAACATGTTAATAAAGACCCATGGCAAAAATTACCCTGTGAAATGACCCACCGTGAATTACGTTTAGAAGGCTGCTACTATATCAGAAAATAACTCTCAGCCCTATGCCGTCACTTTTGAGCGGTATAGGTGAGTACATGGGACAATTTAATTTTCCAGGTGCAAATGAGGAATTAAGACTAATTACTTTTTGTACGACTTTCTTCTAATTGATAGATCATTAAAAAAAAATTCCTTACGCAGGAGCTGCTTCAACTTAGCGAATTTCCTTAGAATACATAAATCACTGTTCAAAATGAAATGACGTATATGATTTTAGTAATTGCAAGTCCAATTTTATTAACAAATAACATACGTCTAGAGGAATGGGGGGGGGGGGGGGGGTGTATAAAGAAAGAAGAAAACACAATATATAAAATATCTCTCTTAATATTAGAACAATCAAAAAATGCATGAGGAATAAAGTTGTAGAAAATCAAATTTGCTACAATTCATCACCTTTTTAATTTTGCTGAAACTCTTAATATCGTACAGATATTAAGGAATTTAATTTTCAACCTTAAACCGTCAATATTTCTGTAAATATTAGTGTAACAGAAAAAAAGATACGAAACAAAATTACAGTAAAACTTAGTACCTACAACTTTAGTTCTTATAAATTTTTCGTTTTTCAAATATTAAGGGAGATATGTCAAATTTAGTGTTCCTTGTCCGATTTTACCCATTAACGAACTTGATCTTTTGAATACCAAAAGCGCCTCAAATACCAAATTTCATTCCGATAAAATGAAAACTGTGACTGCTAGAGTGATTACAGACACACACATATATATGTATATATATATTTATATATATAAATATATATTAACACATTATATATATATATATATACATATATATGTATATATATATGTCCATAGATATATATATATATATATATATATATATATATATAAATTTTACAGATGGTGATTTATGACATTTACTAGGTAGGATCGATGGACATTTGAAGAAATATTTGCGAAATTTTGACTTCGGTACGGGACCAATAGCTCTATTTCCTTTCAGGAAATTCGCTAAAATAACGAAAAACCTAGTCCCGTACAAAAGTAGTGGTACCGGAAGTAAAATTTTTCACTATAACTACCCCCCAAACTCTTCACCCATTCTTATCTCCTTTCACTATAACGCACCCTTGCATAACTTGCCGTGCAATGAGGGTCTGGTACGGACGACATTCTCTTCTCCATTTTACTCTTGGGCGTCGAGTTAGCTATATACCCATGGTGCGGTTATACAATGGTTATTCATCTACTACGCCAAAGTCTCGCAGTCTACGCGCAGCGCATTCTCTAGGAAAAGATCTCTGAGAGAGACCAGTGAAACAGGAGAGGACGTCATAAGATGCAGCATGGACTGGATTGAAGTTATGCTAACGCGGTTCTAATCCAATCTTCCTTGCACGTCCATGCGGGGAAAGAGAAGAGGGGGTTTTTTAGTGGGTGGAAATCCCACACTACCGACCATCATCTTTCGAAGGCAGTGTCTTTGAAAGATTTTCCTCATAATAAAAAAAAACTTCGACAAAGTCAACTATGCTTAGTCCGAGTGGATCTAATAAAAGAGGAGAGGGGAGGCTCATTTGGCCACCAAACCTTGGTGCTCAACTTCCCTGACTTCTCTAACATCCCGTTGTTACAAATGATTACAATTCAAACGAAACAATAAAACATTTGAAAAAAGGAGGGCCAGCTATCGGAAGAACAGATGGAAATAGTTCTGAACACCTACACCAAATCGAGATATCCAACCTATTCAAACCCACATGTGAGTGCTATAAATTAATCTTCACTATTCCAAAGCAACCTCTGCGGTTTTCCGTTGGCACAAATAGAAGAGACATTTAGTTAAGATCAGGATCCATGAGTCGTTGGAGATCGGGTTTGTGGGTCAATAATTAACGGTTACAATGCCATTTCAATAAAGTTTCGCCTGAGTATAAATGGTATTGTCGCCTCAGACTATATGACTATTGATGACATACCATTACATACCATATATGTTATGACCATTACGAATACGACGTGAATCACAACCATTATACCATCAGAGATCAGAGTAATAATAATGTGGAGCATCCTACTTTCATGATTGCGTTTCATGACTGGCGAAGAGGTTCTTTTGTATTAATTTTTGTGAGAAAATTGAGGAATCCTGGAAGCCGGGTCAAGAAAATTACATTCATGAGTCCAGCGTCCAGCCAGCTAAAGAGCGCCAGCTAAATAATACAGTTTCTGAGGACTGAGGTTAATGCCCCCCTATACCCAAGGTGTCTCACAAAGCCTTAATTAATTCGAATTTCTTCTAAGCTTTTCAAAGGCCTTTCAGCCCATTAGCTGCTCATGGTTGATTAAAACATTAGAGAAGCTCGTGTTGGTGTAAATTCGGGGAATTATGAAGCCAAGGAGAATATCGGACTTTCAGCAGGGATAAATCCCAATAAAACAATCCAATAGAGAAATTTTGATATAGAACGTGCGTTTTTGTCAGGAGTGAATCTACAATCAAAGCACTGCAACTGTGGTGCTATATAACTGCAAGAGGGGTATTGGAAAATAGTAGGGGCTACAACCAAAGATGGAGTACCTACTATAAACTACGGCCGATAGGTCCATACTCATTTATGTGGCCAGCTATAAAAAAGACAATCACCTAAAGAAACACGTAAGGCTCAGCGGCTGGCATTCTTAATTAGAAAATGTCAATGAACGACCTAATTTTGCATCTACTATCAATTAACCTCTATGCTTACTTATGGGCATTATTATTTAAGCACTACGTATATACTCATATCCAGCGAAAGTATGCACTACCGAAAAATATAACCTATGTTGTATCCTTTCTCAATTAAGGGATCAAATTTTTAGTGAAATGCTTTCCAGGTAGGAATTGAATAAGAAATTCGGCAGGGGGTGGTATTTTATATCGAGAGTGAGTGGTGGAGTTTTCTATGATAACCCAGTTGCAGGATTATTATTATTTGACCTATCGGATCACCTTAGTGTATATCAAGTGCACGCGATTACGATTAAACAGATATTCGAATGGCTGGAACTGAACAATTACTACGAAGCGACGTCTCCTCCATCCTGATCGGTAATCAAGCGGCGATATAACTGCTCACTTCAGTATACCTATTCTTTAGGTTAACTCTAGATTGCCGGTCTTCTCTAAATTGGATGTCGGGAAGGTTCATGGTTCATCTGATATGGGTGTCGGGCACCGGGCTTTCGAATGAAACTGTAGACCGGCTACCACTGAAAGAAACTGTATTAGGCCGGGTACTCACGTTACGGTATACCGGAGAGGTATACATGTACAGGTCACCTGCACAGGCAAATCGGAGCGTCTGTACCAGCCGTCTGCACAGGCATAGCGACCTGTACAGGCGACCGGACAAGAATCGAAATGCAGTATTGACTACCAGCGCAGGCATGTAGACCTGAGCGTGTGTATGAGACACTCCGGTATGCCTGAAAAGTTTTTATCGTTATTATTTTCCCGAGGTATTTATATTGGTGCACACATTCAAGAGCGACTCCGTTCAAGTATATCGATGACATTTGGGTATTTGACATGATCTTGGTTTTACTTCGATTTATGTTCAACCCTATTTCTTTGCAGGAGGAATTCAATTGATTGACCATAGTTTGTAAGTCCTTTGGGTTATCTGAAAGCAAAGCCACATCGTCCGCAAAACGTAGATTGGAGAGCCTGACGCCGTCGATCTCCAAGCCAAGATTTTCCCATTGCAATTCAGAGAGATTGTATTCTAAAACTGTATTAAATAGTTTTGGTGAAAGAGGGTCACCTTGTTTTACGCCTTAACTGATGGGGAATTTTGAGCCCAGACTCTCCAACCGAATCTGACCTGCATTATTTTGGTATATTTGCCTTATTATGTTTATGTACTTTGGTGCAACTCCGAATAAGTCAAGGTATCGCCATATATAGCATTGCTCTACACTATCAAAGGCTATAGTAAAATCAATGAAACAATATATAAAGATTTTTTATATTCTTAACATTTTTCGATTATTTGAGTGATAACCTGCAGGTGATCATGTGTTAAAAATCCGTGCCTGAAGCCAGCTTGAACTGAAGGCTGGAACTGAATTATTTCAGAAAAAACTTTGGATACATTGGATGTTAAACAAATAGGTCTGTAGTTGTCTATACACTTTATACCGCCTTTTTTGTAAATTAAAACAATTATTGATAGCAGCCATTGTTTGGGAATGCACTCACTTGATAGGATTAAGTTAAACAGATTCACTAAAACTTTGCTCAACTACTCACCACCGAAGATATTCGTTTCTTATTTGGTCGGCATCCACACTTTTCTCTTTTTTTAACCCGTTAAGGACACTTTGCACTTCACTTAGAACAATTGGGGTTTCTTCACTTTGTGAAGAAACAGACAAATTGGTTCTATAGAGATGTTGAAAGAAAGTGGTGGCCGTATTTAGTATTTCGGTTCTTTTTGTTATTATTGCTCCATGCTGGTCCTGAGTAGATGGCATCCAAAATGTTTAACGAAAAATTTTCTGGTGTACTTTTTTGGTGGATATATTGTTTTCCAGAATCAACCTTATAGCATTCGTATTGTTGTTGCGGATATCTTGACGGATTTTTCTTTTCACTAATTTGTTGATTTCTGAAAGGTGGATTCTCTCAAAAATTGTTTTATTTGTGGTGCTTGCTAGCTGCTTCCTTTTGTCTATTAGTTCGAGGGTGTCTTCCGAAAGGGTGCTGTGTTTGGTGTTGCAAGTCTATTTTGCTCTAGAACACATTTCAGCTCGTTATCTCTTTTCGTTCTTGGGTTATCGTGTCTACAGACAGACAGACAGACGGACATGCGGCAATGGCCAAATTTTATGAATACATATACCAAACATTCATGTCTACGATCAATATTTTTAAGCGTTACAGTCGTGATCAAATTTAATATACCTTGTATATTTACATATACTAAATTATACGTAATAGGTTTGGGAAAGAATTATCTTTTGTATTAAATCTGTAAATTCTTATTTTTAGCTTTTTATTATAGTGACTTTTTGTGTTTGAATTCGGTTGAATTTTTTTTAAAAAGTTTTTTACAATAAAATATATTTCATGTATTCGTGTCAAACAAACACAAAATATAAAATATCTCTCTTAATATTAGAATAATCGAAAAATGTATAAGGAGTAAAGTTGTAGAAAATCAAGTTTGCTACAATTCATTAGTTGATCATATTTCTCAAACTCTAATGTGAACAGAGATATTTAGAATTTTAACTTTAACATTTCAGTAAATATTAGTGTAACAGAAAAATGATAATTAACAAAATTACAGTAAAACTTAGTACCTACAACTTAACTCCTGATAAATTTTTCGATTTTTTAATTATTAATCGAGATAGTCAAATTTTGTGTTTCCCTCTCCCCCTGAACCCCCTTTCCCCTCGTCCGATTTTACCCATTAACGAACTTGACCTTTAGAATACCAAAAGCGCCTCAAATACCAAATTTCATTCCAACCGAAATAAAACTGTGACCACTAGAGAGTCCACAGACATTTTAATAAAGTACATATATATATATATATATATATATATATATAATTTACAAGATGTAAATTAAACATAGTGTATATATATATATATACATATACACTATGTTTAATTTTCATCTTCGTATAATAGATCCCACGAGTATGAGAGAGTACATATATACATATACATTAAGCAATGTTTATGAGAAGGAGGTCTTGTAGGTGTGTGTTGGTTGTCTGTCGTACGATATACTTTTGATGACGCTTGTGGAGTGGGGTTTTTTAATTGAAAAGATCAGTTCATGATTTGTTATGTTGTTCAAAGTTATGTTGTTTGGTATGCTATAACATCTAATTAGAGTGCGTTAAATATGTTCACAGTTGTCTTCTTAAGCATAGCATTACTTCTAACAATTGAAAATTCTTTTTTGAATATCTCTTTTTATTTGTATGTGGAATGTTTGAAAATAAATGATAGTATTCTATTAACGGTATAACATTTAACAACAATCCACACAAATTAAAAGCAAATACCCCCCCCCCCCCCCAAATAAAAATAGAATTCCGACAAAAAAATTCCGCGAATAGATCTGTCTTTTGAGAAAACCCCATATAAAAAAGTCGTTAGGAGATCGATCTGGCGATCTGGGTGGCCACTTCATGGTTCCAAAACCACTATTAGAGTTCCTGGAAAGTTTCTTCCAGAAACTGCCTTACTATCATGGCATTGTGTGCAGGGCAACCATCTTGTTGCAACCATACAGATTCCAGGACTAATTTGTACAATTTGCACTTTTTATTTTTGTGTGTAATAATAACCCATTGTTGTAATGATACTAAAAATAAAATAACACGTTTTTTCCAAAAGCATTCACATACTAATGATTGCATCAGTGCACATACATCACAAACCCCACTCCACAAGCGTCATCTGAACGTATATCGTACGACAGACAACCAACACACACCTACAAGACCTCCTTCTCATACACATTGTTTAATGTATACATATGTAATCTCTCATACTCGTGGAGATCTATTATACGAAGATGTAAACTAAACGGGCTGTATAGAAATTTTAGCGATAGTGATATTTAACATCTAATAGGTAGGATCGATGGACATTTGAAGAAATTTTTACGAAATTGCATCATTGGTGCAAAAACAATAGCTGCATTTCCTTTGGAGGAAATTCACCGGGATCCCAATACAAAATTTCACCCCCAATATCACTCTCTTAAGAGTTGATATTCGAAAAATTATTTCTTGGTGCACCTCCACACTCTCTAAGGAACATATTTATCACTTATGAAAGTGTTCAACATTGAACAACATAATTTATTATATAATTTGTTTGTTGTCGCATTATGAAATAATATTGTTTTTGATCATTTACAAATCGTAACATGTATACTACCGAACCAAGTTTATGGTCAATAGTATGCCAAGTTATAATTATGTGCGAATCAGTTGCTTAGCGTACTCATCCAGTTATTAATAGTATTTGATTGCATTACATGGTACAATTCAGCCATATTTGTTCTACTTTGTTTGTTAATAAATATTATAAACCAGTTAAAATAAACCAGAAGAAGCTATCGAAGAATTGTTTGGTGTTTATCATTTATTTATTATTTACAAAATATACAGTTCGCTAACCATCACATCCAACATCTAACATTTTGGTATGGTGACATTATGTTGTCCAATGCTGAACAAAAGCATCTGTACACAGTAGGACTCCATAACAGATTAAGTTTAGACTGTGCGGCGAGGAGGACAAAACATCCAGCCACATAATCTTTTACTGAAAATCTCTCGGTTACAGCAGATACAAGATATCTTACTCCGAATATATGAACCTTCAGGAAAATTTATTAGGCATTAACTCCTGGCTATTGCCAAAATTTGGGAGAAGCGAATCACTTCAGATCGAAGTAGAAGGGGGAATACAATGGGCCATAAGGTCGACGTGCAATATTTTTATATACCCCAAGATATAAGGTCAAATACCTAAGCCGTGCAAAAACGCCCAATTAAAAAATTTTTTGCACAGGTATTTCGAGCTAATTTCGAGCTTTGCAACACTAATTTCGAATTTTCCCAAAACTTTTCCGTTGCCCGGAAAAACGAGAAAAACGTTTTGCACGGATAGTGGAATTTTTGGAAGGGTCCGTAAAGACGTGCAACTGGAAATAATTTTTTCCACAGGAATTTCGAGCTAATTTCCTGTGCAAGCAGATGTTCATGAAAACCTAAATTTTCCAAGAAAATCGGGAAAGACGCTTTTATTGGGATACCAAAACTAATGTAATACCAAATGAAGACTGAAGACGCACCTGCGTGAAAACTTTCTAGCACAGGAATTTCGAGATAATGTCGATGTAATTTCCTGTGAAAACGGTTTTACGGAAAACTCGATATGAAGGCCAATTTCCGGAAAATTATCTTCCGTGATCCCGAACGGTGTCTGAAGACGCGTCTTCGTGAAATCTTTCTTGCACAGGAATTTCGAGTTAATATCGAGCTAATTTTCTGTGAAAACGGTTTTACGGAAAACTCGATATGAAAGCCATTTTCCGGAAAATTATCTTTCGTGATCCCGAGCGGTGGCTGCATTCCAGTGTTTGTGAAAACTTTCTTGCACAGGAATTTCTGCTAATATCGAGCTAATTTCCAGTAAAAATGGTTTTCCGGAAAATTCAATGAAGGGCATTTTCCAGAAAATTCTCAAGAATTAGCGGCGCATTTGAACAAAAAACCAGTCGAGATAATAGAAAATCCGCTCATATAATCTTCTGAAGATGGGAGGGACCCGACAAAGCTCGGTATCTGGGCGCCATCGAAAGCTACTCTGGGAGCAAACGTTATTGAATGAGTCCAAAAGACAACAGTGGTGCTCTGTATCTGCCAAAAGGCCATTGGAAAACGATGAGGATAATAGCCTAAAATGACCCATTGGTTATACATTGCGGTCATCAAACCTACACTATTCTACGGGTCACTGCTGTGGTAACCAGCCGTGGAAAATCATGTTTTTAAAAAAAATAATTAAATAAAGTCAAACAGTTAGCATCCGCACTAATCATGGGATGTCACTGTAATGTGAAAAGCTATTGCTAAATAAATGATCGATTGTAACAAACAAAACGTGAATATTCGTTATTACTAAAATACATAAAATAATACAATATAAAATGTATCTCAAATATGGCTGACTCGATATCTTTAGACTTGTAGTCGAACGGTCTATATGTCTCAATAATCCTCGCACTATGTCGCTTCATCTATCTACCGCTCTACAAACAGTTACACTGCTGCGCGCGCCCATCACGTGGTATGTGCGTAGACTGTTACTGATCTGTTACTGCTGAGTAGGAGACGAATACAACACAGTCACCCTCGTAAGAACAACACCAACAAAGGCCCTAGAGGTGATACTGCATCTAGAGCTAATTAATCTCTATGGAGAGAAATGCACTGCTAGCGCAGCTCTTAGGCTGAATTTAGTCTCACCTTGGACAGAGAAGCATTATGGTCGTGCTCAAGGCTTACGAAAATATACACTTCCAAAGCCTGCTGACTACGTTTTACCCTTCCAACTTTAGAAACAAGTTCTCAGTAAGAATACCTTCCAGGCATATACTGATGAACATACGCTTGAGGATAAAGTTGGATGTGGAGTCTACTCTGAAAACTCAGACGTAAGGGTATTATTCCGACTGCCAGATCACTACAATGTTTACCAAGGGAAAATGCAGGCCATTAATGACTGATCTGAATAGGTAAGATTGAACACTTTAACGTGTAACAACATCGATATACTCTATGATATCCAAACGGCGATAAAATGCTTAAGCTCAATCTACCTATCATTTAAAGTGACATAGGACTTTCTCTAGCCGATTTTCTCTGAATGAGCTATGGGCAAATATCCATTTAAACCTAATATGTCATAGGACATTCCAAGAAATTGCAAAGCCGACAGAAATGGCTGCCAGAAATGGCATTAAGCTATCAGACGCAAGTATCTCTAAGCATCAAGGTATTTCCTTTGTGAAGAGTGGGAAGAAGACAATCGGCTACTACTGTATTGCCCTCTATAAGCAATACAGTAGCGGACATTACGGAGTACTGGCTGGGATAAAAACATGCTGAGTGCATGGACCTACCAGTGCAACACGCAGAGGAACGGATGGACCACTTTCTCTTAAAAAGTTCAGCTCTTGCTAGGAGAAGACTGACTGACCTCTCCGAAGTGAAATCGGGCGACGGCAAATCTCTTTCGTCGTCACCCTTAAACCGTTCATTAAACCGTTGGAGCTGTTCTTGAAAAGCTCCAAATGGTGCCAGATATATTGTTACGAGTGTTACTAAATATTTGTTACGATTGTTACTAAATATTAAAACTGCCAACATTTAATTATGAAATAATTAAATGTCTTTGTTTTTAACAACAAATAACAATTATGCTTTAACCTTTAGACCAAGATAAGGTAAATCTTTGAACAAATATAATATTTGTCTCAAAAAATAAAATAAACTTTGTTTGAAACTTTTTTTCATACATCCAATATTTCTGGTTTAAATACAGAATTTACGCCACATTGTCGTATTTACACCAAAACTATGGGGTGTATGAAAAAAAAGTTTCAAACAAAAGTTGTTTATTTTTTGAGACAAATATTTTATTTGTTTAAAGATTTACCCTATCTTGGTCCAAAGGTTAAAACATAATTATTATTTTTAGGTTAAAGCATATTATTTATGTAAAAATTGACACTTATCTGGTACCGTTTAAAAGATAGGTTGTAACACGGATAAATGAAACAAAAATTTATACGTGTGATTATTTGGAAAGTTACGACTTAAATATTTCTCTTAGAATAATCATTTTCAACTTCAGACTCAAATATAGTATTTATTTCAGTTTTTGACAAAGTTGGACAAAATCGTTGTTTTTGGCTGTTGTTATCATGAAGAATAGATATATTAGGAGAGCGAACGTAATGTTAAAAAAACGGTCAAGAATTGGTGTAACTATCTTTTATCAGTAGGGGTCACTGGTCTCAGTGCCGTACGGAATTTAAATGTTTAAATGTAGGCGCCAAGAAATCACTTCCATTCAGTTAATAAGAAGTCTTAGTTTTATAGATAATAAAAAATTGTTTTCGATTATCAAGTAATAATTAAATAAATATTAATAATAGAGAATTCTTAATAATTGCAATAAATTAAAAGACGAAGAATCATAGTGATAATTTTGCAATTAATTAATTAAAATAATATACAATATATGTTTACAATGACTGACATATATTAGATAAAGAAAGAAGATAACAAAACCGGTAATTACAGACCATATTCCTTTCGTAAATGCAGACAAGCATTCCTAACCTTAAACAACCTTTCACTCATAGATATATAGCAGTATATCTATGCTTTCCCTGTACAACATCGTCCCATTTTTTCACATTTATAAAATTAAACAATTTTTATACTTACAATTTTTATTTGTAAGATGTGATAACCGTTGATTTTAATATGTAATAACAATAATAATTCCGTACGGGTATATTCGCACTGCCGCTAGTGGCGAAAATAATAACTATGATCTCTACACGTTTTTGAGGACGAAAAAACAGACGAATTGCCTATGTCGTTCAATCTCCTATTTATCTATTCTTCATGATAACAACCATGAAGAATAGATATATTAGGAGATTGAACGACATAGGCAATTCGTCTGTTTTTTCGTCCTCAAAAACGTGTAGAGATCATAGTTATTATTTTCGCCACTAGCGGCAGTGCGAATATACCCGTACGGAATTATTATTATTATTACATATTAAAATCAACGGTTATCGCATCTTACAAATAAAATTGTAAGTATAAAAATTGTTTAATTTTATAAATGTGAAAAAATGGGACGATGTTGTACAGGGAAAGCATAGATATACTGTTGTATATCTATGAGTGGAAGGTTGTTTAAGGTTAGGAATGCGTGTCTGCATTTACGAAAGGAATATGGTCTGTAATTACCGGTTTTGTCATCTTCTTTCTTTATCTAATATATGTTAGTATTGTAAACATATATTTGTATATTATTATTAATTGCAATTATCACTATGATTCTTCATCTTTTAATTTATTGCAGATTATTAAGAATTCTCTATTATTAATATTTATTTAATTATTACTTGATAATCGAAAACAATTTTTTATTATCTATAAAACTAAGACCTCTTATTAACTGAATGAAAGTGATGTCTTGGCGCCTACATTTAAACATTTAAATTCCGTACGGCACTGAGACCAGTGACCCCTACTGATAAAAGATAGTTACACCAATTCTTGACCGTTTTTTTAACATTACGTTCGCTCTCCTAATATATCTATTCTTCATGGTTGTTATACAACTTGACAAAATTATTAAGTAGTAGAACTCCTTCGACGCAGAATTTTGTGTTCATTAATTTATAAAGAAGAAAAACTTTACTAGAAATGTATTTCGGCTTTATTAGTGAGAAACTGAAAAAAAGTCGGGAAATTTTCTAGAGTTTTGGGACACACCTCATACTGCACAAGAAGAAAATTGGTGCAAACTTCAATAAACTCTTTATACATGCAAATTAAGAGATTAAAACCGTTTCCCCTTTTATTACAACCCCTTTTTGTCTTATTTTGCTTGACCTACTTGTAAATAGAATGTTTTTGTCAAGCAAGCATAATTTTTTTTTACTATAAATTTTATTTTCAAATATTATTAAAAGTTATTTTGCTGATTAGGCATTTTTATATGCATTATCTAATTTCGAAGCTGCAAAATTTAAAGTAACATTTGTCATACATTTAATTCAAGTTAACAATTGTAAATTTTGTATACAGTAGAATATAGTTTCTGGCTTCTGTTATTATTGTCTATAGCGGTCAGTTTGTAAACTATAGTATTTAAAAAAATGTGTCTTATGTAGTTATGTGTACGTATGGTTTGGTTTTGTATTGAAAACATTAAACCCTCAGATTCCGGGAAGATTGCTCTTTTATGAACACTGGGAGTCGATACTGTCATGGTAAACTTCATGTAAATATCTTCCATGCAATAATTCCATGCAATAATACCTTCCATGCAATAATATCATGTTTCTTTGTTTGTAGTTATGTGTTGGTTTTTTTTTCGAAGGAGGGGTGTTTTGTTTTATGTGCTAAGTATATAGTATTCAATAGCATATAGGTCTAAGTTGCATACATGTCTGGAGACTTAGTACTGACATGCGTTAAATCATACTGCTAGCACTATATTTTGTTTTTATCACGTCACGGTGTGTAATAAAACTTTTTTTTGGTAATAACGAAAGACGTTATGCTTTTATTCAAGGTATTATGATAATACCACGCTATCATAATACTTTTTTATTAGTACCAGCTATTTTGTTGGTGTTATAAGTAAATAATACCTTTTTTATGATTATTGTTTACATTTTAGGTTATTTTTTTTGACATTCGTATTTCAGCTTCATTGAAGTTGTAATTATTACGCTTTTGTTCGTTGTAATATTTAAATTTCTTATGTCAATACTTTTTCTTTTTTATATTTTTTAGATATTAATTATCAATTAGTTATTAATGTCTAATAACTGGCTACATGATAGTGAAGTGATAAAACATACCAAAAAATGAAACTTTCGTAAAAATTTTTTATATATTAAAACATAAATTATTTAATTTAGATATATTGTGTATTTTGTAGTATATTAAATAAAACAGTGCTTGTCTGATCACTAATGTTAAGCAACATTAGACACAGTCAGTACTTGAATGGGTGACCGTTTGAGAACACTGTGCTCTAGCGTTTTTGTTATTTTGTAAACATTAATTTATGTTTATTTTATTAAAATTTTGTTCCAATTTTGAAATGTCAATTTTGATTGTCATTCCATGGAAAATATAAACTATTTCGTTGTATTTTTAAGAAGTTTCACTTCTATCACGTGTAAGGTGTTAATTACTATTTTTTTTAATACATAAAAATTTAAATTTTTTGGTCATTTAGCCTCACTTTTAACTTCTGCAAATTTGTCTGCAAAAAGTCTAATTGTATCGTATTACAATCTTCCCACAAGAAAAGCAATGACTGTACATTTGCCAATTACAAAATTTATTCCGGTATATGTGAATTTCGATATCTCGATAATGCCCAGCAGCAGCATTCATTGATGTTCGTTGGCCTAGTAGATCTGCACGCCACCTATGTATAATAGATGGTATACAATATTGCGCTGGTTGGGTTTAATCTTGACTACGAGCCATAGTGCTGTCATTGGGTAGGTAGGAGAGTCGATTTAGTACAAGGCAAAACCAAAGGGGGATCAAAGTGTCACCCTAAAATTATACATCGCCTTATCTATATTGCCGCGCAAGTTGTTTGTTTGTCATCAATAGACAGGTGAAACGATGTTCGCCGGTGATCGTGTGTGCGTGCAAAGGGTTTAAGCCAGTAGTTTTGTCGGGATATACCCAGTGCTTTTACAAAGAAGAGCAGAGCATCTATTGGTCACACTCTTGGTCACATATTCAGGGAAAGCCTAGCTACAGGTTATTTCCCAACAGTATGGAAGCCGCTAAGAGTAACCTTACCGAAACCGGGGAGGCTCAAGCACACCACGGGAAAGAATTTTAGACCAATTAGTCTGCCATCGTTTCTACTAAACACAATGGAAAGACTAATAGGATTTCATTTAACTGAAGGGGTACTGTCAAGAAATCCGCTTCATGCCAACCAGTACGAGTATCAGGTGAGAAAATCCAGTGAATAAACTCTCCACAACCTAATATACAGGATTGAAGAGGGATTCACAAGGATATAGACCACCTTGTGCGTGTTTTTTCACATTGAGGGGACATTTGATAATGCTTCTTACAATTCCATGATAAACTCTGCAAGTCAGCACAGAGTAGAAGACACCTTCTGCAGGTAGATAAACTTTAGGCTGATAGGTAGAAGAATACAAAATTCACATCTTGGAGAGTCTGTCACTGTGCCACCAAAGAATGTTCACAGGGTGGTGTCTTATCCCCATTTCTATGGAGTCTGACAGTGAACAGCTTACGGACGAACCTCAACCAAGGAGGATAGTGTACACAGGGATATGCGGATGACATTATAATTGCAATCCAAGAACCCTGTGAAAACACAATCTCGGAGCTTATGCAAAACACTCTAAGATTTGCATTACTGTTTGTGCATTACTGGTTCCATGAGCAGTACACCCACAGCTGCCATGGAAATCATACTGGGGCTGACTCCGCTAAACATTATAATAATAGCTTAAGCGAAATCCAGCGTCTATAAAATATCTTGCTAAATAGCGCCTATAAAATAACTGGATTACATAAAATCAGATTGGACATGCAAGAATCATGGGAACATCAATCATCTCGGAGCCCGTTTTTCAAATGGACACAAATAGGGACCGGGGTGGGTATTTACGGTGAAAGACCCAAGGCAAACATAAGCCTTATTTTGAAGAAATATGCCACCATCTTTCAGGCGGAAGTCTACGCCATATTAGCTTGCGTCCGTGAGAACCTACGTAGAGGATACATAAACCCGAGCGTATGTATTCTCTTGGACAGGCTGGGGCTGGCAAAACGGAACAATGTTAAATTATGGATACCAAGTCACAGTGGTTTCAAAGGAAACGAAATAGCAGATACCTTAAGCAAAGAAGGGAGTCGGAATATCCTTCATAGACCCAGAGGCTATTCTAGGAATTCTAAAGACTGCATTTAAACAGGTGATCAACGAGTAGATGAATGCTAAACACCGTGGCCACAGGGAAAATATACCGCAGCAAAAGGTCGAGAAAATACTGTTCGGAGTGCATCCAAGAGACTGTCCTTCGATGTACTGAACCCGAACAGGATACAGCTGCGGAAGATTACCGGATTCATCACCGGGCATTGCACCCTGCAGAAGTATCTGCAAACAATACGATTCCATAACGGATCCATTTTGTGCAGTTTGTGTGGCGAGTAGGAGTAAACATCCATCCACATTATTTTTTACTGCGAATCTCCAGACTACAGCAGATACAAGATATTTGGTGCATCTAAACCCGAATGTATGAATTTTCAGGAAGACCTGATCAGCAACCTCCTGGTTATTGCCAAGATATGGGAGAAGCAAATCGCGTCAGACTGAAGTAGAAGGGGGAGCACAATGGGCCATAAGGTCGAAGTGCAATTCATTTTTATACCCCAAGATATATCTATTTATCTATATTTGTATATTTTCAATGCCAGATGCCTCCCAGTTGTGCGATCGCTTAAAAACCCTGGAGATGTCATCTGTTGTGATGTCCGAATGTGACATTTCCGGAATATGTTGGTTCTTCTTACGCTCTATTTCAAACCATTCGTTGTGGTATCCATTTTGAGAGAGATTGGTATAATCGTTGTTTATGATAAACGTCACGTTTGATTGTGTACGCTTTGTGGTCATCTTGTAACTTCAATAGGGCTGAAAGCTGTTGCAGAAGCGTATCGTTTACCTCAGTGAGCGTAGTATTGGATTTATCCTGCTGTGAGTGGGTTTACTGTTTTTGTAAAATGTTGTGTATGTGTTTACTCAGCTCCCTAGTCCTTGCTCCATGGTAATCCTGATATCCATGGTAATCCTAAGAGATGATATGGAATTTTTTTTCTCAACTGTACTTTGACATCATAGATAAAATATAGTAGTTATCTCTATGAATATAATAGTGTTTGACATTGGCACCCGTGTAAAAATAAACAGCTTTGCTTTGATTGTTTAATTTTTCAATATTTAAATTTTTCAACATGAATGTGACTGATAAACAAATGCAAATAATTTTAAATTTCATGCACGCCTACCCCCACTTTGGACGAGGTAGATTGCGGAGGTAGATAGATAACCAAATAATACATATATAATACATTCTTTGACATTACCAAGAAGAATATTTAACTATTCTTTATGGACATTACCATGCCTCGTTTTAAGCCATCGATTGTTTCTCTCTCTCTACTTCTTTCCTTTCTTTCTTCGATTCACGTATACGTTAAGAAATTCTATGTCGAACAAACTCACGTGAGATGGCTCACATTTTCACTATGGTGCAAATTACTGAATCGAGAGAAGTGCTCACATTTAGTATTTTCACCAGGTTTCAGTTACAGAATCACTACCCAGGGTTCGTCACATTTTATATTTTTCTAAATATTGCTATTGCCTTATGCAATTATTAACCAAGCAATGGGCGCATTTCGCCACTTTTATACATAAACGCATTCAGGTATTGAATTGTAGTGTTTGTGAGGTGTTGTCTAAGGTTACAGACGGTAGTAAAAGTTAGTTTAATTTGCACCTCGGACGAGTTCAGTTAAAATTCAATTTTCAACCCCGTTGAGATAAGTTCAATTTACAACTCCGTCGATTACAGTTTAAGTTTAATTGGCAACCCCGTCTAGTGGAGTTCAATTTGCAAATCGGTCGAGTTCAGTCAGCTAAATTTGCAACTCCGTTGAGTTTTGTTTTAGGATACAAATCGCATAACACCAGTCGTACACCAGTCGACCTGTCGACCATTTTGAGGCGAAGACCGAATTAGTTTATTCACACTCGGATCAAATTTAATAAGTGAATTATTGTATTTGGTACAGCTATATGTAAGTCCAATTAGTTAATTTATTTTTCTTCACGTGAACAGCATTAAGGTATTACGCAGTAGGGGCGTGGGTCTGTTTTAGTCATCGTCAAGGAAAAATTTAATTTGGTATTATATCAATTTCTTTTTCGTATAATTTTGATTTTTATAATCGTCTAATCTTTTTTTGAGGTTTATCGAACCCTTGGTGAAATACCGGAATATACGATACTTTCAACCTTGTTTGCACAAGAGTTGCGTTATATTTATTTTAGGAGTTTAGCAGACAATTACGTGAACACACTAATGGTCGCTTATTTTTTCTCTTTTTTTTGGAATTTAAATACCAAATTAATATTTCGCGCTCTCCAAAGAGATTCACGTACTCGCTCCCTTACTAACCAACATGTCGAAATATTCCTAATTTATTATATTGTACGTTTAAAACTTAACTTTCGACATGTTGATATATTCTATTCTATTATCATAAAAATTTTAGAATTTCGACGTAATTGCTCTACTCTACATTTTCAAAATACTTGTCAAATATTTTTTTCTTTGAATTTGTTCATATTTACCAAACACAAAATGATGAAGTATATTCTTGAATTCGATCTCGTTGTTACAATTACGTCCACGTTATAAAATTAATTATATAGATCACAGCCGTGCATACCCCTCCCCGATTAGTGATATCTTGTTTTTTAAATTCCTTTCTTTTTTTTTAATATCACTAAAATCGATATTTATAAGGCTCGGGTGTATGGACGTGCTTGTGTTTGTATGCCTTAAATATTGTTTATTGGATAAGTATTTTTAATTAAATTCAAAAAGTGCAACAGCGCAATTAGAATAAATATTTATATTAACGTTTGTTTCCTAATTTTTGCTAATGTATATAATTATAAATGGAAACTTTTTATAATTTTTATTAAATTTACAATAACATATTGTTAGCCAAACCTGTTGAGATATTATTTTATTTTTTCTACCGGTTATGTAAACTCAAATAATTTGTCAATCAATATTCCCAGTTTAAATCTGTTGAAGATATGATATGTTTATTTATTTTCTATCAGTCAGCTCACTAGTAATATTTTGTAAAAACTGTCGATTTCTGTTTAACTTAAATTTTTGCTGAACGAATTCAATTAGTTCAATCGCCTTTATTAAATCAATCAGGTTAATTAAAAGTTAAGTATCACTTTGACCTAATGTGCCTATTGTGCACCCCCTTCTACTTCAGTCTAATGAGATTCGCTTCTCCCATATCCTTGGCAATGGCCAGGAACTTATTAGGTTTTTCGGCAGATACTTTCGTATGCATCTAATTATGTGGGGTTTTGTACCGATTTCAGTAGTTTTAAATTCGATTTGTCAATTTGTGATTGTTCTCAATAATGTAATTTTTCGATTCTACCAAATTTCACATGAGAAAATTTGGGAGAACCGAAAAATCGTGTATAGCTACACACGTTATTGAGAACAACCACAAAATTGACAAATCGGATTTAAAACTACTGAAATCGGTACAAAACCCCACAGAATTAGATGCATACGCAGGGCCGTCTTAAGCCATGCCGGGGCGCTTGGGCACACAAAAATTTGGGGCCCCTTTAGAAACAAAAAAAGTGAATAATAAAAAACACAATTATATATATTTTTATTTAATGATTTTATTAATTAACTTAAAACAGATCAAGTAGACGTGATTAACTGTTTTAAAAAATGGAACTGTGTTAATAAATACGATACTACACAGAGAAAATGTTGGCTCAAAAGTTATTAATTTTTATTATGCTATCTACTAAACTTGAACAGGAACTGAAGTATACAAAAAATTATTATGCTACATTACAATTATTATAATGTTTGTCAGAAGTTTTTATTAAGCTTATCAATAAGTTTCAAGCGCATAGTAATTTTTGGAATGTAGCATAATAATTTTTCAAAAGTTTGAGCAATTTTTGGTATGCTTCAGTTCTTGTTTCAAGTGTAGTAGACAGCATAATAAAAATTGTAAGATTTGAGCCTACATTTTTCTCCGTGTAGTTTCAATTTACAACTATGGTTTACTTTATTATTAGTGTGGATCGGTTACGATAATGGTTTCTTCCGCGATTTCTGGTGTGCAAAATCTTCTATTATATCCTTAAAATCTATTTGTTGAAGGATATCACTTTCTATGCACATGATTGACGAATTAGCGAGTCGTTCTTGTAACATAGTCGTTCGTAATTAATTTTTTATTCTTTTTAGCTGCGAAAATGAACGCTCTCCACTACAATTGGTGATCACTAAGCTAAGAAATATCCTTGTAGCCACTTCTACATTCAGAAAAGTTTCTTCTAACTTATCGACTTTTATTAGGCTATGTAAAGCTGAGATACTCAAGTCTGCTGATTCATTTGAAATGTTTTTCAAATCTGTCTTAAATAGAAACGTTCAGATTTGAGCTCACTACCATAAATGTCATAATTCTCCAAATTCTTTGTATTTATTTGTCAACGAATCAGAATCGATTGTTTTCAACTGAGAAAGGAAACTAAAACGTTCGTTAACTTCCCGGTATGATTCCGAACGACTTTTTATGTGAGCATTTAATGTATCGATGATAGGAATAAACGTGTCTACACGAAATTTTTCTTTGCCATTCAACTGTACAGTCTCTGATGATCCTTCCAAAAAAGTGATGCATGTGCTATGAAATCTTTTTCTTTGAGAAATATTTTTGTAGTCAGCATCTGGATTTATAATTTAGAAATTTTAACCACGGTTTTTTGTAAAAATAGACTAAAAATGAGCTTCTCTCGTTTTTTGATTTAAACGAATATGTCATCATTTAGGGGCCTCCGGTCTGCTGTTGTCCCTGGCCATGTGCCCCGTGTGCCCTTATGGTAAAGACGGAACTGTGCATACGAATGTATCTACATACACAAATTGAGAAAACAGATAAAGAATTTAGACAATGGCCCAATTCCAAATTTTGATTTAATAAAATTAAACCAAAAAATCGAATACCTGAATATCAAGGTTAGCTTCGATCAACACCCTCACTTTAGTGGCAAAAACAACGCCGCATAGTCACTCAAATAATCCTTCAGGTCAGATCATACCCTCAGTCAAATCATATAAAATAAAAAACTTTTTTAATATCATTGTGAGGCACGCACCAAATTAGCAGCAAGCTACATATCTCTGAATCAATATCCCACAGATAGTTACGATTAGCTAATTCATACTGATGATAACTGCAATGTATTTATAAAATACGTATACGAAATACGTATTTATAAAATACAAATAAATGTTCTAGGAATTGGGGCAAAATTTGAAATGTAATTGCTCTTATTTGTTTTGTTTTCCAGATGAGAAAGCGCCAGTTTGTGGTGACCTCAATTCCAGGCAAGGCTTTTAAAACAGCTTGACTGTCCGACAGAATACATACGTTCTGTTTGGAAGACCGTAGCATATTTCCCCAAGTTGAGGCTTATATTTGCTTTTGGTCTCTCACCGTAGATTCCCGCCCCGGTCCCTTCTTCAGTTTTGGATCAGTCTGTATACCAGACGATTCCTTTCCTGAGGTAGGATGGTTCTCCCTCCGACCACATGGCCCTATCACATACTACAGTGAAAGGTTTTGAGAAGGAGTATGTCTTGGGAAGTATATCTGTGCCAATTTCAAAGACGGGATAATTGGGATAGTCTGAGATAATTGATGTTCCCACGATACTTGCATGTCCAACCTGATTTTTATTAATCCAGTTGTTATTGCAAGATAATCTATAGGCGCTGGATCTCGCTTTAGCTGTTACTACAATGCTTAGCGGAGGCAGCCCCAGTATGACTTCCATGGCAGCTGTAGGTGTACTGCTCATGGATCCAGTGATGCACAAGCAGGCCAGTCTCTGGATCCTGGACAGCTTTTTGCACGCAGTAATCTGCTTAACTTTTGGCCACCACACTAAAGCAGCATAGGTTATAATGGGCCTGACTACTGTAGTGTAGAGCCAGTAGATCATTTTGGGTTTTAGACCCCAGACTTTTCCACATGCTCTCTTGCAAAGCTTGAGAGAAGATTTGCTCTTATTTGTTATATATTCCAGAAGAGGGTTTCATGTTAGTTTGGAGTCCAGCATTTCTCCCAAGAACTTGGCTTCCCTTGTGATCTGTAATCTTTCACCGAAGAGGATTGGTGATTTTATGTTATCCACCTTCCTTTTACGTGTGAATGGAATTAGTGCGGTCTTACCAGGGTTAATTTTCAATCCCTGATTGATACACCATTCCTGTGCGACTCTAAGAGCGTTTTGCATAAGCTCCGAGATTGTGCCTTCACAGGGTCCCTGGATTACAATGTCGTCCGCGTAACCCTGTGTGTAGTATCCATTTTGGTTGAGATTTGTCAGTAAGCCGTTCACTGTCAGGCTCCACAGGAGTGGGGATAAGATACCACCCTGTGGATATCCCTTTGTGGCTCTCACAGTGACAGACTCTCCAAAAACAGAAGTTTGTATTCTTCTTCCTATCAGCATAGATTTTATCCACCTGCAAAAGGTGTCTTCAACTCCGTGCCGACCTGCCGAATCAACCATGGAATTGTAAGAAGCATTATCAAATGCCCCCTCTATGTCAAGAAAAACGCACAAGGTGATTTGTTTCCTTGCGAATCCCTCCTCAATCCTGTATATTAGGTTGTGGAGGGCTGATTCACAGGATTTTCCCACCTGATACGCGTGTTGGTTGGTATGAAGCGGATTTCTTGACAATGCCCTGTGAGTCAAATGAAATCCTATTAGTCGTTCCATCGTTTTCAGTAGAAACGATGACAGACTAATTGGTCTAAAGTCCTTTCCCGTGGAGTGATTAAGCCTCCCCGGTTTTGGCAAGAAGGCCAATCTTACTGGCTTCCATACGGTTGGGATATAACCCGTAGCCAGGCTTGCCCTGAATATATGACCAAGCAGAGTTAAAAGATGCTCTGCTCCTTTTTGTAAAAGAACTGGGTATATCCCATCTGGTCCCGGTGCTTTGTAGGGGTCGAATGAGATTATTGCCCATTCGATTTTTGAGCTGTTATTGGCAATCACCGCTCTTCTCCAGTCAAGCTGCTCTTGAGAAGGGTTTTCATCGTCCACTGCCACCGAATCCGGGAAATGAATCCGGAGCAGTGTCTCGAGTGTATCCTTCGCGGACTAGTATACTCACCGGGTTTACGAAGTGAACCGATGGTGTCAGCGGGTTTCTTCGCCAGGACACGATGGAGCCTTGCTCCCTCAGATGTGTTTTCAACATCATGACAGAGCTTCCTCCATGAGTCCACTTTGGCTTTCTTCAGAGACCTTTTGTATTCGGTAAGGGCTTCATGGTAATTATCCCAGTTCCCCAACCTCCTTGCTCTGTTAAATAGCTGGCGAACCCTTCGCCTCTGACTCTTTAGGCCCTCATTCCACCAACAAGTCGACCTGCTGATGTCTTTTGAGACTTCCGGGCAGTTTTCTTGGAAAGATCTAATTATTGCATGCTGAAGCTCAGTTGCAGTAAGCTCAATGTCCAATACTGTTTTAACTTTCTTCGGAATTGTGGCGAGTTTGAACTTTAGTGTCGAATTATATTCGTCCCAATTGATTCTCCTCGGATCCGATATTGTATATTACATTGGTCCGTTCTCACCTCTACATTGTAATAGATTTGTCTGTGATCCGATGCAGATGGTTCATCGGACACTAGCCATTTCTTGATTTTACCACTGATTTCATTAGTGCTCAGTGTTACATCAATGACTTCCTTCCGCACTTTGTTAATAAAAGTCGGCTTGTTGCCTTGGTTAACTATATCTTAAGTTGTTAGCTGTGATATAATCAAGGAGGTACTCACATCTTGTATTTGTGTTTGTGCTACCCCACGCAGTGTGATGCGCGTTTGCATCGCATCCCATGATCAGTTGGTGGTTTTTTGCCTCACAATACTGGATCAGGTCTTCCATCTCTGTTGATGGTGGTGGAGTAGATGCATCATAGGGTAGGTAGACCGAAGCGATGATTACCACTCCAGTTCCGTTCTCCATGTTGTACTTTACTTTTACTGCTGTTAGATCTCTCTGACAAAACTCTAACAGCGGCAAGACATTGATGGCCTCTCTTGCATAAATGCAAGTTCTGGGTCTCTCCGAGGTTTTATCGTAGATAATTTGTCCTCTAGTATCTCCTAGTCCAAGAATCTTATGGTTAACAGCCCAAGGTTCCTGGAACAGAGCTATGGAGATTCCCCTTTTCAGCACATTTTGACAGAAGACAGCGGATGCCGCCTTACTGTGCTGGAGGTTTATCTGAAGCATCCGAAGATCAGACATTCTTTTTCCTCATTGATGTTTTCAGTGGTCTAAGGTTGTCTTGACCAAACCCGAGGTATAATTTAAACCCTCGGTCCTGAATCAACCGCAGATCCGCTGCATCCACTTCCAGTACGATGGTGTGTCCTGCATTGGTCCTCGTGCTGTTGATACTTCGCCACTCCTGAGTGTGCAGGTTTGAATTCTGCACTCCAAGACCTTTGATCACTTTGCCCGTTTCAACCAAGTTATAGATCTGGGGAGTATACAGCAGAACCTTTGATGTGTTCATCAGGGCTCTTGCATCCCCGACCATAAGTTCCCCTCCGTCCCATGGTCTGATATTCGGGACGTTCTCCATGAGCCAGTTTATAGCTGTTGATCCTATGCACCGCACAACGGGGGCCCCCCTGTCCAGGTGGCAACCCCGATATTGTGGGCCCTCCACTAGCTCTTGGCTAATAAAGGTTTGTAGCATCGAGAGTTGAACCTCTTTGGATTGTTCCTGAGTCATTTTGACCTCAGGATACCCCCGCAATGCAATGCATATCTTTGTTGTTGCGGCGGTTTCAGCAAAGGTATTAATAGCACTTGCCTGTTTCCCCTTTCTTCGTTTTTTCGAGATCTGTTTCGGGCTTGGAGTCCCATTTTCAGATCTCAAACTCTTTTCCTGTGGGTTTATCAAGGGTTGATTCCCTGAGTCAGACCCTACAGGTATCACTGTTTCTGAGAAAACCAGGGCTGTGGGGTTTTTTGTCCGGATTTTCCTCTTTATCGGAGGAATCGGTTTCTCCTCAGCTCTTGTTTCTTTTCAAATGCTTTTCTCTGGGCTGCACCCGAGAGATTTTTCATTTCCACCTTCAGGAAAGGATTCTGGACTTTATCGTCCATATTTTCTGCTGGGCTAGATGCACCTACAGTTTTTTGTGTCTCGGCGAGGTTTGCTTGTGCAGCCACGGTTGATTCACTTTTTGAGGGGATTTGAGCCCCAGACTTATTATTTTCTTTATTGTGTATATCCATTTTGATCCCACGATAAAAATCGGGCCGTGTACTATCCCATAGGCCACTTGATGGGGAGGGCATTGATACAGTGTAGTTCGCCAGTTGCTCCAAGGGGATTGTTTATGACAGCATTTAACCCTGCTACCCTAGCCTTCGGCTAGATCTCTTGGCACAATGCCTCGCACCGTAGTTTGGGTTTTTTACATGGTTTCTTGGTCGTGCTTTTCGAGGCTATCCTGTCCGGCGTGGGTATTCCTGCCAGTAACATAGTTACCGACGGCGTAGCATAGCCCTTCATCGATGCACTTAAGCCTCTCCACCAACTACAAGGTCCTACCATGCCTAGGAGAAGTTTCCAGGGTTTACTTTTAATTCTTTGTTGATACACAATTACTGTGTGATTCTTAGAGCGTTCTATATAAGCTCGGAGATTGTGTCTTCACAGGGTCCTTGGATTGCAATAATAATGTCGTCCGAATATCCCTGTGTGTAGTAACCTATTTGGTTGTGGTCCTTCAGAAAGCGGTTCACTGTCTCCAAGGAGTGGGAATTGGACTCTACCTTCTGGGCATCCATTATTGGCTCTGACAGTGATAGACAAAGAGAAATTTGCGTTCTTCAACCTATCAGCATAGGTTTTATCCACCTGCAAAAGGTCTTCTACTAGGTGCTGACTTGCAGAGTGAATCATTGTAAGAGGCGCTATCAAAGGCTCCCGCAATGTCAAGAAACACGCATAAAGTCATGCTTCCTTGCAAATACCTCCTGAATCCTGTATATTAGGTTGTAGATGGCTGATTTTACAGGGATTTTCTACCTGATATGCGTTGGCATAAAGCTGATTTCTTGACAGCGCCATTTCGGTTAAGTAAAATCCTATTAGTCTTTCCATTGTCTAGTAGAAAAGGTCACTCTCCTACCAAGCCGAGTTAAAAGATGCTCTGTTCCTTTTTATTCCGTCTCGCACCGGTGTTTTATAGGGGTCCAATGCATTTATTGTCCACTCCATTTTTGAGCGATTTTGATTGAAGATACTCGCAGCCCTTCTCTATCCATGTCGCTAAGAGATTTTGGCTGCATTGCTCATGGGAAGGGTTTTCACTGTTTATTGCCACCGAATCCGGAAAATGGGTCGGGATTAGTGTACTCACCATCCATCGGGTTTACGTAGTTACCCAAAGGTGCCAGCGGGTTTCTTCGCTGGAATACAATGGAACTCCTCAGGAATTCCTCTCTGGCTCCTTCAGATGTGTTTCCGACATCTTGACAGAGTTTTCCCACGAGTTTATTAAGGCTTTTTTCAGAGACCTTTTTTATTCAGTAAAAGCTTTATGGAAGTTGCCCAGTTCCCTACCCTTTTTGCAGTGTTAAATAGTTGGCGAAATTTTTGCTTTTGGTTCTTTAGGTCTTTATTCCACCAACAAGTTGACTTGCTGATATCTTTTGAGACCGGGCAGTTTTCTTGGAAAGAGTTTATTATTGCATGCTTAAGCTCAGGGGCTGCTAGCTCAATGTCCAGAAATGTTTTAACATTTTTCGGGATTATGGCCGTTTAAACTTTAGTGACGAATTACATTAGTCCCGATTCGTTTTCCTCGGATCTCGGTAGTATTTATTACATTGATTTGCTTTCAGGCCCACATTTTAATAATTTTGTCTGTGATCCGGTTCATCGGATACGAGCCATTTCTTTATTTTGTCACTGATTTTATATGTACTCAGTGTTACAGCTATGACTTCCTGCTATGACTTCGGTTAATAAAAGTCGACACTTATCTCTTGAATTAATGTTTGTGCTCCCCATGCAGCGATGAGCATTTGCATCGCATCCCAAACCGAAACGATAATCCGTTCTTTATGTTGCATTTTAGTTTTACCGCTGTTAGGTCTCTCTGATAAAACTCTATCATTGGCCAGATATTAATGCTCTTCCTTTCCTTCCCTCTGAAGTTTTGTTATAAATAATTAGTGCTCCTGCATTTGCTAATACAAGAATCTTATGATTTACAGTCGAAGGTTCCTGAACTATTATGCTTTTAACGATCTAAGGCTAACTTGACCAAACCCGAGATAATGTTTAAACCCTCGTTCTTGAATCAATCTTAGAACCATTGCACTTACTTCCAGCTCGATTGTGTGTTCTTTATCGCCCTTCGTGGTGTTAACAATTCGCAACTTTTCGACGCGCAGGTTTGTATTCTGCGCTCCTAGAGCTGTGATATCCTTCTCTGGTTCAACAGAGTTATTAATTTGGGGAGCGTATAGCAGAACTTTCGAGGTAGTCATCATGGTTTTTGCATCCCTGACGATAAGTTCCGCTCCATCCCATGGTCTGGTATTGGGACCATTCATCTGGAGTCAGTTCACCGTTGTTGAGGCCCTCCTGTTCAGGTTACAACCCCGATATTGGGGACCCTCAACAGGCTCTTGGCTACTGAGAGCTAGCAGAATCGAGAGTTGCACCTTTTAGGATTGTTCCCGAATCATTTAGACGTTGTAGTTGAGGGGGTCTAAGCAAAGGTGTTTTTAGCTTTTGCTCGTTTTCTTTCCTTACGTTTTTTTGAGATCTGTTTCGGGTTTGGACTCCCGTCTTCAGATTTCAACCTCTTTCGTTGTGAGTTTTTCAGGGGTTGATTCCCTGATCTGGTCCCTACAGATGTCTACGCTTTAGAAACCAAGGCTGCAGTATTATTTTTTACATTCTTCCTTTACATTTACACTTTGAACGTAATATTACTGAGTTCGTATTCAAGACCGTAAGATATAATGAGATGTGGCAAACATGTGCGAAGTACGTAGAAATGGCCAGAAAATATTGTAATAGGAAAGTTTTATTTTTCTCACTAAGGAGAACAATATGTATTGTATGAATAACAAAATGAATATTTAGGAGTGGGTTTGAAACTTATATTTGATTAACTACCTAGGGATAACTTTAGTATTAAAAATCACGGAAGAGTACTAACTAATTTGTTATTTGCAGATGGCATAGTATCCCCATTGACATATAACGCTTAATCACATAAACTATTTACATAAACAATTTAGGTAAACATCGAGAAAACCAATGCTATATCAGTTGCAAAAAATAAATTTAAAGTAAAATTATAGGAAAATCAAACGAAACGGTAAGTTCTTTCAAATATTAGGACAAATTATTTCGTTTGAAAATCGAGAGACCATAGAATTATAGAAGCGATCGAATTATAAAAACGATCTTTGGTCACTGGGGAGTATGCACACCGTATACAGTATTCACGCAGTCTAACAACACAAGCACAATAAGGACGACTGGTCGAGAGATGGAGTGGTGAGTTCGTTGGGTTTGAGGGTAATACTTGACGAGATAAGGAAGAGATCTTGATGATTTACTAGAAGTTAGTATAAGCCATCAGTGTTCATTAATACAATCTTACTGAACACAGCGAATTTTGTAACCAATGTTGTCAACTTTTAAGCTTTTCAACAAGATCTCAATGGTTAAAAAAAATTTAGGATATATTGAGCATATTATTAGGACCAGTCGAAACTTGAGTGAGTTGTAGAAAACGTATCTAACATAAAACACAGTCAGATAAAACAACCATTTCCAATGTTTTAATCGACCTAAAAATGATGCTACTCTGGTCACTCGTGGAAATAATTCTCTTCAAAAACTGAGAATAATTAAGAATAATTATTTTAAAACTCTGAATAAAACTTTTGAAAACTCTGAAAATTTTTTTTTCCCTGAAAATCTCTGAAAAAGTCTAAAAAAATAAATAAATTTTCTGTCTTAATTATAAAACATTTTATTTTTTCAGACATTTTCAGAGATTTCAGAAAAATAAGACTTTCAGCAGTTTTATTCAGAGTCTTAAAATAATTATTCTTAATTATTCTCAGTTTTTGAAGAGAATTATTTTCACCAGGGTAATAATAAATCTGTCTACTCGTTCACCAAACTCGGAAACAAAATTGTCAAATTCGAACCTATACACATAAAAAAGGCGTTACGCAGGAGCTGCGTCAACTTAGCGAATTTCCTTAGAATACAAAAATCACTCTCTAGCGGTCAGAATTTTATTGTGATCAAATGAAATATCATATCTAACATGATTTTAGTATTTGAAAAATTTAAATTTATTAATAGCCAAAATACAACCATATACAACGATTAATAATAGTGTGCTATTGTAGTTTAAAGTTACTATGGGAACGACAATCAAAATTGACATTTCAAAATTGAAACAAATTTTCAATAAAATATTTTTATAGTTATTTTTTAGAAGTAAGGTACAGTTTCTGTGGAAATGAGAAAATCAACAAAAAATTAATCCGACTCCAAAAAAAGAAAGAGGAGATTCTATGTTCGACTATATGTACTTTTTATAAATGTATGTGC
The DNA here is from genome assembly GCA_963920215.1 of Nineta flava. NCBI lineage: Eukaryota > Metazoa > Arthropoda > Insecta > Neuroptera > Chrysopidae > Nineta > Nineta flava. Next base: position 49,609,476 of record OY986043.1, on the reverse strand, counting down.
ACCGATGTCAAATGTGGATCGATTTTGAAAATTCTTGTGTTGTATCAGTCACAATCTGATCCCCTCATCAGTCATAATCTGAAGAGGGGATCCCTTCAAACCGATCAGTAGGTAGCACTCATACCAATAATAATATTTTATTACAAGTAATGTAACAACTAACTGAGTTAATTGTTTGAATACCCAGTATATACTGCGTTGTATATTAATGAAGAATTATTTAAGAATTCTGTATATTCGAATTATTAACAATTCGCTTTCCGAGGAACATTTAATCACAAATTATGAGAAAAATACTGAGTTTATGAAAAAAATTTCAAACAATAGTTGTTTATTTTAAAATGAAAATTATTATATTTCGTCTTATTGAGTTATCGTGTCCACAGACAGGCAGACGGTCATGTGGAAATGGCCTAATTTTATGCACACATGTATCAAACATTCATCCCTACGATCAATATTTTTAAACAAAGTCGGGATCAAACTTAATATACCTTATACATTTACATATACTGGGTATAAAAATTATACGTAATAGGTTTGGACAAGAATTGTCTTTTGGATTAAATCTGTATATTGTTATTTTTAGCTTTTTAGTGTAATAAGTTTTTGTGTTTTTTGAAGTCGGTTGAATTTTTTATTAAAAGTTTTTTACAAAACAATATATTTTATGTTTATGTATTCGTGTCAAATAAACACAAAATATTAAATATCTCTCTTAATATTATAATATTAGAAGATTGCTACAATTCATTACTTGATCATTTTTCTCAAACTCTAATGTGAACAGAGATATTTAGAATTTTAACTTTCAATCTTTAATTGTAAATATTTCTGTAAATATTAGTGTAACAGAAAAATGATAAGAAACAAAATTACAGTAAAACTACAACTTAACTCCTGATAAATTTTGCGATTTGTCAAATATTAAGGGAGATAGTCAAATTTTGTGTTTTCTCCTCCCTTTGAACCCCCTTTCCTCTCTTTCGATTGTACCCATTAACGAACTTGACCTTTAGAATACCAAAAGCGCCTCAAATACCAAATTTCATTCCAATCGGAATAAAACTGTCACCGCTAGAAAGTCCACAGACATTTAAAAAAAATACAAATGTATATATGTATATACATACCGTTTAGTTTACATCTTCGCATAGCAGATCTCCCACGAGTATGAGAGAGTACATAATATGTATACATTAAGCAATGAAAAGGAGGTCATATAGGTTTGTTTTTTTACTGTTGTGTGCTGTATGTGCCTGTATAAATTTTAGAGAGTGGGGATTTTTTGTTGAATACAAATATTATTAATTGATTTGATAATATGAAATTATTACTATGTGAATGCTTTTGGAAAATACGTGTTTGTGTATTTTATTAATTGGTATTATTACAACAACGGGTTATTATTACACAAAAGAAGAAAAAGTGCAAATTGTTAAATGGTACTTTTTCGGACATGCCGCTCAGGAATGTGTCAATTTATTTATTGTGGCATTTGAAGGGAGACAATCACCAACCACTCGAACAGTTATGAATATTATTCACTGTTTTGAAAAATATGCTTATTTATCTGATTGTAAAAATTGCCACAAAAAAGATGAGGAAGCCCCACCAAAAAATGAAGAGAGAGATATAGCAGTTTGTAGTGTACTATCTATTGACGATAAAAAAATCGACAATATGAAAAACACCAAGAGATTTTACCTGAGGACCCTTATCGTAAGATGGAGTTTTGTGAAAGTGCGATGGAAAAGGCGAATCAAGAAGATAATTTTATCAGAAATATTTTATTTACTGATGAACCGTCTTTTCCATTACATGGAAAACATAATCCATCTGTCTTGCGATATTGGTCTCCGACAAATCAACATCGATATGTCAGTACCCGAACTCAGTTTCCACAGAAACTGAATGTCTGGGCTGGAATATTGGGTGATAATTTTATAGGACCATTCTTCATTGACGGATATTTAGATTCTCGAAAATATTTGAGTTTGTTACAAGATAACATATTGCCAATTGTTAGAGCTCTTCCTAATTTAGACCTGGAATCTGTGTGGTTCCAACAAGATGATTGCCCTGCACACAATGCCATGCTAGTAAGGCAGTTTCTAGAAGGAACTTTCCAGGAACGTTTTATGGGTGGTTTTGGAACCATGAAGTGGCCACCAAGATCGCCAGATCTATCTCCTAACGACTTTTTTTTATGGGGTTTTCTCAAAACACAGATCTATTCGCGGAATAGGCCTGAAAATTTGCAACAATTAAGGCAAAGAATTGTTGACACTTGTGCGAATATTTCTCCTCAAATGCTAGAAAATACCCGGGAAGATTTCTTCAATCGACTCGGATATTGTTTAGCAAGTGATGGAGGAATATTCGAATCGTTGGTTTAACTTTTTTTTTTGTCGGAATTCTATTTTTCTTTTTCTTTTTGGGGTTTTATTATTCTTTTAATTTGTGTGGATTGTTGTTTTATGTTATACCGTTAATAGAATACTATCATTTATTTCCAAACATAAAATAATAAAATAAAATAATTATAAAATAATAAAATAATTCCACATAAAATAATAAACAATATTTAAAAAATAATTTTCAATTGTTAGAAATAATGGTAAACTTAAGAAGACAACAATGAACATTATTTGACCCACTCTTATTACATTTTATAGTATACTGAAGCCTGAACAACAGAATAATCATAACAACTGATCTGTTCACTTAAAAAAAACCGACTCTCCAAGCGTCATTTAACTGAATGCGTATCGTACGACACATACAACATATAACAGTTTAACTTTAAGTAAGAAAACAAACCTATAAGACCTCCTTCTCATACACATTGCTTAATGTATACATATGTACTCTCTCATACTCGTGGGAGATCTGCTATGGGAAGATGTAAACTAAGCAACCAGTATATACATATATACAAATTTTAGCGATAGTGATTTTTAACATCTAATAGGTAGGATCGATGGACATTTGAAGAAATTTCCTTTGGAGGAAATTCGCTAAAAACCTGAAATATACCTCAAAGTAAAAGGTGCCAACGATTTGGTGACACAGAAAATAACTGTTGAGCATCATTAAGGTGGGTTAAATGTACAGATAATCACCCAATTAGTGCTTCAAAATTCAGAGGTGAACCCGCACATGAACTAAAAAGTGTATTAGATTTACAAAAAACTTCTTGAAAAAAGGCATCCAACGAAGCTTTTACACTCCAATTTAAACGTAAAAACTTTTCATATGCTCAATCAGTTAATAACGATAATCAAAATGTTCAAAAACCCACCGAAGAAAGAACCAGTAACAACCACAACAAAAAAAACAATTTCGCAGCTATGGAGTCATTCTTTGATCTCAAAGAAAGGTTCCGGGATCTAAGGAAACAAAACAACCAAGTCAATCTATTAACTGCTCTTGTTTTCAAAATTTAGTAAAATGGTTCACAAAATAAATATTGTACTGTGAAATGCAAACGGTGGAATAATTAGTCATCTAGAACTTGAAGCTTTCTTCACGGATCAGGATATCGATATAGTTCTAATTTCTGAAACACGTTTCAAAATGAGCAGCTATTACTAAACATCCAAGTGGAAAAGCTCGGAGAGGAACAGCAGTTATTATGAAAAGTAGTGTAAAACACTACAAATTTGAGAAATATAACACTGAACAAATTCAAGTTACAAGCGTTGTTGGTGAGCTGTTTATTGTCTATCTAGATATTAAATTGACCAAGAAATGTTCGAAATTTTTTCCAATCGTCTTAATAATAGATTTATTTTCGGTGGTGGCTATAATGTCAAATACATATTCTTAAAAAGAAACTTACTGGTCGAATATTGAACTGGCTTCCTTTTTAAAAAAACAAGTGAAAATAACAACTAACTAAGTTAATTGCTTAAATACCCGGTATGTACTGAATTTATGAAAAAAAGTTTCAAACAAAAGTTGTTTATTTAAAAAAAAGGAACATATCTTCCCTTTACACTTTACATTACAGTCTTTACATTTTTGTTCTATTTCTGACGGTTTCAAAGACGGGCAGTTTGTCCATTTTGCCCAAACATTGTCCGATTTTGCCCCGAACTTGACCTAACTTTCTAGCTCTAGAACTCGTTATCTCTTTTTGTTTTTGAGTTATCGGGTTCACAGACGGACGGACGGACATGCGGGATTGGACTAATTAGGTCATTTTATGAATACCTATAACAATACTTTTTTTTTACGATCAATATTTTTAACTGTTACAAAGTCGGAACTAAACTTAATATACCATCGTATATATTGTATACCGGGTATAATTGAGCATCTTCTTTCACTGGTGACACACGTTCTAGGACTATTTATACGATCATATACCGAAAGTTAAATCCATCAAAGTATTCTTTTAAAGACAGAATATGACATCGGCCCTTGTGTACAAAATCTCACTGAAATTATGCAGAAAATACCCCAAGATTCAACTCGTATTGATAGAAGTTTTAAGGCCAAAGGCTTCCTCCCGAATGGTATCAAATATTTAATTTCAAAAAAGCACCAGCCTATGTAGGTTTCATGGAACTGGGAGGTTACTGGTTCGAAACCCGACACCAATAGTTCGTGAATTATAACAAGTAGGACGGTTAATTGACTGAGTTGTCGGCGTATAGACTAGAATAAAATATCTGGCTATGCTTTTGAAAGTTTCCTGCAGTTTTCCTTCAAGAACTTCAGATGAATATCGAAATAGTTCCTATCAAACTCAGCTGCAGTCTAGAGAGGAACCTACCAATTCCTCTTCTGCATTCATCGTTCACTCACATCATTAAAATGTATCGTTATAAAATAAATAATAATATTTAAAAAAATGATGTGGGTGGTTTCTGTTATTGACCATGGAGTCTCAAAAACGTAAAACCCCATTATTATTATTATTATGTGATTAAAATTTAACGTATTTATGTCAGTTGAAGGGGGAGAGTGGATACAGGATATACACCCCAGAATGCCAACCACCTCTTCAACAAACATAAATCTTCATAAGGTAGCTACGTCTTTTGAAGAAGGTTCACTACCCTATGGTTCGTATGGTTGTACAGGCTCCGTCCTTGCACCGCACGGATGTGGAACCTGCAAAATTTAATATAAAAACTTAAAGGGTGTTACTTGAAGACAGTCTCATGCGATCTCAATGTACGAACGCCTTCTGCATAGAGGTAATAATGTGACGCAGATGAGACCTACAAACCGGAATGGTAGAAAGATTAGACTCTAGAGTGGGGCGTATACCGCCGAGACAACCGATAATGAGAACAACCATTTTGACTGAGTAGCCAGGGTGTAGTTGTCGCAGTTCTTGGAGAAGATCAAGGTATTTAGTCCGTTTTGGCTCCTCTTTCAAGGCTATATTCGTTTCTGCAGGTGCAAAGAACTCGATGACGTAGATAGTCTTAGCTGAAATACCCTGGAGCACTATATCAGGCTTAGTAGCAGAGAGCTGCCTGGTAGTTGGAAACGAGAAATTCCAAAAGATGATACATTTCTCGTTTCTGACAATAGACTCGATTTCTCCGGGAGCATATGGTAGGACTGGCGTACGGTCCACTTCATACTTGTGTCTCAAGAAGTAGTACAGCACACGCAGGGCAGCGTTATGACGAAGAATGTAGGTGTTTGAGGCATAAGATGGACATGCCGAAATGAGTTTCATCAGCGTCTCCGGCTGAGATTTGCACGCTCTGCACTGAATACTGGAGACTGCCACCTTCCACACGTACCTCTGGTGTGTAAGAGTAGCTATCACACCGTCTTGAGCAGCGATGATAAAGCCTTGTGTTTCGGACTTGAGTCCAGCTGATCGGAGGAAAGAAAAAGTAAGATCAACGGAGAGACCACAGGAGTCTAGATGGCGGTAGAACATACCCTGACGGTCCCGAGATCGATGATCTTGAAAGAGAGAGCTAATTTCAGCTCGTTTAACAGGTGAACGAAGTCACGATTGAGTAAGAAGGACCAAATTATCATCTTGATCACGATTAGTCGGATCAAATACTAGACCCAATTTTGAAGCTGCATGTCGTGTTGCAGAGAATGCTCCTTTGCCTTGCAACTCGTGATCTCGCACGAGTGCCATTAATGGATCAGAACTATTGGACACCTGACAAGCTATACCTAACATTAATCTGTCATGTAGATATTCGACGGACAGGAGACCCCTACCCCCTTGCTGTCGTGGAAGGTAGTTACGAGGCACCGAGGAGCGCGGGTGCAAACTACGACAAATGTTCATAAGTTTGCGAGTGCCTCTATCAAGTTCCTTAAGCTCCTCTATTGTCCATTTGATGGCACCAAAAGAATAGAGAAGGATAGTCTTGTGTTGTGTTTTGCATGTGTGACTGTGTGTTGTGTGGGTGCTGATGTGAAGTTTCCGAGTTTGGTGGAAGTGTGTTTGCATTGTCGGAATGCATGTTGTGTTTGTTGTTGTGTGTAGAGCAGTGGTTGGTGTTTGTGTTTGGAGTGTGCTTTGCCCCATAGAGAGAAACTTTCTCATTATACGGCAAGTATTAATAATAACTGCCTTTTGTAATTTTATGGATGTGTTTTTGTGTAGTTCAAGTGTATGTAGACAGTTGTGAAGTGTTTTTGGTATGGCTCCTTTTGAGCTTAGAACCACTGGAATGATAACAACTCGTGTCATTTTCCACTGATTCCTCAGGTCGACAGCTATATCGGTGTATTTTGATAGTTTTTCAGTGTGTGTAGACTGTAGATTGTGTGTGTTGGGTACTGCAGTGTCTATGAGGAATGTGGTTTTTTTGTGTTTGTGTATAAGTGTAATGTCTGGTCTGTTATAGTGAACCGTCTTGTCTGTGATAATTGTTCTATCCCAATATAATTTGTGTGTGTTGTTTTCGAGAATTGTAGATGGAGTGTATTTGTAGTATGGTGTGTTGTCTGATGTGAGTTTGTGCTTTATGGCGAGTTTTTGGTGTATTATTTTTGCTACCTGATCGTGTCTGTGTTTGTAATCTGTTTGTGTAAGGCGTGAGCATGCAAATGTAATGTGTTGTATTGTTTCTGGTTTCTGTCGACATTGTCGACAGAGGTCTGTTTGTTGTGCAGTGTCTTTGAGTATGTATTTTTTGTAATTCAGTGTATGTATGATTTGATCCTGTATTGCAAATATGAAGCCCTCTGTTTCTGGAAAGATATTACACTTGGTCAACCAAGCTTGCGAAGTCTCTCTGTCAACACAGTCGTGGCTAATCTCATGCAAATACCTTCCATGTAGAACCTCCGATTTCAATGTCTGCATGTTTGTGGCTGTGTGTTGTGCTTTGGTTGATGGAGAGTGTTGTATTGTGTGCATGTTAAGTGGCGTATATGACTTGTCTGCGGATGTTATGGCTTTGTGTAAGTGTGAGGTGTCTGTTTTAGATTGGAAATACTCCCGTAGGCTATGGAGCTGACGATCGTGTAATAGTCGGATGTCTGTGAGACCACGTCCTCCTAGAGACCGTGGTAAGATCAACCTGGCTGACGATGAGCGTATGTGGTGTATCCTGTGTTTTGTCATGAGTGTTCGTGTTTTAATTTGTATCTTTTTCATGTCTGTGTTTGTCCACTTTATGATTCCGAAGGAATATGTGAGAAATGATGTAGCGTATGTGTTGATGACCTTAATGGTATTTCTACCATCAAGACCACTTTTGAGTATGTTTTGTATTCTTTGTATGTAGTGTTGTGTAAGTGTTTGTTTTATATCTGTGTGTGGGATGCCTTGTGATTGCTGAACACCAAGATACCTGTAAAATTCTCCCCTCTCCATGGGGCTAATGAGACCACCATTTTGTAGGTTATATTCAACAGGCCTTCCTGGGTCAGCATGTATGTGTTGTGTTTTGCATTTGTCAGTGCCGAATTCCATCCGGATGTCCGTAGAGAATATTTCAGTCAGTCGTATTAAATGTGTTAATTGTGTTTCTGTGGGGCATACAGTTTCAAGTCATCCATGTAAAAAAGGTGTGATATTTTATGGAATTCCTTGTCGAACTTCACCTTGAAAGCGCATCCCGAATCTGTGAGTGTGTGTGATAGTGGATTAAGAGCGAGGCAGACCCAAAGAGGACTCAATTAGTCTCCCTGGAAGATACCTCGTCTAATGTGTATGGTGTCTGTGGCAATGGTCGTGTTATTGTGTGTTAAATGTAGTGTGGTTGTCCATAATAACATGGCGTGTGTTAAAAATTGTATAATGTGTTCGTCAATTTTGTATAAGGTTAATATTCTCTGCAGCCAGGAATGCGGCACGGAATCAAATGCTCTTTTGTAATCTATGTAAGCTGTGTCCATGTTTCTGTTGTTTTGTTTGGCCTGTTCGGTCACCACCGAGTCTGTATTGAGTTGCTTCTTACAGCCTCTCGATAGTTTCCGACAGCCTTTTTGCTCCTTAGCGAGTATGTTGTTCTCTGTAATGTGTGTGTAAATTTTTTGTGTGATGCATGTAGTGAGTAACTTGTATAGTGTAGATAGGCACGTGATGGGTCTGTATTTGGTTGGATTTATTGTGTCGTTATCCTTCGGAATCATGTAAGTGATGCCCTTCATTAAGAAAGGAGGCGTTGTGTGAGGGTGTTGTATAAATTGTGTAAAATGTCGTGCGAGGTGTTCGTGTGTGCAAGTAAAGTATTTCAGCCAATAGTTGTATATTTGATCCACTCCAGGGCACTTCCAATTGTGTAAGTGTTGTATAGTGTTGTGTATGTCTTGTGTAGTAATTATTGTTTGTGTCATGTGTGTAATGTTGTTTGTTTTGTGGATCTCGTCTTCGATCCAACAGGTTTCAACATTGTGCTGAACTCCCTCGGACCAAAGACCAGACCAATATGTAAAAAGTGAGTGTTGTGTGCGTGGTTGTGTATCATGTTGTGGTGTGTTGTTGTGTGTGAGTGATTGATAGAAAAATTTTTGGTTGTGCTGGAATTGAGTGTTGTGTATTTTGCGTGTGTGTGCAGCTTTGTATCGTTTGAGTCTTGTAGAGTATACTGTGAGTTTTTGGTGCAGAGTATCACTAAATTCCTCTAGAACTGTGTTGTATTCATCGTATTTGGAGTGTATTTTGTATGTTGTTTTGATGTTTTGTATGTGTTTGGTGTGTTTTTGTGTACGTGTTCCTTGTATGTATTGTGTGATCCGGCCAAGGTCCCGCCTAATACTCGTAATACGAGAATTTAAACGTTTTTCTCAAGCCGGTGTGCGTGTTTGTGTAGTGCGTGTGTTGTGCGTGTTTAAGGGTGATGTTATCTTGAAACCATTGCACCTAACTGCTGCAACAGCTCCACAGTAAATGATGTTGTGTAAGTCTGTAAATGTTGTGTCCTCTGATAAGTATTTTGGTAAAATATAATTGTTAAGTGTGGTGACTATGTTGGTGAGATTGCTTGAATAGTGTTGTTTATTTAGTTTGTGTTTCTGTGTAGGGTCTAAATGTGTGAATTCCGCCAATGCAGTGTTGAGTGAATTTTGGATGTGTGTGATGGATGTTTTTTCGTTGCTAGTGTTATTATTGTTGTCATTTTCAGCTGTTTGTGTTGTCTGTGTATCCATGTGTATTATGTCTGTGTTGTGTATGGTGTGTAGTTGGTGGTGTACTTGTTGTCTAATTTGGTTTTGTATTGTGAGGGCAATGAGTGTATGTGTGATGATTGTGCGGCGTTGATCGGCGAGTCGCTGTTGTGTGATGTGTGTAAGGTTAGTGTATTTTTGTGTGAATTGTTGGTGTAGTGTTTGTCTGTATCCGGTTTTGTCCTGTTCAAGTTGGGTCACTTTCAGATAGGTTCGCAGTATGAACTGATTCATTTCATCTGTCCACTTCATGCGCCTCCTGGAAGTATTGTCTGTGGTGGCCATCCGATTGCGGTAATGGAACATCCACAGACAAATCGTCACGGGTGTCTCGTTCGTCGTCGGCTGAAACTTCTTGAGTGATGGATGGCCGCCTGATCACCAACTTATCACCACCGGGTCTCACACTGTCACATCCAGCGGTGGCTCTAGATGTGCCCTGGCAATAACCCCCAGGCAGCGGCTTTTTCCGAGGCTTTTATAGCTGTGTTTCACCATAAAGATGGGTTGGCTCGAGCCCCGGGAGCGGCAATATCCAAACAACTGGGGCTGCCAGTTGTCCACGTGAGGGGTTATTATTATTATTATTATTTATTAACTTTAGAAAAGCATAGATTAAGAAGAACTTGGCAACAAATAAGATATCCAAGGAATAAAATCAATTTTACACAAAACTTAAACGTTTGTTAGAGACGTTGCACATGATTCAAAAGAAAATTTCTCCCAATCTATAATTGCCTCGAAGGAGGACAATAGATAAACCGAATCTCATGAAACCACCGGATATGATTCAATAACAACAAAGATTTTAAGAGAGTTCCTTCTCTTTGGAAAATATCAAAAATCATTCTTATTCTAAAACCAGGGAAACCGATTAATGAAGTCAAATCATATCGACCTTATCAGCTTGTTACCGGAATATCTTGAAAATTTATTTCTAAAAAGCTTGCAAAATATATTGTATGAATCCCGCATTATATCCGATCACCAATTTGGCTTCCGTGAAAAGCAGTTCACCATTTAAACTAGTGCTTCGAATAGTAAACAGTGGTAGATTTACGTTTAGGCTCGTGAAGCCTGGTCTAAGTGCGGCAAAATATTAGGGATGCAAAAAATTTTATAGATGAACAAATTTAATGAACGCTTCAAATTTGAATAATTTTTGCGATGAATATATGAACAAATTGCAGAAAAGTATTCCAAATAATGTTGAAATTTAAATTAAAAAACAGTAATTATTTAAAAAAATCAAGCAAATAATCTAGTCAATACGTATTTCAACGATTTGGAAGAGACATTAGGTAATGAATGTATTCATTTACATTATCAACTCAAAGATTTATCAGAGCATAATGAAAATATGCACTCTGCACTAAACTTATGCAATATTTTACATTCACGCCATCTTTGCGATGTTTAGCCTAATGTAGATATTGATTTATGAATTTATTTAAGTATTCCAGCAACAAATTGTTCAGAAAAAAAATATTTTCCACTCTTAAAAGAGTTCCAACTTGGAAAAGCAAGTAAATTCCTAAAATAAAACCATTCTTCAACTGCAAAGGCTGGAGAAAAATTTTTTTAGTACTCCACTGTTTAAAATTTATTATTATTTTATTTTCATATTTTTATTATTCAAAAATAATTTATATAATTGTTGGTTTATGCGAGTTGAGAATTTACATAATTTCAACAAGCATTTACTTAGATAGGATGTGACTTGCGTATATCCAAGCTTACTTCGATATTTCTGCACATATTTCAAATCAGTTACAAAAGTCCTCTCATGGAGAGAGTTACAAAAAGAAAGCAGTTACAAAAATTACTTCTCTCTGTGAAGTTACAAAAAGAAAGCAGTTACAAAAAGTCGTCTCATGGACGAGTTACAAAAAGAAAGCAGTTACTAAAAGTACTTCTCTCAGTACAGTTACTAAAAGTAATTGTCTCACATGAATTAATCAGATGGTATTTTGAATTTTTATTTCTTCAATTTACAAATTGAATATTTATTATGGATTGTGCTGAAGTATCGAATGGGCGAATTAATGGTTTCTATCTGATTGTATCTAAGTATATTTTTTTTGTATAATTTATTTAATTCACTATTCCGAAACTTGTGGTCTCTTAAACTTGTCACAATTCAATACACATTCTATGTGAATATGCAATGACTTTTTCAATTTATAACTATATTGTTTCTATACGCTTGGTTTTTTTGGCCGTGTATTTTTTTTTTACAGAAGCGTAATGTCTCTTTTATATACAACTATGTATCTGAATTAAATTTGTAGTCCATATTTATATTTTTGCAAATCAGACATATTTGAACATATTTTTTTTTACTGTAGTGTCGTTTTTTTTTTATACGATATTTCTTTTACTACAGTTCAATCTAGCACATATTCATGTAATAATTTTTTTTTATAACTTGTACAACCAAACTTAGTGTTTTAAGGATAGTTATACTATCAAAATATTAAATTAAAAATTATTTATTTCAAATATATTTTATTTTAACATATATTTTGTTTTGTTCCTTTTCTTGTACTTTTTTATTTTTTTTCAGATTCGAATCACTTGTCGATAACTTAGACACTTACTGGATAGTAAAGATCTTACTACCTCAATATTATCTTTTTAATGGGCCCAGCTTTTATTGAAAGACTTTCGGTTCAACGTGTTATTTTTTTTATATTTACGTGTATCGCGTTAGCACCGATCGTTTTCTAATTTTCATAATTCCACATACAATACTCTGCTTTGGATTTTTTTTTCTAAAGTACCGTATATTTAGTTTTCATTATTTTTTTTTTTAAAATACATCATAATACCTCTTTTAATTAAAATTACTAAATTAACTTAATTTCATATTTATGAAAATAATTGATAATTCAATTATTTTCTATAAAGTGTTTAGTCTTTTTTCTTAAAACTAAACACCCAATTTTTTTTAAAATTAAACTCAAATTTTTATTTTTTACATACACAAGGCAAATTAATTCAAATAATTTAATAATGTACGGATTAAGTGAAGTTGAAGATAATGCAAATCTTGAAAAATCGGTTATTGATACAATGAATGAAACTTGAATATTGAAATCAAATCTGAAGACATAGAAGAAGTATTTAGAATTGGGCGGATAAAAGGCGAATCACCAAGACCAATTAAACTCAAAATGATTAATAGAAAATTGAAAACAGATGTAATCAAGAACAGATCTAAGTTGAAAGGTACGCAAATTTATATAAACGACGGTTTTCCAAAAGCACTACGAATCAGAGAAGCAGAAAAAAGACGGCAGGTATATGAAGAAAAACTCAAATCTAATGGCAAACTCAAATCTAAAGCAATATTCTGGCGAAAGTGACTCATTCGAAAAAAGCAGAATAATCCAGGATTCAAAAAGACTAAATGACCAAAGACTTGGTTATCAGAATCAAAGAAAGAGAGACGATCAACTCGAATAAAAAAACTCAGTGTAATGTTCTGGAACATTGAAGGATTAAAGAATAAAATTAATAAATGTAATGTTTTAAAGTATTTTAATAAGTTTTCAATTGTAGGTTTGGTTGAAACTTGGGTAGGGGAGAATGAAGGGTTCACAATTGAAGGCTTTGAGTGTGTAACAAGTTGTGGTGAAGGGTATTCACAAAAAGGTAGGTATTCAGGGGGCATTGAAATATTTTATCAAGTGCAATACCGTAACAATATAAAGGTGGTGAAAAGTGGAGTAAATGAGATACTTTGGCTGTTGCTTCATATATCCAAGGTAAAGTTTTGATTGGAGTGTTAATTAATAATTAATAATGACTAATGATGGCTTTTATGATATGATAGATAGAGAAGTTTGTGAAAAGATTCAACAATACCCTGACTGTGAAATAATTCTGGGGGGCGATTTTAACTCAAGAATAGGCCAAGAACAAGACATTGACCACGCAGTGGAAGTAGATACTAATTTGAGTATTGATGTCGAAGTGTTTGATATCAAACCCAAGAGTAGTAAAGATGTTTATATTAATAGGTATGGGAAAAAATTATTAAACTTTGTAAGGCAAGATGAATTTATAATATTAAATGGGAGAACAGAGAGTGATTGCGATGGCGAATAGACATTTATGGATGCAGTTTATATGTGAAGATCTAAAAATTATATCAGGTCATTCGAATTTCAAAAATAATGTTGGTAATGGTGAAAGTGGCTGGTTTACTGAATGTCTCAATAAAAGGAGTGAACTCAACAGAAAACTAAGGAAAATGAGGAGGACGAGAGATCAAATCAATGTTTTAGGAAAGTGTAAATAGGATCGATACAAATGGTTATCAAGATAATAATAATGGATGTGATGTAGACCTGAATATAGCTGAAGATGAAATAGAAATCCTTATTAAATCGATGAAAGGTAATAAAGCTAGTGGAATCGACGGTGTGCCCAATGAGCGTATTAAACTAGCTCGCAAACATATTAATATAGCCTCAATATTAGTTAATCTATTTAACACTATGTGCCGATCACAAAAATTTCCAAGAAGTTGGACCACTGGTATAATAATAAATTTGTTCAAAGGTAAAGGCGATATCAAAGATCCAGCTAACTATCGAGGTCTAACAATGACACCGAATATAAGCAAATTATACACCAAACTCTTGTCTGAGCGCGTCCAACATTGGATGTTAGAAAATAATATTATAAGCTAATTTCAAACTGGATTTAGAGCAGGATTCGAAATAGCGGATAACATTTTATTGCTAATAACATTAATACAAGAGACACTGAAAATTAAAAGATCCAAACTGTTTTGTTGCTTTCTAGATATCGAAAAAGCATTTGACAAAATAGATAGAAATCTCTTATGGTCTAAATTAGCGCGCAAAGGAACGCCCAATAACATGCTGTCCGTAATGCAATCTATTTATTACGATAATAGGTGCTGTGTTCGTATGGATAGAAATCATATATCTACAGATTTCAACATGAACCAGGGCCTTAGACAGGGATATCATCTATCGTCCTTGCTGTTTCTTATCTATATAAACGATGTAATTGAATGGATGGATGTTGTAAATACTGCGGCACCTGGCATCCGAGGTAGAGAAGTTAAACTACTTTTATATGCAGACGATGAAGTTATTGTTTCTCGTTCTACTGGTGGGATGCGACGAGCTTTAGAAAGCCTTAAGGAATATTGCGATAAGTGGAAAATACAAGTTAATATAAATAAAATATAAATATAAATATATATATATATATATATATATATATATATATATATATATATATATATATATATATATATATATATATATATATATATATATATATATCATGCACTTACATTGTTGCCTATTAAAGCAAAATTCGTGTAGGAAATTGATTATGGGGATATAATCGATGCTTTCCCGTAAGCTATAGCAAAAAGAAAGTCATTTTATGAATACCTATAACAAAATTTTTTTTCTACGATCAATATTTTCAACCGTTACAAAGTCGGAACTATGCTTAATACACCCTTGTATATATATACCAGGTATAAAAATATGCACCTTTTTCACGGTTTTCACATATAGTTACAAAAATCACTTTTACATGTTCTTACAATAATCTCATTATAATATCATAATAATAATCAGAATAATCTCATCGCAATCTATCAAACGTAAAATTTCCGCCTCTATAGTTAACAATGCCAAGGAATTCAAGCTTATTTATCATATTCGGAACCACTCAATCGATTTTGTCCGTCATTCATTATATTTCGAAAGAAATATAATGAGTAAGACACTCTCAAGTGCCGTAAATTTCTTTATGTATATTTTTTGTATCTATATAAATAAACTGTTAATTTATTAATTTCGGGTTTCCTAGTGCAAATATACGTAAAGAATTTTACGACATTTGCGACTGTCGCAAGTATTTTTTTTTTTCAATATATAGATAATAAGAAAATAATATGGGAAAAAAAACTTAAACTCATTTTTATTTACTACTATATATGCTTGTTTAAATATAAACATTATATTTTTTTATTACTTTAGCGATATATCCGCTACTTTGCCTATATATAAGTTGCCTACTTTGCCTACCTGGTATTTACCTGGTATTTGCCACTGTTTACATGGCGAAATAACATCAGGGTCAATAGAAAATACCTAAACTTAAATCTTTCCAAATATTATTGGATTCTAGGACAAAAAACAAAATCATTCCATTGGACAATAAAATGTTAGTGTATCTTAAAACCTGCGTGGACCAATATGGGATTCAACTATGGGGAACTGCGAGCAATAGTAACATCAAAATACTCCAATGTTTTCAATTGAAACTGATTTTCACGATCTTTGGCTTTCAATAAATTTGTTTGCAAGCGCAATTTCGTTATGGATTTTTTGCTATGTTTTCATAGTGCCAAAACCAAAAGAATTTCATTGAAAAATCTCCACTTCCATATTTTAAAAGTACCTACTATTTGACAGGATCATTTCGCTACAAATTATGTATATATTAATTCGAAGTTAGGCCGAAGAATTAGGTTTTTTATGATATTTGATAAACATTTATTAAATTAAACTGTTTAATATGAGTGAACATTTCGTTTTCCAATGTCGTGTAAATGTTGAGAATAACGTATATTAACGTTTCGTTAGAGAGTAGAAAAAAAAATCGTTACGCAGGAGCTGCGTCAACTTAGCGAATTTCCTTAGAATACATACTCTCTAGCAGTTACAATTTTAGTCTGATAAAAATGAAATTTCGTATCTGATATGATTTTTGTATTTGCAAGGTTAATTTTATTAATAAATGGCATAGGACAAGGGTAGTGGGGGGCATAGAGAAAGAAGAAAACACAAAATATAAAATTTCTCTCTAAATATTAGAACTATCGAAAAATTTATAGAAGAAGTAAAGTCGTAGAAAATCATGTTTGCTACAACTGATTTCCTTATATTTTTTTCTAAAACTCGAATGTGTACAAAGATATTTAGGATTTTAATTTTCAATCTTAAACCGTCAATATTTCTGTAAATATTAGAGTAACAGAAAAAATTGCTAGAAACATTTTTGTAGTAAAATTAATTTTCTACAACTTTACTACTTATGTATTTTTCTGATATCAAGGAAGATATGCCCAATCTTGTCTGTCCCCCTTTCCCCTTGTTAGATTTTACCCATTATCGAACTTGGCTTTTCAAATACCAAAGTAATCTCATATCCAATTTCATGCCGATTAAATGAAAACTGTGCTAGAGCGATTAAAGACATATATATATATATATATATATATATATATATATATATATATATATATATGTATATGTATTATAATATAAATAATTCTTCTGTCCGTATGCATGTGACAGAACTCCTCCTAAATGGATGGACCGATTTTGATGAAATTTTGTGTGTTCTAGTGGATTCGAGAATGGTTTAGATTCACAATTGGACCAGGCAGCGATCGCGTTTTAGAAATTCTAAAAAATAACTATAAAATTATTTTAATAAAATTTTGTTTCCTTTTTGAAATGTCAATTTTGATTGTCATTTCCATAGCTACAAATTGTTATATTTAAGTTAGAAATATACAAATTTGTATTTTGGCTATTAATAAATTTAAATTTTTTATAACGAATGTATAACGAAGCATTAATAATGTTTTAGGATATTTGTATTATTATTTCGAACATGCCGCTCATCCATTTTGGCATGCCAGCGCCAAACCGCACAGCAGCAGATATCATCAACAGCGATGTTCAACGAGAACACCAGTTTGACATGACTTCTTTGGCAACTTTTGTTGCTGATAATGAACAATTGCTTACTGCTGAGTAAGAAAATGTTTATGATAAAATCAACTTATCAATTGCAGCTCGACAAGGTGGATTCTTTTTTTGGATGCACCAGGTAGCACTGTGTAATAGCACGCGATTGGTAATAAAAAAAAATCATGGGCAACATTCTTGAAGCCACTATTTTGAATGGCAAATTTCAAGGTGAAGTTGTACTTCTATCCCATACAAACGTTTACAATTTTCAATTCACTTGACATTTGCTATGACTATTAATAAGTCACAAGGTCAAACAATGACCATTTGTAGCTTAGATTTAGAAAATCCGTGCTTTTCTCACGGTCAATTATACGTAGCGTGTTCGAGGGTTGGCAAACCATCGAATTTGTTTGTTTATACCCCTCAAGGATAAACCAAAAATATTGCACATCCAATGACATTACGTTAAGTTAAGTTTTTGTACATTAAACAAATATACCTGTTATAAAATATTTTGAGTTTCAACTTTTTTACCGTCAATTAATACAAGTTTAAGTTTTTATTCAACACAGCTTCTACATTCAACTTACCTCATAGTATACACACACTCTATCGATTGGTCGAATTGTCGTAACTGTACATGTAATGACGTTAGATATTGTATTAACTTTTTAATAAAAATTTTCATCAAAACGATCCAAACTGTTAGAGCTTATTCAAAAAAGTTTAAAATTTTCAAATTTAAGACGTGGTATAGGACAACGTCTGTCGGGTCGGTAAAGTATTATAACATTATTTGAAACTTTATAATTTTAATTGTATTTATGATTAACGACTCAAAATATAATTAGCGTAGCCGGTAGGACAGTGCAAGCATTCTTACACTAGCGCGTCCATCGTAAAGTTGCGTACAAAAATCGACGAAACTCTACGAATGTGTTTTAAAACTTAATGGTATGAATCTACACACAAGTAAAAAAATTAGATTACAAGTGACAAAGCAACATTGGACTGGAAATCAACATCGAATCAACATTCGAGTGAACATCGAAAACAAGTAATTTGCATTTAAATTGGAAATTGGTTGACTTCAAGTATCCTAATTGATAAAACAATGTATAAGTGGATCATCTTTCAACTGTAAGTACAAAAACTCTTTTGAATATTGCTTCTCCTTAAATGCCTAAACTTCCCTTCAAGTTACAAATATTCCGAACTATGACGAACGAATATCGACACAGGCTAGACACAGTAGACAAAGAGCTCTAGATCAAGTTGAACTCAGTGACGGAAACTTTTCTTGCGAAGACTCTTCGGAAGAAGTTTCACTAACGAAAAAATTTGAAATTGAAAATATACGCAAAGAAAAAAATAAAATAGAAAATAATACTTTAAATAATAATAATACTAATATTAATAAAATGGCTTTCCCAATCTCAAAAGTATTAATTGATGCAGTTATTCTTTTTGACGGTACCCCTGGTACGGTACGTTAGAAGAATACTTAACTGACTGTCAACAACTAATTGACTCAACAACACCTAATAATGAAAAATTAATGGAAGAAAAAGTTCTGAAAAGCAAATCGTTGGTAATGCTCGAAAAACATTAATCAACGTAGGAAACCCACAGAACTGGGCAGATATAATAGAATATTTAAAAATTCATTACGTAGATACTAGAAACAGAAAAACACTCTATTATCAAGTTTCACAAGTTAAACAAGGTACTAAAAATTTAGAACAGTACCTACTTTGAAGATGTTTCAGTAATAGCAAACTCACTATTAAACGCTATGGACATGAAAGAACCATTAGCAACTAGGCAAATTCGAATCCAAGAACGTAACGAAATTATTTTGAGTAATTTCGTCAGCGGATTCAATACCGATTTATCTAATGTTTAACAAAACAAAACAATGTTTTAACAATGTAGAAACCCCTTACCTACACAAAAACCAACTACCCACCTAGAAATCCTCAATCATATAACAGAAACCCTGATCCCCAAAATTAAGGCAATTCACCACTACATATAACCATGTAACCCAAATTTTAGAAATCAAAATCCAAATAATAATTTCCAACAAAATTATCGACCTGTTCAATAGAATCGACCCATGTTCAATAATAATCAAACTCCTAAATACAATCCAACTAACCCTCACAGTAATTTACTTCAATATCAACCCATACCAATGGACACTAGTTCTGGTAACACTAAACAAGTACTTCATCATGAAATAGAAAATGATTATCAAGATGAGTATCAAGAACCTTATGATCAATATCAATACGATTATAATTACCCAGACGAATATAAATAATACGAAAATTACGATGATCAAGTTCACGAATCTAGTATGGAAAACGATCAAAATTTTCAGGATATTCAACCCAAACAACCGGACTCATAGAACTCAATTATAACAAAACTGACGGAACATTACCCTATATCAAACTAGACGGAAATAAATTTCTCATAGATACAGGAGCTAATGATAATTTTATAGACCCCAGCATAAGACACGGACTTTACTCCTTATCAACTGACGAAACAGTGAAAACCGCATTAAAACCGCATACAAACTCGATAATAACACTAGATTATATTCCTCAATTATATAACCAAAAATCAGTGGAATTCTTAGCATCCCGCTTTCACACTTATTTTGACGGAATCATACAAACATGATATTATGAGATTTGGACAAAATATTTTAATATTACATAGAAAACAAATTATAAAACCTAAAATTCATTCTTTAGAACCACAGGAAGAAAAGACAATTAAATTAACAACTAATATACGAAATGGCGACATTTACGTACCACCTATGGAAATATATTCAATCCAAATCATAGTAGGAATTTACCCTTCCAATAATTTTGTAGCAGACATACATATAGTAAGCGAAAGTAAAAAGGATCAAACTCTAATTCTATCCCATCCAATACGCTGTGAAAAATTAAATGACTTTCATGAACAACAAGACGACCAAATTGACTAACAATTTGCTTGAAACAACTTACGAATTAACCATCTAAATTCGGAAAAAAAACAAAAACTATTAAGTAAAAAAGCTGTTCAAAGTTCATTGGTTGTTATAGCTTATTAATTCCGATAACCTTCATATTTTGTCGAAATACCCGATGCGTTATGATTGTAAATATATAACTTACATTTTATTTTTTTCAATCAATAACCATTATAGACCATGAGTATAAATATGAAACTCTATGTTTACCCCTTTTCAATTACAATGTATTCCCGAGAAACCCGGACAATTACTGGGATACAGAGAAAATTACTTTTTTTAATTCATTCCAATTTTATTTAAATTTTAGTTAAGGACGGTGTATTTTTAATCAATATTTTGTGCAAAAATTCTTTCCCTATTTTTCCTTGGTTTTCCGTGAAAATATCTGGAAAATGAAGTGATTTGTTACATATTTTTTCATTTTCATATCCGGTATATAGAATATACACGGTTTCCAAAATAACTGGAAATGGTCGAGTAGCTCGAGAAAAACACTTTGAAATAATAAACGAAAATATACATGTTAAATATTCTTAAAGAAGCTATCCAATGATACCAAAGTCAGCCCCCACCCACACCCTGGAGTGGAGCACCTTTGCAATTGTAAATGGCAACCTCAATTTTTTTATTGCAGATTCAGGTTTTTCATACAAAAATAAGTTAGTTTTATTCGAAACATTTGTTTGCTCGTGATAGATACTGTAATCGCAACAAATAAATTTTACAGTTATTACGCAAAATGCAGTCAGCCATGATAGCTTTACAAAAAGGTTCATTTAGCGTAACACGGGAACAACGACGTGGACGTACTAGTTTTCAGTACCTCTCCGGATTCTTGTTTCAGATGAAGCAATTCCCCGTTTTAGCACTAAAATTTGTTTTCGTTTCGGTAAATAAGTAATTATTGATATTTTATTTATAGTATTCAAAAAAATATGATTCCATACAAATATTTCACGAATAAGAAATGAGGGTTCTCATTTAAGATTTCAAAATTTCCCCTACTTCCCCACTTCATGGAGCGAGGACTTTAGATTAAGCATCAATGAAAGTTTTATTAAAAAAATGAACTCGTACTTTATTATTTTTTATTCCCCCGTAGAATTATTCCAAAAATTTTGAAATTTTTTTTTCGATTCCGTCATTATCGCGAATCGAAAAAAATGTTTCAAATAAAACTTATTTTTGTATGGAAAATCTGCCTTTGCAATAAAAAATTGGGGTCTCCATTTAAGATTTCGAAGTTTACCAACGCCCCATCCCAGGGCGTGAGTGTGGGAGACCAACTTTGTTATCATTAGATAGTTTCCTTAAATATCTGGAACATGTATCTTTTCGTTTTCATTCGACCGTTTCCAGACCTTTTGGAAACCCTATATGCAAGGGTATATTAAGTTTTAACCCGACTTTGTAACTCTTTAAAATATTGATCAACAATATTTTATTCTTATTCAAGAATTTTCGTCATTTTGACGAATTGACCGAAACTCACAAACCTGATGGCCACGAAAGTGAGAATAACTATAGAATTAATTTAAGGTGTTGAAAATAGAATTTTTGAATTTAGTTGGCAACTTATAGATGTACTCAGATTGTTGAATTCTGCAATTTAAAATTCTGGGTATTTAAAGGTGATTTTACTTTGGAACCATTGTACCTTACCACTGCAACAGCTAGGTAGTAAATAATGTTGTGTAAGTCTGTAAATGTTGTGTTATGTGTGAAGACTACGTTAGTGAGAGTAAGTGAATTATGTTGCCTTGGCAGCATGTGTTTCTATGTAGCGTTTAAATTGGTCTCTATGCCGAGTCAGGGGGTACGTACGTCTGTCATGTAGTATCCTGGTCATGCTCCGTCCTTCCACCACATAGATGTGTAATCAGCAAAATAAAATATAAGTAACTTTAAGGGCTGTTACTTGAAGACAGCCTGATGCGATCTCAATGTACACTTGGCCACAAAAGTTGATGTCATTTTTTGAAATTTTACAGTTGATTTGAATCAAAAATTTAAAAAAATTACATCAATTTTAGAGGTTCATAGTAAGAAGGGTGCTTATGATGACAGTCTTTTGCATGGAAGTGATAAGGTGATGAACTTGAGATCTGCAAACCGGAATGGTGGAAAGATTAGACAATAGAGTGGGTTGTATACCGCCAAGGCAACCCATAATATGATCAACCATTTTGACTGAGTAGCCAGAGTGTAGTATCCAGAGTCTTAGCTGAAATACCCTGGAGCACTTATCTGGCATAGTAGCAGAGAGTTGCCTGGTAGTTGCAAACGAGAAATTCCAAAAGATAATACATTTATCGTTTTTGACGACGAACTCGATCTCTCCGGGAGCTTATGGTAGGACTGGCGTACGGTCCAATACATACTTGTGTTTCAAGCAGTAATGAAGCACACGCAGGGCCGCATTATGACGATGAATATAGGTGGCCGAAACAAAGTGGATCAGCGTCTTCGGCTGAGATTTATATGTTCTGCCATAAGTAGTGGAGATTGCTACCCTAGAAACGTACCTCTGGTGTGTTAGAGTGGCTATCATACTATCTTGTGTAGCGTGATAATGCCTTCTGTTTCTGACATGAGTCTAACTGATCGGAGGAAAGAAGACAAGAGTCTAGATGACGGTAGAACATAACATTATGGTCACGGGATCGATGGTCTTGAAGGGGGGCAGCTGATTTCAGGTCGTTTAACAGCTGAACGAAGTCACAATTGGGGAGGAAGGACCAAATTATTATCCAGATCACGATTAGTCGGATCAAATACAAGGCCCAACTTTGAAGCTTCATGCCGTCCTGCAGAGAATAAGTGTCATTAGTGCCATTAATGAATCAGAACTATTGAGTATCTGACAAGTGAACCTATTGTCCATTTGATGGAACCAAAATAATAGAGAAGGATGGGTAGGGAAATGAAATTCCTAGCAGATACCCAACACCCAAGTATGTATAACTATTCTTCATTGAGATGTTTCACGATGCTTCCATCCATGAGCTGTACGTCTGTATCGTAATTAGGTGTGTGACCCCGCTTACAATGTATGTTAGCACACTTATTCAGTCCGAATTATGCCAATAGCCTTCGAGTACCGATGGGCAGATATGAGGGCAGATTATAAACTGGTTGAAAGAGCAGCCCCCTATACTGGGTAGTTAATGGTGGTCTCTTCGGAGCCTAATCTTGAAAGTGAAGTACATATTTACGTTTAGCTTCATTGAAAAGCTTCCTATTGACCTAACCAACACGGTTAGATCCACTGGCATCATTCAAGGTTTGAAACTTACATGAAACATTCAAAAGTTTTAGTTTTCTTAAGAGAACCCTCCTGAAAATGGGAAAAACGCCAAAAAACCATCTTTTTTCTATTCATGCTAAAAGAATGCGGTTTTGGCATTCAACGTGGAATACTTTGAAACTTACGGGAACTATCGGATAATTTATATTTTTCCAATACACTCCCAACTTATTGCTACTGAGCTTCAGCATGCAATAACTATTTCTTTGCATAAAAACCGCCCGGAGGTCTAAAGACCTAAGGAATCACAGCAAAAAGTTCGCCAACTATTTAACAGAGAAAAAAGGATAGGAAATTGGGGCAACTACCATGAAGTTCTTATTGAATACAAAAGATCTCTGAAAAAAGTCAAAATAAACTCATGCAGGAAACGCTGTCAAGATGTTGAAAACACATCTGAGGGAGCAAGACTTCATCGTATTCTAGCGAAGAAACCCACTTTTACCAAAACCGTTGAAGCTCAACCGCTCCACGGGAAAGGAATTTAGACCAATTAGCCTGTTATCGTTTGTCTACTAAAGATAATAGAAAGACTAATATGATTTCATGCCAACCAGTATGCTGCGTATCATGTTGCCAGCATGTTAGTATCAATTATTCAGTCAAGATCTACATTACCTTCACCAGGCGCTGTTGTATTGAGTGGAAGCTAAAAGGATCTATGGTAGAACAATCCGTTCCAATAAATGTGTAATATTGATACAAAAAACCGCGCTAAACAACTGTACGAGTATCTGATGTGGTCAGTATTTTTTCACTAACCTGAGTTGATAACTACATCA
Organism: Nineta flava; assembly: GCA_963920215.1. NCBI lineage: Eukaryota > Metazoa > Arthropoda > Insecta > Neuroptera > Chrysopidae > Nineta > Nineta flava. The sequence goes on along the minus strand of OY986043.1, from coordinate 49,584,963 downwards.
AACTATGTCATCAGTTGACTTCATTGAACGAAGATGTGTTTAAAAATGGAGGCGTATGACGGTTTCGCTTATATATAACAATTAATTGGTAAGTAATCTTTCTTTATAGTAGGTTGATTTAAAAAAAAAAAAGGTGTATTATCGTTTTTATTTACAGCATACTTGATGCTCTGGTTTATTGAAAATTAATACTATTAAAGTAGTTTGACAAATAATTATTCACAAGTAAGTAACATTATTATAACATAGCAAAACTATTTAAAGGGTTGATGAATCGTCGATTCTTAAGACGATAGGGCTTTACGATAACTATCCTTTTTTTTAAATAACATTTTCTGTTAATGTGATACCGATCAGCGCGGTTCAATTAACATTTAATTTTAACCTATGATGTATGTGAGAGTCACTCTTTGTACCCTTTCAACACGGGTGACAAACGGGTTAAAAAGGTAACCCCGTCCGGAAACCGCGAGATGAGGGTGAAAAATTCGCTTAACGTCGTACACCTGGGGGTAATGACGTCCTAAACGGGCTGCCTAGTGTTCAGTGACATACCGTAGCTTCGTGCGATAGTGATTCTCGTTTAATTTCGATGGACTGCTGCGATAGTGATACCCAATCCAATTAACGTTATTTTTTTGTTTTAGGTAAACCTCCAACTGAACGATCCCGACAGGGAGAAAGAAAGGAACCAATATTTAAAAAAAACTACAAACGTAACTGTAGCATGCGCTAATCGACGTATGGTTGCCAAAATGAAGCCGGCCACACAATGAAAACCAGAGGTAACTAAACACAGATATGACATGTATATGATTGTCGAAACTTGTTAACTCCGCGATAATATGCCACGAGGTACGACTTAATAATTCGATCGATCGGCGTTGATTTTGTTTATGTGATAAATAATTATTATCGCCGTCCGGCGTGATCACTCACAATGTGTCATATATTTAAAGCGACTTTTAAAATTGAAAAAACAAAAGTGTTTTCTACATGGTAGTTTGATCAGATATAGGCTAGAAAGATTAGATTTTCACTAATCGACCCAAAATAACATCAAATTAACAGAATAATTTGAAAAATTTCATTACCTACATCGCAACCCCACCAAAAATGGGAAAAATATCTCTAAAACTGACCTTTTCACTTCTATTCATGATAGAAAGATCGGGTTTTTTCCACTCAACGTGGAACAGGTTCAAAATAACAGAATTATTTGAAGGAAGAAAATTTTTCCATCACAACCCTTCGCACTTGGGAAAAACACCCCCAAAACCAACCCTTTTGTTCTATACATGCTAGAAAGGCGCAGTTTTTTGCAATCGACGCTAAATAGCTACAAATTAGGAAGTTATTTCGAAAACGTTTACGTTTTTCAGTTCTGTGCATGCTGAAATGATGGGATTAAAGTCAAGTTAACTGAATAATTTGAAAAATTTCATTACCTACATCGCAATATAACCCCCTCCCACCCGAAAATAGGAAAAACTCCCGTAAAACTGCCATTTCACTTAAATTCATGTTAGAGAGATGGGATTTTCTTTTTAAAATCAAATTAACGGATTACTTTGAAAAATTTCATTACCTACATCGCAAACCTCCTAAAATGAGAAAAACCCCTGAAACTGCCTTCACTTTCACATCTATTCATGTTAGAAAGATCAAGTTTTTTTTTATATAACGCGAAGATCAGGTCTCCTTTGTATATGCGAATCTAAAAAGAGTAAAGAAACGAAGCATGCTTTGCGTAACAAAACGCGTAGCGTTTTGTGCGAAGCCTTCGGCTTCGTATATTTAAGCCTTTCAAAAAGGAGTGATATCCGATCGAAATATAAATATAAGAATCGGCCGAGTTCTCGGGGAAATCCTTAATATAATAGTTCTTTCTTAAAAAGTGATGATATGAGAGTAAGGACCGAGCTATTTTGCTATTTACAAAGTAAATAGCTCCAGACTTCATATAATAGTTGCTTCTTAAAAAGTGATGATATGGAAGAAATGACCGACTTATTTACAAAGTAACTAGCTCTAGACTTCATATAATAGTTGCTCTTTATAAAGTGATGATACCTTATTAAAGAGTCGAGCTATTTACAAAGTAAATAGCTCGGTAAACTATTAACCAAAAAAAATTAATGAGGGGTAAATTGATTAAATGTAAGAAAAAATTTGTTTGAAATTTATTTCGTAAGTTGTCCCTTAGTATGTTTTTAAAATTTCATATAACGCGGCAAGTTATTTTTTCTGATGATTTCAAATATTTTAAAACTTGCCGTGTTATAAAACTTTCAAAACATACTAATATAAAACTTACGAAATAAATTCATCAATTTACCCCTCATTAATTTTTTTAGTAAATATTTTACCGAGCTATTTACTTTGTAAATAGCTCGGCTCTTTAATGGGATATCATCGCTTTTTAACGAGCAACTATTATATGAAGACTAGAGCTATTTACTTTGTACATAACTCGGTCCTTTCTTCCATATCATCACTTTTTAAGAAGCATCAATTACATGAAGTCTAGAGCTCGGCTCTTACTCTCATATCATCACTTTTTAAGGAGGAACTATTACATTTACAGAACTCGGCCCTTTTTTACATTTATGTTTTTGGTCGGATATCACTACTTTTTGAAAGGTATATATATATATATATATATATATATTATCAGAAATGAAGAAGGCGATTTTATTGGTGAAGCTGATGATAAATTATATCGCTGGGAAAGATATTTCTCAAGAATGCTCAATGTAAACGAAGAATATAGCGAACAAGTGCAAACAGAAAGCCAAGACATTTCGCAGGAAATCCCTAGTTTAACAGAAATTAAAAGCATTATACGGAGGCTAAAAAATAATAAGTCGTCTGTGGAGAACGGTATAACGGCAGAAATGCTAAAAGATGGAGGTGATGCATTACAAAATACAATTAGTGAATTTATATGTGAAGTGTGGAAGCAAGAAAAAATGCCATCGGGTTGAAATGGAGCGCTGCTACTACCCTTATTTAAAAAAGGAGACAAAACGCTGTGTGCAAACTATAGAGGAATTGCACTGTTAGACATTACCTACAAAATATTGGCAATAACAATAAAGGACAGACTGGAAAATTTGATTAAAAATGAAATTGGGGACTATCAGTGTGGTTTTCGTAGTAACAGATCAACTATTGACCAAATTTTTATAATAAGGCAGATTCAAAACAGCAGTTATGATCAAAATCTCCCACTTTACATTGTGTTCATTGATTTTAAACAGGCATATGACTCCGTAAACAGGAAAAAGCTTTACGAGGCGATGGAAAACTTAAATATACCAGCAAAATTGATAAGGCTCGTAAAAATGACACATAACGATACCAAAAACGAAATTCTGGCTGATGGCTTCGTCTCAAGAGGACTTGACGTCAAAAACGGCTTAAGGCAAGGAGATCCGCTATCTACCACACTATTTAACATACTGTTGGAAGTTGTAATTAACGAGACTGGGATAAACGCTAAAGAAACATTGTATGACCATTGTAACCAATGCTTGGCTTATGCAGACGACATCACAATCCTTGCAAGAACCAAAGAAAACATTGTAGCCGCCTATAAAATCCTCAAACGAGCACGGAAATCGACTTGGAAATCGACTTCAAGATTCCAAAAAGAGGATGAGTAATCGACTTCAAGAGTCCGAAGAGAGGATGAGCAACAGACTTCAAGGGTCGAATGAGCAAATGAGCAACCAACTGGAAGAGAGGATACAAACCGTACAATACGAGTTGGGGGAGCGAATGGTGGACCTGAGGGACGCGTGCATACATCGTATCGACAAAATCACTACCGAAGTCGAGGCTGTGAAAACGGACATTATCAACATTAAAACCGACGTCGAAGAGACCCGTACACAAATGAAAACGATGAACGAACAATACAATAAAGTCGTGGATGACATTATACGGATCGAAGAGCGTCAAACACAGCAACTTTGAGACATGCGTATTGATCCACAAGAAGTGAATACAGTCATTCGCTCCGCCGCATTGGACACATCGACGCTTCTGTCCATCATCCGGAGTTCAGTGGTAGACCGACTGAAGATCCAGTAGTTTTTTGAACAGAGCGACGGTATTATTACGACAAACGCATCTGCCAGTAGACTGTTGGATTGATATGGTCACAAAAAAATTAACAGGACCGTGGGTTGGGCTACAGCTTCGATGAATGGAAGTGGCAGTTGGAAAGCTTCTTCAACAGTGTCGGAAGAAAAGCAAAAGCCGAACTGGAATTGATGACCGTTTCCCAACCCACAGGATTAAAGACAGAAGCGTTCGTAAATATGAAGTTGCAGCTGTTCAGAAGAGTGCACGCCGACAGGAATATTGATGACGCCTTAATATTGAATTTACTACGCGACAACGTACGACCGCTGGTGAAGATTTCAAATCCAAAATCATTCGATGAGCAACGTATAACCGTCAGAACACTGGATGAAGATCCAGCGAGGAATCGGCAAGAACCACCAGCAAGAGCACCACCACGTCCAAGCAGTCCAGGAACGTGCTTCGCATGCCACCAATTGGGGCACATTAGTTGAAACTGTCCCAGAAGGGGACAACAAAATAGACCTGGGCCGTCTGGAAACTAATTCCAGGATCAATGAGGGAGGAAATTGGTTCTGGGGTACACGTTAACCTCCACAAAAACGTACAACATTGGCGTGAACACCAACAAGTACCTATTCATTTAACAACAATGGAGATCAAGGACTCACACCAGAATGGGCCAATTGTGGAAGTTGATGTGGGTGATAGATCAATATTGGCACTGATCGATAGTCAAGCATCACACAATTTTATAAGTGAAGAATTGGCAAGAAGTATTGGTAAATGGCACCCTGTCAGAGATAGTACAGGGAGTGGAGCCACAAGCAATAATACTTTCAAGATTCTTGGGAAAATGTGCATGGATGTGATGATATCAAGAATGAAGTTCAATGTTGTTGTTCTTAACAAAAAATGGTGTGAGCATCGATTACCGGAGTGGTATAATTTACTTGGGGTGTGATAAGAGAGTCCGCATTGCATGGAGAAAACCAGATGGAGCCCATAGAGACATGGCAGCGTTTAATGATGCATTGGGCGAGTTACAAATTAAACTCCTTGAGAACCAAGAGCAGTTAAAAGATGTCATTCGGCGACATCCCAGCGTTTTCGGCAAAGTTGGAGGGACAAAAACGATCACACATAAAATTGAGATTACGAAGAATTCCCCCATTAAGTTATGACCATACCCGTACAACAATGAAAAACAACGGGTATTGGAAGAGATGATTGAAGAGATGGAAGGCGATGGCATTATAGAACCATCCACATCGCCTTGAGCCGCACCCGTCGTATTGCCGAAGAAGAAAGATGGTACTTTTCGATTGTGCGTCGATTATAGAAAATTGAACGAGATCACAAAGAGCAATGCGTTTCCGATTCCAGATCTGCAAGACATGTTGAGAAAAGTCAATGGAGCAAAAATATTTTCTACATTGGATCTTCAGAATGGTTATTGGCAAATTGAGGTGGAGCCACAATCGAAAGAGTACACAGCATTTACCACCCCAAGAGGTCTCTATCAATTTCGCGTCATGTCGTTTGGACTGAAGAATGCTCCAGCTACGTTCCAGAGTTTAATGAACGAAGTACTATCTGGATACATAGAAGATTTCTGCCAAGTTTACCTGGATGACGGACTAATCTACAGTCGATCAGTCAAGGAACATTTATATCACCTGGATCTTGTACTTGAAAGACTAGAACAACATGGGTTGACATGTAAACCAAGTAAATGTGTCATTGGCAGCATCAAAGTCAAATACCTGGGACATATTTCGAGCGAAGACGGCATTGACAGAGAGGGAGAGAAGAACGAAGCTATAAGAAATCACCCTGTACCGAGAACACGAAGACAACTTCGACAATTTTTGGGATTATGTGGTTGGTAAAGAAGCTTCGTGAAAGCTTCCTGAGCGAAATGTTAAAGAAGAACATAAAGTGGCGCTGGCTAACATTACATCAGGAGGCGTTCGAGAATCTCAAGTCATCAATAGTAAATGCACCGAAACTAGCACATCCAGATTTTAAGAAGACGTTTTGTTTAAATACGGATGCTAGTGACGTCGGACTGGGTGCAATATTGTTCCAAATGGAAGATGATGGCAAGACAAGGAGAATAATAAATTACGCCAGCAAGAAGCTTGGACCCACAGAGAGAAAGTACGCCACGACAGAAAAGGAATGTCTCTCGATAATCTGGGCATTGAGAAAGTTTCCCAATTGTTACTGGGGGCAGAAATGAAGAAGCCTGGGGATTAGTAGATACAAATTGAAGAAGAGCCTCAAGAGATTCAAGAATGGGCCAATGAACGAGGCCAAGAACGTAAAGAAACTGAAGAGAGAGCTCGGCAAACAATATTGGCCAATGCCGAAGAAAACGACCAATTGGAGACGGGACTCAGTTATCAACCTGGAGAGTCCGTCTGGATGCGTAATCAAGTGCTCAGCAGTAACGTGGAGGGTGTCCATAGTGGATTGGCACTATGTTTTGGATACAGTGCCTCCCACGAAGATACATGGAGGTCTCTTGAAGCCAGCCAGTGCAAGGACCACCGCCAATGGGAATCTGGGAAGATTGAGTGTGGGGAACGAGTTGTTCGGCCAATTACTTCCAGATCGATTGGGGGGTCAAAGGCATGGAGGTGATGGAAGATGACGGGATGTACCAAGTGTGGACGAGCCAGAGGCCATAGCAATAGAACCAGGGTAAAACTTGCGGCCCAGACGACAGGCAATCAACACTAGGCGCCTTTGATGAAGAGTGAAGAACTTGTAATGTGTACGTACACTTTTAAGTTATGCTAGCTAGCTAAATGTACTAGTGCAATTCGAATAGTTCAAATAGTTCTTAAGTTCATATTGGTCGACCAAATATAATAGGAAATTAGAAAATGTGTGTTGGAGTCTAGAGGGGGAGATTTTGTTGTAATGAAAATTATTGAGAATAATTTTTCTGGATCCAACACACATTTTAATTATGAAATAGAAAAATAACAAGTAAAATATTACGAAAAATATTTAACAAAACAATATTTTTCTTTTACAAAAGAAAATAATCTAGTTCGATTTATTTTTTTTCTTAAGCTAAGTTTTTTTTAAGTCGAAAATTGAAAAGTAAACAATATTTGCTTTTGATTTAAATGTTTTCTTTAAAAAAAAAAAAAAATTGAAAAAAAAATTATCAGATATAATTTAATTTAAAAAAATCAAAGGTCATACAAATTGAATGTTTTTGATAAATAACATAAATAGATACACAAATAAATAATTTTGTATAAACAAGATTCAGTAAACAAGCTTGTTATGAATGTATCATAAAATTTGTGTATAAATTTTTAATTCACAGTGGCCGTGTTTGTTAAGTACACGGTTAAATATTAAACAGAATGGGTGTCGCGCAGTTTCGATGCCTAGTAGAGTATTATAATTTTTAATTAATTTTATAAATAATCCGAACCACCGAATACGGCCGTGGTTGTTGATAAACTAAATCATTCTAGAATATCCATGTAAAAATATGTTTTCACAAAAATATATATTTCTTAAACATCAACAACTAGATTCTAGAATCACCCATGGCGGGTATAAAAGAGCCACGACCACTGCGAGTTTAAAATCAAATATTGTCTGATTAGTTTCAAAGTTTAAAATCGACTATTGTCTGATTAGTTTCAAAGTATATATTCGACTGTTGTTTGATTCGGTTAAAAGTAATTCAAAGTTTGACATTGTGTTGAAAAATTAAAATAATTGTTGAAAAACAAATTGGATTCTCATTTTTTTTAAGCAATAAAATCAGGTTTTTTTTTTGTTTCGTAAAAACTTGTAATTTAATTTTTTTCCCCTTTCTATAAAAAAAAACGTGCGTGTCATTTCAATTATAAAATATTTAGTAAAACCTTTTACTAATATATTTTTTTTTGTTTTTGTCGAGTATCGGAATCATTTGCAGGTTCGGGCAGCGCTCCTTTGAGGTACAAAGAGAGCCAAGATACCACGACAATACAAATCCATAATTCGCCCAACGGTAACGTATGATTCCGAGTTATGGAAATTAAACCAAAAAGAGAAGGATATCCTGAATATATGGGAAAGAAAAATTTAGGAACCATATTTGGAGGACGAAAAGTGGCAGATTTCTGGGAAAGAAGGCCAAACCAGGAACTTTACCAACTGTTTAAAGAACCATGTGTTACAAACGGCATAAGAGCACAGAGGCTGAGATAGTTGGGTCATGTTTTTCGACAACCTTTGGATAGAGCAACAAGACAAGTGCTGACAAGAGGGCTTGGAAGGATTTGGAAGAACTAGGAATTCAAAACTAGAAGCAAGTAGCCCAAAATAGAAGCAGATGAGACAAATCCTCTTTAAAGCAAAGGGCCTGAAGTGTTGATCGTTCAAAATTTATAGTTTTCTCTACCAGAAAGTTTTTTATTTGTTAATTTCTGAAATGTTTATTGTTATAAGTTGAAAGTTCATAGTTCATCGATTTGTTTTGTGTAAAAGTCCATTAATTAGTTATTTTTGAAAGTCTGTGAATTGTTCAATACCTGAAACGTATAGTTTGTTAGTACTTGAAAGTTTATAATCTGTTGTGTCGAAATTTCTTAAATTGGTGTTTTTAAAATCGTGGAGATTGATTACCTTAAGTTTTTAATGTAAAGAGTGTTATTTCTGAAAATTCTATAAGCTGTTAAGTGTTAAAAAGGTCATAAGTGTTATTGATTTTTAAAAATTGGTGGTCTGCTGAATGCCTGAACTTTATTGTTTGCTATTTTAGGTTACATATTTTATTAAAGGTTAAGTGTTACCGTTTATAAAATCGATGTCTATAAACAATTTATGGATTGTGTGTGACTGTTAACAGACTGTTGATTTTCAGGGGTTTATGGTTCAAGATATAAATATAAACATACTAAGCACTGAGCTGAATTGCAAATATCAGAAGCAGATGGAGACAAGTCTCCTTTAAGCCAAGGGCCTTGTAGGCCTGTAGTGCTGTTATATATATATATATATATATATATATATATATATATATATATATATATATATATATGGCTGATCAAGCCCTTTCATTTGATCCCCATATCATAGGGGTTAATGTGGAAATTGTAAATCTCCATTTGCGGCTGCCGCCATATTGGGTTTAGAATGACTTTACTTTACTTATTGTGTTTCACTCATCAATCCCTTTCATTTGATACCCATATCATAGGGGTTAATGTTGAAATTATAAATCTAAATAATTTTGGGTCGGCGCCAAAAAATTTCCATCGAAATGGGAGAAGGGTCGATCTGATTTTCGGTTAATAGTAAAAACTACCCATTAACGGATTTGACCTTACTTTTTGTTATAGAACACACAAAAAAATAGCTCTTTATCTGTTTTATCCTTTTAAGAAGGAACTATTATTTGTTGAAAAGTTTTAATAATTAGTGTTATCCCTTTGAAGTATTCTTAAGTAATGATAACAATTTAACATGCAAAATACATTTATAGTGAATATCATCCAATCAGAAAGGACTCGCATACATAACAACGAATCCGATGGATATCAGATCGATATATGCTTTATAATGTTAAATAATTAAAACGAAAATTGTAAAAATTTCCTTTTTTCCGATACAAATTTCCAGTTTTCGCAATTTTTTCGTCGGTACTGGATCTACCTGTATGCCAAATATCAACTTTACAGGATATCTGGTGTAGGCCCTACGATTTTATCCTGTATAATGAAAATTATGGGCGTACCCGCTATTTTACTGTTTTTGAATCGAAATAACTTTTTAACTGTATATTCCTTAACGGAGATTGAAAAAACAGTCTCTTATAATTTCCCAAATAGCTTATATTCGAAAAATCAGCACTGTTGCTCGTTTCGTTCAGAAGATATTTCAGGGTCAAATCACCTCTGATATTTCCTGTAGTAATAGCACTGTAAGTGAGAAGGCCAAATGTCCCTTAAACTCGGCCTTGCGAACTACCGTGCTCTAGATTATTTTTGTTCAAATTTTTCTTCATTCACATTTATTCCTGTTAACTTTACTCTTATTAAAATTACTCTTATATTGTCTCAGGACATGTTACTCGTTGCTAATTTGGTGAAAGTTTCACCGTATAAATTAGCTAGTCGTAATTTACTCTTACAAGTACTCTGACAAGTAGAAATAGATAGAAAGTCGAGATCAATAGACAAAAATGAAAATAAATAGAAAATTAACTAAATTAAAATATAATAAATTTTAAATTATATTGTTAAAATTTTTCTTCATTCACACTTATTCCTGTTAACTTTACTCTTATTAAAATTACTCTTACATTGTCTCAGGATATGTTACTCGATGCTAACTTGGTGACAAAAGTATTTGGTTTCACAAAATTATTTAATTATGTGTAAATCAAATTAGTAACCGTTTAGTCCCTATATAGTAAAAATATATATATCAGTAGCGTAGTCTGATATATTTAGGTTTTTTAAATCTAGTATGAAAATGTTTTGTAATGCTATGTTAATATATTTTTTTTAAAGAATTGTTTAGTTTTAAAAGAAAATGAGTAAACTTGTACTATTTTTGTTACATATACTTTGAAAAGGTTTCAACTATTTTATCGAAATTTAAGTGTGCATTTTCTATTAAGTGTTTAAAATTATTTAATGATTCTGAAATATTTAGATCAAACTCAAGGCCCCGTCCTCTTAATACCTTTACGCCAAATTGAATTCAATTTCGGGCCAAGCATTGAATTCAAAACAGAACTTCTGATTTGCACTTGGACTCTATCATCGTTGGTTTAGCTGTATTGTTTATTTTTCAAATAAAATAAACCCTTTCAAATATTTTGTTTCTTTTATTTTGAGTTTAAATTTATGCAATTGATACCAAATAAATAAATAAATATATATCATTACTGTTTACTCATATTCCAATTGGTTGGGTTAATTTAAAACACTCAACCAAAATAACTGCAGTAATCCGAGCCAAAAACATAAAATAACTACAGTGCAACACCGTTCGATCATGGAACCATTCCACCCTAAGAAGGTCTATAGATACATAGGGCTCCTTGTAGGTTTCACGGAATAATTAAAGACTTGTTGATCAATTTCGATTTTTACAGTAGGTTTATTCAAACCTTTACGCTTCCAATATCATCAACCTCCGTAACTATTTGAAAAAAATTAGTAGGATCATTTTTTACGGTTTCAGCATTTGGCATATTCTAAGGCTTTGTACAAGGTATTTCAAATCTAAAAACTACAAAGATTTCCATTACCAATAAGATATTAAGCACCGATATTTTGTCGCCATATAATTCAGACACAAACAAATAGGAGGCCAACAAAAAGTTTCTTATTTCAAATATTATCAAAACGGTAAATACAACCACATTAAGATGTCATGGTATCTTGGCTCTCTTTATCCCACAAAAGGAGCGCTACCCGAATCTGTAACAGATTCCGATACTCGACAAAAAATATATATTAGTAAAAGTTTTACTAAATATTTTTTAACTGGAACGACACGCATAGTGTTTCACCGAGGCTACGAGGTAACCTCGCCTCGCCTCGGCCCTCGGTTACGAGGCACGAGGCGAGGCGAGGTTCAAAATTTTAATCCTCGTTACTAACCGAGGCGAGGCGAGGTATATTGTCCCAAAAACCTCGCCTCGGCCGAGACGAGGAAATTGCCTCGGCCGAGGCAAATTTACAAAAAGTAAATTTAAAACAAAAAAATATAGTGATACATGAAGCAATAGATAGATTATTTGGCAAATATTTTTCAAATGTCCAGCGATCCTACCTAAAATATAGGTAGAAGTATAAAATTATAGAGAATTTTACTATTTCTAACTGAATTCCTCAAACGTTTTTGCCATCTTATTTTAACATAGTTTGATAGCGTATCTGAGTTACTTTTTTGCAAGTAGGCAACTTGTATACCACATGTTTCAAATTATCACATAAGCGTATTTTCTTAATGCTTAAATTGTATTTTTAATTATAACTAATGGATAAATCAAACAACACCATTTATAGTACACATATTTACATATCATATATAATAAATCTATTGTCCCAAGAGATTAACCTGCACCGAGACCACTGCAATATCTCTATCACACAGGTGCGGAATAGGTACTGCGTTAAGACCCCTGTACACCAGGCAAGCTCTTGGATTATTAGTCGCGGAAATAACTTTAATCCCCGACCCATTTAGACCTCTGATGCCGTTCGCATATATATATGGTTCTTGCACCAGAGCAATGTTGATATTGTCGGAAGCTAGCCTTTTGCTCAAAATTGCTGCGGCTGCTCCGCTGTGGTGTAAATTAATTTGGATGAAACTCGCCATAATTAGTTTACGTTTAATAGTTAAGTTGATGGTGGTTTGGGCTCGCTTTTCTTCTTCCTCCTCTTCTTCGCGGACCTCCATCCATCTTTACGTGCGGACTCTGATGGCAGTAAGTCCGCCTCTACGGAAAGTGTGGCAGAGGGAATAGTAGTAGATGCTTCACATTCCTGAGCACCAGCCACCGCCCCACCAGCCACAGCTTTCTTCTCCTTTAGATCTGAAAAGGTGACTCTGGCAACCGCCCCAAGTGTTGCGGCCGCTATCGGTCTCACCCCTTCTAGAACCTTTGTTGCAACGGCACCTTTGGCATTGTCAAAAGTCTTTGGCGCCGGTTTACATACAAATTGAATGTTTTTGATAAATAACATAAATAGATACACAAATAAATAATTTTGTATAAACAAGTTGCGTAACCAGAATAAACAAGCTTGTTATGAATGTATCATAAAATTTGTGTATAGATTTTGAATTCACACTGGCCGTGTTCATTAAGTCGCTGGTTAAATATCAACCAAGCGGGGTGTAATATGGTTCGAACCTCGGAAAGGTTTTATAATTTTCAATTAATTTTATAAATAATCTGAACACTCCGACTACATCCATGGTTGTTGATATACTAAAATATTCTAGAAGCCTCCATGCGAAAATATATTGTCAAAAAAATATTTATTCAAAAAAAACAATCATATTCTAGAACGATCCATGGGGGGTATATAAACCGGTGACCAGTGTCGATTCAAATCAGTTTAAAATCGACCATTGTCCGATTAGTTTCAAAGTTTAATATCGACTATTGTCTGATTAGTTCAAAGAATATAATTGTTGTTCAATCCAGATCAAGTTAAAGTTGGAAATTGTACAAGTAATTCAAAGTTTGACATTGTGTGAAAAAAATTAAAATAATTGTTGAAAAAGAAATTGGTTAATAATTTTTTTGAAAGCAATAAAATCAGTTTTTTTTTTGTTTCGTAAAAACTTGTTTTAATTTAATTTAATTTTTTTTTTCTTTTCTTTAAAAAAAAAAACGTGCGTGTCGTTTCAATTACAAAATAATTAGTAAAATCTTTTACTAATATATATTTTTTTGTTTTTGTCGAGTATCGGAATCATTTGCAGGTTCGGGCAGCGCTCCTTTGAGGTATAAAGAGAGCCAGGATACCGCGACAAGTGGCGACCGTGACAGGACCAGGAGACGCACGGTAGAAGAAAAGAATTACAATGGCAAGCCGCAGCATCCCCATGCCACGATTGCGTGAGATGATGGAGGCCGAAGGGCTAGACAGCACTGGCACTAGAGAGGTCTTACAGGCAAGATGGGAGGAGCACCAATCTAGGCAACAAGGAACACCGACTTCAAGGACTCAAGGAACAGCCAATCCCACATCAGAACTACGTAGAAGTGTGGTTTCCGATCCGGAGGAGTCAGCTGCAGCAAACATGGAGAAGATGCTTGCAGCATTGATGACAAAGCTCAATAAATTGGACAAGACAATGGGCGAACGACTTCAAGGATGCGAGGAGAGGATGGGCAACCAGCTTCAAGAATCTAATGAAAGATTGGCCAACCAACTTCAGGAATCCGAAGAAAGGATGAGCAATGAACTTGAAGGAGGAATCGGAAATCGACTTCAGGAATCTGAAGAAAGAGTGGGCGAACAGACATAAGGTAAGTATAATGCAACAAGTCCAACAAGAGCTGAAAGAGCTGAAAGAGGACTTGTCGGAGCGAATGGAGAACCTAAGAGAAGTGTGCGTACGACGTATCAGCCAAACAAGCACTGATGTCGAGGCTGTGAAAGCTGACATCACGAATAGCAAAGCCGATGTCACTGTAACCCGCACACAAATCGAAGGCATAGAAAGCAACGTAACCACACGACTTGATGGCATGGAAACGAAGATGAACGAACAATACAATAAAGTCGTGGATGACATTATACGGATCGAACAGCATCAAGCACAGCAACTCGAGACATGCGTATTGATCCTCAAGAAGTGAATACAGTCATTCGCTCCGCCGCATTGGACACGACGACGCTTCTGTCAATTATGCCAGAGTTCAGTGGTAGACCGGCTGACGATCCAGTAGTTTTTTTGAACAGAGCGACGGCATTACTACGACAAACGCACCTACCAGTAGATTGTTGGGTCGAAATGGTGACAAAGAAATTAACAGGACCAGCCAGAGATTGGGCATTAATGAATCGTGGGTTGGGCTACACCTTCGACGAATGGAAGTGGCAGTTGGAAAGCTTCTTTAACAATGTCGGAAGAAAAGCCAAAACCGAACTGGAACTGATGACCGTTTCCCCACCCACAGTATTGATGACGCGGTGCCCATAATATTGAATTTACTACGCGACAACGTACGACCGCTGGTGAAGATTTCGAATCCAAAATCATAAGATGAGCTACGTATAATCGTCAGAACACTGGATGAAGAGCTAGCGAAGAATCGTCACGAACCACCAGCAAGAGCACCACCACCACCACCACGTCCAAGCAATTCAGGAACGTGCTTTGCATGCCACCAAGTGGGGCACATTAGTCGAAACTGTCACAGAAGAGGACAACAAAATAGACCTGGGTCGTCGGGAAACTAATGCCAGGATCAATGAAGGAGGAGATTGGTTCTGGAGAAAATATTAACCTCCACAAAGCCACACATCGGCGTGAACACCAACAATTACCGGTTAAACACAATGGAGACCAGGAACTCACACCAGAATGGACCAATTGTGGAAGTTGATGTGCGTGGAAGATCAATATTGGCACTGATCGATAGTCAAGCTTCACACAATTTCATAAGTGAAGAATTGGCAAGAAGTATTGGTAAATGGCATCCTGTCAGAGATAGTATAGGGAGTGGAGCCACATGCAATAATACTTTCAGAATTCTTGGGAAAATGTGCATGGATGTGATGAAATCAAGAATGAAGTTCAATGTTGAAGTAATGGTTGTACCTGGCCTACGAAACCACTTAATACTTGGTCATGCATTTTTAACAAACAATGGTGTGAGCATCGATTACCGGAGTAGTATAATTTACTTGGGGTGTGATAAGAGAATCCACATCGCATGGAGAAAACCAGATGGAGCCCATAGAGAAGTGGCAACAATTAACAACGCATTGGGCGAGTTACAAATTAAACTCCTTGAGAACCAAGAGCAGTTAAAAGATGTCATTCGGCGACATCCTAGCGTTTTCGGCAAAGTTGGAAGGACGAAAACGATCACACACAGGATTGAGATTACGAAGAATTCCCCCATTAAATTACGCCCATACCCGTACAACAATGAGAAGCAACGGGTATTAGAAGAGATGACTGAAGAGATGGAAGGCGATGGCATTATAGAACCATCCACATCGCCTTGGGCCGCACCCGTCGTATTGCCGAAGAAGAAAGATGGTAATTTTCGATTATGCGTCGATTATAGAAAATTGAACGACATCACAAAGAGCAATGCGTTTCCGATTCCAGATCTACAAGAAATGTTGAGAAAAGTCAATGGAGCCAAAATATTTTCTACATTGGATCTTCAGACTGGTTATTGACAAATTGAGATGGAGTCACAATCGAAAGAGTACACAGCATTTACCACCCCAAGAGGTCTCTATCAATTTCGCGTCATGTCGTTTGGACTGAAGAATGCCCCAGCTACGTTCCAGAGTTTAATGAACGAAGTACTATCTGGATACATAGAAGATTTCTGCCAAGTTTACCTGGATGACGTACTAATCTACAGTCGATCTGTCAAGGAACATTTATATCACCTGGATCTTGTACTTGAAAGACTAGAACAACATGGATTAACTTGTAAACCAAGCAAATGTGCCATTGGCAGCAGCAAAGTCAAATACCTGAGACACATATTGAGCAAAGACGGCATTGACAGAGAGAATGAGAAGAACGAAGCTATAAGCAATCACCCTGTACCAAGAATACGACGACAATTACGACAATTTTTGGGATTATGTGGTTGGTAAAGAAGCTTCGTGAAAAACTATGAAGATATAGCTGCACCTCTGAGCGAAATGTTAAAGAAGAACATAAAGTGGCGCTGGCTTACATTACATCAGGAGGCGTTCGAGAATCTCAAGTCATCAATAGTAAATGCACCGAAACTAGCACATCCAGATTTTAAGAAGACGTTTTGTTTAAATACGGATGCTAGTGACGTCGGACTGGGTGCAATATTGTTCCAAATAGAAGATGATGGCAAGACAAGGAGAATAATAAATTACGTCAGCAAGAAACTTGGACCCACAAAAAGAAAGTACGACAGAAAAGGAATTTCTCTCGATAATTTGGGCATTGAGGAAGTTTCGAGGATATCTGGAAGGAAGACACTTCAAATTATATACAGATCATGCAGCGCTCCAATGGCTGAACAAAACTAAAGATAGTGGAGCAAAATCGACAAGATGGGCATTGACATTGGGAGCCTATGATTACGAGATAATTCACGTCCCCGGAAAAGATAATCAAGCCGCCAACTCCTTGTCCAGACAACCACAGGGCAAGGCTGAAGATGAAGAAGTGGAGGACATTCCGGAGAGGGTGATTGAAAAGAGTGCAAAAATACCAATAACCCTCAACGTAATCGAAGTGGAAACACCCACACTTGATGATATTCGACGATGGCAGGATGATGATCGTGATGTGACTGCCATCAGAAGATACATCGTAGATAACAATAGTCCACTGAGAAGAAATCTACGTCGACGAGTGGACAGAACAAGATCTAATTACACCGTAGCTGTCGGTATCCTCTGGTACCACAGTCAACAGATGGTACAAGAAGTGCCAGTGGTTTCCGAAGAACGCCGACTTGGTTTTCTAAGAAGATATCACGACAGTGATGAAGCAGCACACCCTGGATGGTGAGAAACGTATCGTCAAATCCGTAACTGCGTCTACTGGTATGGGATGCAAGATAACATACGCCAATATGTAAAAGGATGTGATACGTGTGCTAGAGTGAAGCCACTGAACAAGAAATCAAGTTCAGCAATGAGAAGTCGAAGACCAACTTCACCATGGGAGGTAGTCAGTATCGACTTGATGGGTCCATACCCATGCACATCACGTGGAAAGACGAATATATTGGTGGTGACTGATTTTTTCACTAGATGGATCGAAGCATTTCCATTGGGGGCCACGTTGACCTCGAAGATAGCCCAAGTACTGAAAGACGAAGTATTTAGTCGTTATGGATATCCAAGAGCAGAACTTAGTGATAATGGTCCCCAGTTCCGATCAAAAGAATGGAAAGCATTGAACAAAGATTGGAACACAGAGATATGGACTACACCAATAAACCATCCACGAGCCAACCCCACGGAAAGACAGAACCAAGAGTTAAAAAGTTGTTGCTTTTGCATCTGTTGAATCAAGAACATAAACATTGGGACCAACAACCTCACAAGTCATTGTTCGCAATAAGAAATCGAATTAATAGAACAACTGGTTTTTCGCCTGCCCAATTGTTTCTGGAGGCAGAAATGAAGAAGCCTGGGGATTGGCAGATACAAACAGCTGAAGAGGAGGAGAACGACCAAGTGGAAACGGGATTCAGTTATCAACCTGGAGAGTCCGTCTGGATGCGCAACCAAGTGCTCAGCATTAAGGTGGAGGATGCCCATAGTGGACTGGCACCAAAATGGAAAGGGCCTTACAAAGTGCTGAGAAGTTTACCAGCTGGGATATATGTTTTGGATACAGTGCCTCCCACGAAGATACATGGAGGTCTCTTGAAGCCGGCCAGTGCAAGGACCGCCGCCAATGGGAATCTAGGAAGATTGAGTGTGGGGAACGAGGTGTTCGGCCAACTACTTCCAGATCTGTATAATATACTAGCAATACTTTTTATTTACTTGTCTCATCAGTGCAATATGGTGGCATACCAGTACAATATGGCATCGGATTCATGACGTCATGAGTACTGACCAGTATACTGTGTTATATTTCGGAACACACACCATGTCATGGCATACTATGCATAGACAGTAATAGATGCACTACACAATGTTGCTATTGGGTCTTTTTTAATTTACGTAGTGTATATACCACTGACCTCCATCAGTCTTATAAATAGTGGAGGTCAATGATATATTACGGGGTGAGCCATTAAAAAATTGGAATTTAATTTTGCTATAACATGAAAACGCATGGATATTTTTAAATGGAGCGGAGTCAAATCGCAGCTTCGAGGTGGCCAATTGACATCAGCATTTCGGCTGATTATGCGATTTTCGAAAACAGTGCGCAAAAGATTCAATGTTGCGTTAGCTGTGTGGCACGTTGCACCGCCCTGTTGAAAAAAACTGCGTCTATGTCTTCCTCTTCAATTTTGGGAAACAAAAAATCTCTTAGCATGGCGCAGGAGCGAACGCCATACACGGTAACGGCGTTTTCTTGCTCATTTTCAAAGAAAAACGGCCTTATAATGCCGCCAGACCAAAATCCGCACCAGATAGTCACTCATTTTTGATGCATTGGTTTCTCCATGATGACGTGTGGCTTTTCCGAGCCCCAGATACGACAATTTTGCTTATTGACGTATTCTCCTAGGTGGAAATGAGCTTCATCAGAAAATATTATTTTTCGGTAAAAATGCTCATCTTCGATCAAGCGGTCTTCAGCCCATTGAGAGAACCGAAAACGCACTGGATGGTCATTTGGCTTCAGCCCTTGCACTCATTGGACTTCTCAAAGAAGTGTGTGAAATATTTATTCTTGAGAACGACGACGAGTTGATGGTTGTTCACACACACTCTGAGCAAGAGCAGCGATGTTTTCGGTTGAACACGCTGGACGAGTACATATACGTGTTTTTTTTCCAACAACGATCCTGTTTCACGAACTCGCTTCACAAATTGATCCACAAACTGCGTTTTTGGCACATCCTTTTTGTCAAATTTTTTTCGTAAATTTCGTACAGTTTGAGTAGAAGACTCACCATTTGGAAAGTTTTTACTATTTCCCAACTTTGTTCAAGCGAAAAGCGACCAATTTCGTAAATTTCAAACAAAAAACTAACTTTCTGTCACATCGGAACTGTCATCAAACCTTCCAACATCAAAATAACTTATAGTTCAAATTCCAAACGTTAGATGGCCCAACTTGTACATCATATATGATATACACATATTACGCCTAACGGCTGTTATTGGAGTGATTACATGTGTTGTTGTTTTTATTACATTACATTGGGTATGTTCCAAAATTTGCTGCGAGCGGGGGCAGTGCTTCACCGCGTTCCCGATTCATGACAGCACGCTGCAGCAGTACTGTGAAAAAAATGACGTCATGAATTTTGTGATGTGACTGCTGCCACTGAAAAGGTGAAGCAGTGAAAGCAATGAACATGGTGGCGTGCTGTAAGTGCTGTGAACCGCGTTCCAATTTTCACGGCTGCAGTAGCAGTAGCAGTGCGCTTGCAATTTTGGAACGCTGTTCGCAGCGTGATTCATGGCGTTAACACTCACAGCGCTGGCAGCAAATTTTGGAACATACCCATTATTGTTACATAGTATTTACTTTGATTTATTTATTTTGATAGCAAACTATTAACCAAAACAATAAGTAATAATTATTTTTTCGAATGATTATTTAAATTAACGAAACGTTACCTTCATTAAATATGACATTAGTAACCCACCGATACCCACCGTTCTTGCAAAATATTATTTTTGACTTAAAGTACGAAGTTCACGCCTTTTCAATTCTTGTTGTAATTGCTCAACGTTCCATGTGAAATATTTATTATTATTTGTGTCCATTTTATCAGATATATCCAAATACTAAAGGTGCATTTTCGATCACGTGATGATAATTTAACATGGGCGCCATCTAGAAATAATTGTAGCGAAAAATCGTTTGTAGCGTTTAGCGTCAAATTACAGCATTTAGCGTCAAATTAGACATCAGTATTGAAAGTCGATGTATGGATGTTACCACTAGACTTTATAGGTTACGTATGTAATTGCGAGTAAACGAAACTGTATCTGATATGTTTTAAGGTCTCTTAAGCTAGCGGACTAAAAATGTAGGCTACAAATGGGACCTAGTTGGGCATTTGTATCCTATTTGTAGCCAATTTGTTACGCTATTAAAAAATTTGTAGCCTTAGCCAAAATTAAAAAAATTAGGTATCCGCTAGCTTAATAAGAAGCTAGTGGATACCACAATAATCAATGTTTGGAAGCTTCGAATTACAATTGTAAGTTCATAAAAATTTGTAGCCGGCCAAGATCTATGGGATAGAAACAATTAAAATGTATTTCAATTGCAAAAATGTATTTTACAGTAAAAATAGTGTAATTTAACATGCAGCGGCTAGAGATATAAATTTCAAAAGTATTTTTTTGCTATCAGAATCGTTTTTTTAGACTAAAAACAGGTAACCACTATGGCTACAAGTATCGAAAGAATTGTTTTACAGAAAGAAAGGTTTGCTTAAACTAAAAAGGGGTACCTGCTATGGCTACAAATTCCAAATTGACTAAACAAGAGTAGCTACAACGACATAAAATTTCAAAGTAATTTTTCTGCAAAAAATTAAATTTTTTTAAATGGGAAAGCAGCTATGGAACAAAATGTCAAAAGTATCGTTTTACAACTAAACAGTTTTTCTTAAATAAAACCGGGAAGCGGTTATGGGAACAAAGTCCAGCATTATCGAATAATTTTTTTTTCTAAAAAAGAAAAATTTTTTTTCGATATAAACCGGCAGCCGATACGGCAACAAATTTCAGGAGTATTATTAAACAGTGACAATTATGTTTTTTCACACTAAGTGAGTAGCCGCTACGGCAACAAATTTCAAATTGACTTTTATTGAGAGTAGACACATGGTTACAAATTTCAAAATAAATTTTTTCTAAAAAAGAGTTTTTTTCGATATAAACCGGCAGACGCTACGGCAACAAATTTCAGGAGTATTATTAAACAGTGACAATTATGTTTTTTCACTCTAAGTGAGTAGCCGCTACGGCAACAAATTTTAAATTGACTTTTATTGAGAGTAGACACATGGTTACAAATTTCAAAATAAATGTTTTCTAAAAAAGAGTTTTATTCGATATAAACCGGCAGACGCTACGGCAACAAATTTCAGGAGTATTATTAAACAGTGACAATTATGTTTTTTCTATCTAAGTGTGTAGCCGCTACGGCAACAAATTTAAAATTGACTTTTATTGAGAGTAGACACATGGCTACAAATTTCAAATTATTATTCTCCTAAAAAAGAGTTTTTTTCGATATAAACCGGCAGCCGCTACGGCAACAAATTTCAGGAATATTATTTAACAGTGACAATTATGTTTTTTCACTCTAAGTGTGTAGCCGCTACGGCAACAAATTTCAAATTGACTTTGAACGAGAGTAGACACATGGCTACAAATTTCAAATTATTATTTTTCTAAATATGAGTTTTTTTTGGATATAAACCAGCAACCGCTACGGCAACAAATTTCAGAAGTATAATTAAACAGTGTCAATTATGATTTTTCACTCTAAGTGTGTAGCCGCTACGGCAACAAATTTAAAATTGACTTTGAACGAGAGTAGACATATGGCTACAAATTTCAAATTATTATTTTTCTAAAAATGGGTTTTTTTTCGATATAAATCGGCAACCGCTACGGCAACAAATTTCAGAAGTATTATTAAACAGTGAAAATTATGTTTTTTCACCCTTAGTGTGTAGCCGCTACGGCAACAAATTTCAAATTGACTTTGAACGAGAGTAGACACATGGCTACAAATTCAAATTATTATTTTTCAAAAAATGAGTTTTTTTTCGATATAAACCAGCAACCGCTACGACCACAAATTTCAGAAGTATAATTAAACAGTGACAATTATGTTTTTTCACGCTAAGTGTGTAGCCGCTACGGCAACAAATTTAAAATTGACTTTGAGCGAGAGTAGGCACATGGCTACAAATTTCAAATTATTATTTTTCTAAAAATGGTTTTTTTTTCGATATAAACCAGCAACCGCTACGGCAACAAATATCAGAAGTATTATTTAACAGTGACAATTATATTTTTTCACCCTAAGTGTGTAGCTGCTATGGCAACAAATTTAAAATTGACTTTGAACGAGAGTAGACACTAGGCTACAAATTTCAAATTATAATTTTTCTAAAAATGGGTTTTTTTTTCGATATAAATCGGCAACCGCTACGGCAACAAATTTCAGAAGTATAATTAAACAAAGTCAATTATGTTTTTTCACCCTAAGTGTGTAGCCGCTACGGCAACAAATTTCAAATTGACTTTTGTTGAGAGTAGACACATGGTTACAAATTTCAGAATCAATTTTTTTCTAATAAAGAGTTTTTTTCGATATGAACTGGCAGCCGCTACGGCAACAAATTTCAGGAATGTTATTAAGTAATGACAATTTTTTTAAACTGTAAATGGGTAGCTGCTACTGTAACTAACTGTAAATCGGAAAAAAAAATTTTCAGAAAAAATAATAATTTGAAATTTGTAGCCATGTGTTTCCTCGTTCAAAGTCAAATTGAAATTTGTTGCGGTAGCGGCTACTCACTAAGAGTGAAAAATCATAATTCTCAATGTTTAATAATACTCCTGAAATTTGTTGCCGTAGCGGCTGCCGGTTTATATCGAAAAAAACTCTTTTTTAGAAAAATTAAAATTTGAAATTTGTAGCCATATGTCTACTCTCAATAAAAGTCAATTTGAAATTCGTTGCCGTAGCGGCTACACACTTAGGGTAAAAAAACATAATTGTCACTGTTTAGTAATACTCCTGAAATTTGTTGCCGTAGCGGTTGCCGGTTAATATCGAAAAAACTCATTTTCAGAAAAATAATAATTTGAAATTTGTAGCCATGTGTCTACTCTCAATAAAACTCAACTTGAAATTTGTTGCCGTAGCGGCTACACACTAAGAGTGAAAAAACGTAATTGTCACTGTTTATTAATATTTTTGAAATTTGTTGCCGTAGCGGGTGCCGGTTTTTATTAAAAAAAAATTCATATTTAGAAAAATAATAATTTGAAATTTGTAGCCATGTGTATACTCTCGTTCAAAGTCATTATGAAATTTGTTGCCGTAGCGGCTACACACTTAGGGTGAAAAAACATAATTGTCACTGTTTAATTATACTTCTGAAATTTGTTGCCGTAGCGGTTGCCGGTTTATATCGAAAAAAAACTCATTATTTAGAAAAATAATAATTTGAAATTTGTAGCCTAGTGTCTACTCTCGTTCAAAGTCAATTTTAAATTTGTTGCCGTAGCGGCTACACACTTAGAGTGAAAAAACATAATTGTCACTGTTTAATAATACTTCTGAAATTTGTTGCCGTAGCGGTTGCCGGTTTATATCGAAAAAAAAAACCATTTTTAGAAAAATAATAATTTGAAATTTGTAGCATAGTGTCTACTCTCGTTCAAAGTCAATTTTAAATTTGTTGCCGTAGCGGCTACACACTTAGAGTGAAAAAACATAATTGACACTGTTTAATAATACTTCGGAAATTTGTTGCCGTAGCGGCTGCCGGGTTATATCGAAAAAGATCTTTTTTAGAAAAATAATAATTTGAAATTTGTAGCCATGTGTCTACTCTAGTTCAAAGTCAATTTTAAATTTGTTGCCGTAGCGGCTACACACTTAGGGTGAAAAAACATAATTGTCACTGTTAAATAATATTCCTGAAATTTGTTGCCGTAGCGGCTGCCGGTTTATATCGAAAAAAACTCTTTTTTAGGAGAATAATAATTTGAAATTTGTAGCCATGTGCCTACTCTCAATAAAAGTCAATTTGAAATTTGTTGCCGTAGCGGCTACACACTTAGAGTGAAAAATCATAATTGACACTGTTTAATTATACTTCTGAAATTTGTTGCCGTAGCGGTTGCTGGTTTATATCCAAAAAAAACTCATATTTAGAAAAATAATAATTTGAAATTTGTAGCCATGTGTCTACTCTCGTTCAAAGTCAATTTGAAATTTGTTGCCGTAGCGGCTACACACTTAGAGTGAAAAAACATAATTGTCACTGTTAAATAATATTCCTGAAATTTGTTGCCGTAGCGGCTGCCGGTTTATATCGAAAAAAACTCTTTTTTAGGAGAATAATAATTTGAAATTTGTAGCCATGTGTCTACTCTCAATAAAAGTCAATTTGAAATTTGTTGCCGTAGCGGCTACACACTTAGATAGAAAAAACATAATTGTCACTGTTTAATAATACTCCTGAAATTTGTTGCCGTAGCGTCTGCCGGTTTATATCGAATAAAACTCTTTTTTAGAAAACATTTATTTTGAAATTTGTAACCATGTGTCTACTCTCAATAAAAGTCAATTTAAAATTTGTTGCCGTAGCGGCTACTCACTTAGAGTGAAAAAACATAATTGTCACTGTTTAATAATACTTCTGAAATTTGTTGCCGTAGCGGCTGCCGGTTTATATCGAAAAAAAAATTCTTTTTTAGAAAAAAAAATTATTCGATAATGCTGGACTTTGTACCCATAATCGCTTCCCGGTTTTATTTAAGAAAAACTGTTTAGTTGTAAAACGATACTTTTGACATTTTGTGCCATAGCTGCTTTCCCATTTAAAAAAATTTATTTTTATTGAAAAAAATTACTTGGAAATTTTATGTCATTGTAGCTACTCTTGTTTAGTCAATTTGAAATTTGTAGCCATAGCAGGTACCCGTTTTTAGTTTAAGCAAACCTTTCTTTCTGTAAAACAATTCTTTCGATACGTAGCCATAGTGGTTACCTGTTTTTAGTCTAAATAAACGATTCTGATAGCAAAAAAATACTTTTGAAATTTATATCTCTAGCCGCTGCATGTTAAATTACACTATTTTTACTGTAAAATACATTTTTGCAATTGAAATACATTTTAATTGTTTCTATCCCATAGATCTTGGCCGGCTACAAATTTTTATGAACTTACAATTGTAATTCGAAGCTTCCAAACATTGATTATTGTGGTATCCACTAGCTTCTTATTAAGCTAGCGGATACCTAATTTTTTTAATTTTGGCTAAGGCTACAAATTTTTTAATAGCGTAACAAATTGGCTACAAATAGGCTACAAATGCCCAACTAGGTCCCATTTGTAGCCTACATTTTTAGTCCGCTAGCTTAAGAGACCTGTAATATATATATCATACTAGCTAATACCCACTCGCTTCGCTTGACCCGACCCGGCTATATATATCATATTAATATTATAAACGCGAAAGTTTGTGAGGACGAATGGATGAATGTTTGTCTATGTATATATATATATATATATATATATATATATATATATATATATATATATAGGATTTTAATGAAACTTTTATATATATATATATATATATATATATATAAAAGTTTCATTAAAATCCATTCATTAGCTTTTGCGTGAAAGAGCGACAAATATTCACCCATTCGTCCTCGCAAACTTTCGCGTTTATAATATTAATATGATTATGATGTATATATCACTGACCTTCACTATTTATAAGACTGATGGAGGTCAGTGGTATATATACTTTATATTTACAATGATCTGACAATATATTATATTTACATTATATATCAAAAAATACTATAAATACTATAAAAATATATGGACTAACTATTCCATGTTATAAAAATGACCCGAATTTTATACTAGAGCCATCTATTTGTACAGCAGAAATAAAGTAACTAATATACAACTGCCTATATTTAAATTATGAGTCGTAATTAGGCGCTAAATATAAAACTTTTATATAAATAAATATTTAAGATAGGCCAAGCTACAGAGATTTTTTCATGTAAACTGTGTTAGAAGACAACCAACTGCGCCATTGTTTGGAGAATAGTTCCATATGATATTGTGAGATGTTTTTCACTAGACTTTATTATTTATAACTCATATATTAACAATTTTATGCAAAAAATCGTTCTTATTTTAGTTTTTTGCTTATAAAATTAAAACTATCAAAGTAATTGCACACACACCACTCAAATACACACACACACACACACACACACACACACAAATATACGACGGATTGCTTAAACTTGTCTTACCAAGTGAAACTGAACTTGTGGCATTCGCAGCAGATGAAGTGGCCATCGTAGTCGCTTCGAAACATCTGGAGGAAATAAACTACATCTTCAAGGAAATCTTTGCCATAATCCGCAGATGGATGGATTCAGCTGGCATGGATCTAGCAGCACATTAAACCGAGGCCGTGCTTATTACTGGCAGAAAACTAGTAGAAACGACTACGTTACAAATGGGAGACTACGATCTAACAACTCAACCCTACATCCGCAATTGGGAGTTATGATCGACTCAAGACTGAGCTTTAGGCAACACTTAGAATATGCAAGTACCAAATCTTCTACTGTCAGAGCTACATTGTCCCGACTAATGCCAAACGTCGGAGTGATAACATCTGTACTCACTTATGGAATCGCTATCTCTCGGCTGTTGCACTAAAGACAAATGCAATCCGAAGAAAACTCACATCAGTCAAGATTGAATGCACTTAGAGTTTCCAGCTCTTCCCGAACATTATCCCAGGACGCTGTATGTGTTATTGCCGGGATGCTCCCCCTTTGAAATATTGGCTGAAGAACGAAAATTTCTTTACCAGCGAAAGAAGTCCTCTGAAGTCAACGCAGCTTAGTTAATATCAGAAGAGACATCGAACACCAATTGCAGATACTATGAGATGCATCGACCAAGGGCAGGTGGACACATCACCTAATCCCACAAGTGCACATTTGGGTGAGACGTGAACATGGTGACGTCGACTATTACTTGACGCAGCTTCTCTCTGAGCATGGATGCTTTAGAGCTTACCTTCACAAGTATAAACTAGCGGAATCTCCGGAATGTATGAAATGTAAAGGTCAAGTGGAGGATGCAAAACATGTATTCTTCGAGTGTACGCGATTCTTTGACCATCGATGTCATCTAGAAGGAATTCTGGGTCATACTATAACCCCAGACAATTTAAGTAAGGTATTCTATCAGGAAAAGTTGAATGGATGCCCGTCAGTAACTATGCAGCAACTATTCTGAAGGAGCTACGCAAGGAAGAACGCAGCAGGAACCCTTAGTAGCGTAGCAGAATATCAGCTAAGGTATAGCTTACTTAGTTGGAGGAAGAAGCCACTGTTTAAGCCTTAAGGTAAAATCATGAGGAAAGAGGTTAGGGTTTTAGTCGGTAGGGGCCATTTGGCCAGTCAGACACGAGTAGGGCATGATGCCCTATAGTGCATGATGCATTTCCCGAAAAAAAAAACACACACACACACCACAACACACAGCAGCACTATATAGTATTACTATATACATGCTTCTCTTTGCCTGCTGGTCTCCCCACTCTTCAACTACTCTCGCGCACTTGGTTGTTTCTCGTGATGTTCAGCTTCATTTCTAATATATTTCTCAGCGTTTAAATGCAAAACCAAGATAAATGTTTTGAAGTAGGAAAATTCTAATTTCGAAATCGATTTAAAAAATTAAAATCGGATCATATTTGTAGCATTCAGGTCTGCTAGAAAATTGAATTGTAAAAAATTCAAATGGCCACAGATCAAAAACTATGCATCGTACAGTGCCTGCCTTGTGCACATGTAAAGTTTTTATTAAGTAATCCGATCAAAAACATAAATGTAAAAAAGGGCCGAGTTTTCGGGGAGATACTTCATATAATAGTTGCTCCTTAAAAAGTGATGATATCCCAATTAAAGAGCCGAGCTATTAATTGGGATATCATCTTTCGCGTTTATAATATTAATATGATTATGATGTATATATCACTGACCTTCACCATTTATAAGTGAAGTATTAATAAAGTAAATAGTTAAAACTAAAATGTGAGAATATAAGTGCAAAGTAAAATGAAAAAAAAAAATTTTGGCAAGTTTTAAAATATTTGAAATCAACAGAAAACATAACTTGCCGCGTTATAAAATTTTAAATTATAAAATTTTAAAAACATACTAAAGAAAACTTACGAAATAATTTTCAACCAAATTTTTTTTTTCAAAAGCTAATGAATGGATTTTAATGAAACATATATATATATATATATATATATATATATATATATATATATATATATATATATATATATATATTATTCATCAAGCCCTTTCAATTGATACCCATATCATATACGTTATTGTGGAAATTATAAATCACCATTTGCGACGACCGCCATATTGGATTTAGAATGACGCCACTTTAGTAATTGTGTTTCACTCATCAAGCCCTTTCATTTGATACCCATATCATAGGGGTTAATGTGGAAATTGTAAATCTCCATTTGCGGCGGCCGCCATATTGGAATTAGAATGACATCATTTTACTTATTGTGTTTTGCTCATCAAGCCCTTTCATTTGATACCCATATCATAGTGGTTAATGGGGAAATTGTAAATATCCATTTGCGGCGGCCACCATATTGGATTTCGAATAACGTTACTTTATATACTGAGTTTCGTTTATCAAGCCCTTTTATTTGATACCCATATCATAGGGGTTAATGTGGAAATTAAAAATCGCTTTTTGCGGCGGCCGCCATATTGGATTAAGAATGACGTCATCAAGTCCTTTTATTTGTTACCCATATCATAGGGGTGAATTTGGAAATTTTAAATCGCCATTTGCGGCGGCCGCCATATTCGATTTAAGACGACATCCCACACGAATGTAGATACCTAAATAATTTTGAGTCGGCGCCAAAAAATCACCATCGAAATGGAAGAAGGGTGGATCTGAGTTTCTGTTAAATGAATTCATATTAAACACTTGTATGTTTATTGTACAGAATCTCGTGCAACAATGTTAAAATGTTAAGATTATTCAATTAATTTATAATATTTATAATTTATCATATGTTAGATATTAACCAATGGTATTATAGAAATGTCATAGACCAATGAGCGGACAACATTCATATATCATGTAAGATCGGTTTTCTTATAAAAAATCATATAAAAAATATACAATCACAAAATATAAAATATCTCTCTTATTATTAGAACAATCAAAAAATACGTAAAGAATACAGTTGTAGGAAATCATGTTTGCTACAATTCATCACCTTATCATTTTTGCTCTAGCTCTAATGTGTACAGAGATATTAAGGAATTTAATTTTAAATCTTAAACACATAAATTTAATTTTCCATATGTTCCGTTGGGAAAATTAAATTTTCCCAGAGATTCTTATTTAAAGTATGAGAATTCAGCGTTGAATGCAAAACCACCCTTCTAGCATTTCTGGAAATGGAACAACACAGTTTTAAAAATCGCACACACCTCTTACTAATGGTATGTGCTAACATTTTACTCTAAATATAGAAATATGGACCAATCATATTTCCTATATGCAGCAATATTTCCTATGTTAATTTTATCAAATCAAAAATGCGAAAATTTTCCCATTTCCCGATATAAATTTCGTGATTTCATAATTTTTCCTGCGCCTTGGGTACTAGACCTAACTATATGTCAAATATCATCTTTAAAGGATATCTGGTGTAGGCCCTACGTTTTTATCCAGTCTAATGAAAATTGTGGGCGTACGCGCTATTTTTAACAGTTTATTTCTTAACGAAAAGCAAAAACTTGTTTTCTTATAATTCCCTAATATATTAAGGTCATTTCCCTAATATCCCTAATATATTTAGGCCCGATATTTTGAGGTCAAATCGGCTCTGATATTTCGTGTAGTAATAGTACTGTAAGCGCGAAGACAAAAACCCCTTAAACTCAGCCTGTCGCACTACCGTGCTCTAGATACTAACCGAGTTATGACTTTTTGAAAAAACTGCACTTTGGCCGGTTTTCCCGATTTTCTCTGAAACTAATCGCCCGATCGAGTCGTTCATTTTCATTTTCTACAATATTTCTTGACACCATCACGATTACTCTGATAGTTTTAATTTTATAAGCAAAAAAATAAAATAACAGCGATTTTTTGCATAAAATTGTTAATAAAAAAGTTTTAAATACTAAAGTAGAGTGAAAAACGTCACATAATATCAAATGGAACAATTCTGCAAACGGTGGTGCAGTTGGTTTTCTCCTAACACTTTACACAAAATGCTCACACCAAATCTCTGTAGCATGGCCTAAGATTGAAACTTTTATTTTGTGTAAAAATAAAACAAATGATGTTCATAATAAATTTGTCAAAGTTATTTGATTTTATGATTCAGAAATATTAGTCAAATTCGTTTGGTTTTCATAATTAAATAGTACGTGAAAGTGTTTTTTTAGCGAATTTCCTCCAAAAGAAATGCAGCTATTGTTTTTGCACCAATGTTGGAATTTCGTAAAAATTTCTTCAAATGTCCATCGATCGTACCTTAGATGTTAAAAATCACTATCGCTAAAATTTGTATATATGTATATATAAATATATATATACATATGTACTTTTTTAAAATGTCTGTGGACTCTCTAGCGGTCACAGTTTTATTCTGATTGGAATGAAATTTGGTATTTGAGATGCTTTTGGTATTCTAAAGGTCAAGTTCGTTATTGGGTAAAATCGGGCGAGGGGATAGGGGGTTCAGAGGGAGGGGATAACACAAAATTTGACTATCTCCCTTAATATTTGAAAAATCGAAAAATTTATCAGGAGTTGTTGGTACTAAGTTTTACAGTAATTTTGTTTCTAATCATTTTTCTGTTACACTAATGTTTACAGAAATATTTACAATTAAAGATTAAAAGTAAAAATTCTAAATATCTCTGTTCACATTAGAGTTTGAGAAAAATGATATGATCAAGTAATGAATTGTAGCAAACTTGATTTTCTACAACTTTACCCTTTATACATTTTTCGATTACTCTAATATTAAGAAAGATATTTAATATTTTGTGTTTGTTTGACACGAATACATGAAATATATTTTATTGTAAAAAACTTTAAAAAAAATATTAAAAAGCTAAAAATAACAATTTATAGATTTAATCCAAAAGACAAAACTGCTTATCTTTGAAACCATTGGAACGTGTTTCCATTCACTCGGGAAGGGGGGGGGGGGTATATATACATCTTTGAAATTGTAAGAGATAGAAAAAAAATTTGTTTACAAAAAATATTCTTTTTAAAATAAACAAGTTTTGTTTGAAATTTTTTTTCATAAACTCAATACTTTTCTCATAACTTGTGTTTAAATGTTCCTCGGAAAGCGAATTGTTAACAATTCAAATACGCAGAATTGTTAACAATTCAATCACTGATATACAACTCAGTATATATATATTCCAACATTTAACTCAGTTAGTTGTTACATTACTTTACAGTCGAACATAGAATCTCATCCTTCTTTTTTTGGAGTTCGTTAAAATTTGTGTTATCTCTACGGAAACTCATCTTCTATAAGATAACTATAAAATTTTTTATTTAAATTTTGTTTTAATTTTGAAATATCGATTTTGATTATCGTTTCCATAGTTACTATAAACTATAATCGGTATATATCGTTCTATTTTGGCTATTAAAAATTTCATAATTTTTGCAAATACTAAAATCATATCAGATATTATATTTCATTTTGATCACACTAAAATTATGACCGTTGGAGAGTGATTTATGTATTCTTATGAAATTTTACGCAACTCCTGCGTAACGGATTTTTTTTATAATAAAGTTATTAAAATAATTAATTAAAAATTTTCAATTAACATGAGACAATGTGTATTAAGTTCATAATTTGTAACATGAATACAGTTTTTTATAATTTAAAACACTTTGACAAATATATTACATTTGTTATTAATCAGAAATTTTTATTATAGATAAATACTATTTTTTATTTATGCTTGTAACATTTTTAGTTGAAATTGAAAGTGAAAACAGTTAATATATAATTAAAAGAGAAGAATATAATAAAAACAATTTATTGATAATTATAATAAATATTATTTAAAAAAAACTCATTGAAAAATTAAGATTTATTTCTGTTTAATCTTCGTGCCAGTTATATATATGATTAGTTCTCGCTAACAAACTCTGTACAAATAGATGGCTCTAGTGTACGATAAATTGGGCCATTTTTAAAGTTTTATGCCATATGAATAGTTAGTTCATATAAGACGGATGGTGGTCAGTGGTTTTTATTCTTAAATAGATTTAAGACTAAAGGCCATTACACAATGAAAAAAATAAAGTATAAGAGATAAGGAATATAGAATAAGAAATAAGGAACAATGAATAGCGGAATCTAGCAGATGGCAGAACCGTTGATCAATTCACAATTCAAAAATGAGGAATAACGAATAAGAAGTAGCAACAGAATTTCCGTCGCGGTGGATATTTGTTCCTTATTTCTTATTGCCAGCCAATCACAGGATTGGCTGGCAATGTTATGCGCAGTCGAATATCCTATCCCATATGTCAATGCCACATAGAACACCTGACCTTCAGCTGCCAAATATCTGTAAAATTAAAATATATGTATAATATATCTGTAAAATAAATTAGGTATATTAGATTATGTTTTTGACATTCGTGCACAAAACATCAGCAGGCATTCAACCGCTGTGATTGGTTGAATATTGTAGCTTATCGCCCATTGTATTTTGGATGCTGTGCTATTTTTTATTCCTTATTCCTTATTTCTTATTTCTTATATCTTATTTTTATCATTGTGTAATGGCTAAAATGCACTCTTATACCTTATTTTTTCATTGTGTAATGGCCTTAAATGTTTATATTTTTTAATTTATACCTTGCTATTATAACTTTATAACTCCTCTTTATAACTTGCTATTATGCTGCTCTCAAGCAAAATAATTTGGCAAAACGGATCCCCATTGCGAGAGAACGTAAGATTCGTACATTTTATTTGTAAAAATTTATTGATATGTGAATTACGTTATTTTATGCTGCCTCCCATTCTGACTACTTTTTTATGGAAGGAGCTGTTATAAAAGTGACTTTTCTCTCTTTTGCATATATTTCTGTAACTGCCAACCCTACGGAAAATGAATCTATATAAAAAATTTAAAGAAGACAAAAAAGCTTGCATTTTCAAAAAAGCTTGCATTATATAGTTGTTACCTTTAAAGTTTAATAGTAGATAAAGCATTGGCATTTAAAAAAGTCTTTATTGACATTTCATAAGTATAATCACATTAAAAGTAAAATTAAATTATTGCTTGCAAGAACTCGTCTTTTGGTGCAAGCCTATTCATGCAAATTCCCTCAAAATTTTCACAGACTAAATTTCAAGTTATCCCACATTTAGAACATCCGCATGATACCACAAAACCAGGTGTGTTTTTACAAAATATGGTTTTTATGATTGTATCAAGAACTGCAGGGTCAATGGTCATGATACGTTCGGGGCTTCACACACGCCTCGTTTCCAACCCCAGGCCTCAGGTGCTAGCTAGTTGCTCAACCATATTTGAACTTGCTATAATTTTTTGCATGCATGCTGCTGGACAGAGCCTCTTGTTGATTGCAAAGGTGTAAGTTCTGGCTCAGTTTAATTACAGATCTTAAGAAAGTGGACCAAGAGTAACATGACAATTATTGGTTGTCAAATACTAGAATTAGGATGATATATTATTTTCAATTATTTAAATAATTAGTATTTTAATTCGTTTTTAGATAACTACAATAAAGCCAAGTCTTGTGTAAATATGCCTTGTCAAACCTGTAACGGAAATATAAGGAAGATAGCAGTCACGGAACCATACCAATTTTCAAAACTCTTGGATTAATGATCCTCCCAATTTGTTTCACTTGACTAGGCGATCGTGTAAACTTAAAAGATGTGCCTACACACAATACTTATTTTGTCTTGCAAAAAAGTTACTCAGATACACTATCAAACTATGTTAAAATAAGATGGCAAAACACGTTTGAGGAATTTAGTAACTTCAACCTATATTTACTAACGAATATTATTGACAAGTTCCGGAATTTCCTAATTTGAAATTCATGGCCTATTCAAATTATGCCGTTTTTAGTATTTTTTGTGTGTTGTACACTCCCGTTCAAAAAAAATGAACCAGTTGAAACATTCTAAGTGTTACTGTATGTAATATTATACATATAATCAACAATATGTGTACGCTTAGAATGTGAATTATTGGTTCAAATATATAGAATCGGACATAATATTTCACAGATTTTCCATTTCATGATTCTCTTAAAGTGGTTGTATTTACCATTTTGATAATATTTGAAATAAGAAACTTTTTGATGGCCTCCTATTTGTTTGTGTCTGAATTATATGGCGACAAAATATCGGTGCTTAATATCTTATTGGTAATGGAAATCTTTGTAGTTTTTAGATTTGAAATAACTTGTACAAAGGCTTAGAATATACTAAATGCTGAAACCGTAAAAAATGATCCTACCAATTTTTTAAAAGTAGTTACGGAGGTTGAAGATATTGGAAGCGTAAAGGTTTGAATAAACCTACTGTAATAGTCGAAGTTGATCAACAAGTCTTTAATTATTCGGTGAGACATACAAGAAGCCCTAAGTACTTATAGACCTTCTTAGGGTGGAAGGGTTCCATGATCGAACGGTGTTGCACTGTAGTTATTTTATGTCTTGGGCTCGTATCACATGTTTTAATATATCGAAAAATATAGTAATCTAAATTTAAATAGTAATTTAAATATAGTAATCATCTGAAAGATGAAGAGCTACTAGGTTAGAAACAAATTATTGTGCTCTGAGGTTACACTTTCGTTTAAGAGGTCAGTAGAATCAGGATTAGCAATCTGTACGTGGTACATTGTTAAGACGTCCACGGATATGTTAGACTTCAATTTATAGTTTGCTCAGGTCAGCTGTGTACTAGTAATATCAAAACAAAAATACTATACATTGGCTATCCGTTTGTAAAGTGAATTTCGGACGAGAGAAGCATGTGTCCTTCTCATTAACAAGGTTTTGAAAATCATCTCAACTTTTGCCTCATCAAAAACCCTTTCTACATTAAAGAACACCGCCAGGGCGAACCTCTTGGAACGAGATGGTATTTCGATCTCGTACACTGCCACGTGGAGGGAGGTCTTGGTCTGTCTGCCACTCCTGTTTGCGTGTTGATTCTGATGGAAGGGAATCCTTCCAAAGATGTCAGATTAATTGATCTGAAAGATTTAGCCTCACCATAGTCTCTGTTTCTTGTTTTGGGTATAAAAACCGTCTGCGGATCTCCATATTTTTGGAACGTGTTTCAGTGCGCCACTTTTTGACGACGCAACTGCATTCAACCTCAATCATTCGATGATTAGAAAGAACGGATGTCACCCTCAAATTATGAATTGAGTCCTCGAATTCGCTTGATACCAACGTGATGTCTATAACTTCTTGCCTAGCCGAGGTTACAAACGTTGGTCCACATCCTCTGATTACAATCTCGAGGTCCGTGGATACCGGTTAGTCTAAAGGAGCGTTACTTCTGACATTTACATTTGTGCTACGCTCCAACGTATGGCTGCCTCAACAGTAGGTATTTGTGCCACCCCAACAGTAGACTTAGTGGAATATTTCGGATCGAGAGAGTTTTCTAAAATTACTATCGTCTACGTTCTCATTTGTTGTAGGTAGCTCATTTGTTGGTCCATTATTTGCTATCATTCTGGTGGATTCAATACTATTATGTATATATTATTTATTATGTTTGTGTATACTTTGGCGTCAACAATACAATATTTGTCAAATTCCATTTCGGTTACGTAAGCCAAATTCGAGAGGATCAGCGTACACTTTATAGACAAATGACATTGAATTTTAATTAAATATTGATAAAAAATAATTAACTCGTCAACCAGGAATCGAATCTCGTCCGTCTGGATATCTAGTCCAGCGTGCTTACCGCTACAGCAAAGACGACTCTTTCATATCATTGACAGAAAGAGCCAACTTTTTCATATCATTGACAGTATCAGTCAAATATCAACATTATTATTCGTATATTTATTATATTACTATTATGTATTTTATTTTGTTGTTCAACCATATTTTTGACTTGTTAAAAGGTTTTGATCGAATAGTTACGTTTTCCTTAGTATTCTTGTCCTTCAATAAAGCAAATTTATAATCAGCTGCACTCGCATTTAGTGAAGTATCATTTACACAACAACATTTTTGTTCAGTTCTCGTTCAGTTCCAATAAAAATGGTTTTAACGCTTCTTGCATACAGAACTTACAGATTTTCTTTATACATCTGTAAATTTATTAAAACTAAAGAGTTCCTTCAACATTTCCAAGGAATTTAGAATTAAATCTTTACTTTCAATTTAATTTTCACTAGAACGTGTCATAATGATGCTATACAGACATGTTTGGATATGGCTTCCCGGTCATCCAAGGATAACAAATTTAAAGTTAGTGGAACAGTTATATTCACAAGCAATATACATTTAGATATACATAATTTTGATATACATTTTTTAACAATTTGTAAATCACACAGCATTTTTTCTAATTATATACACATACAAACAAATACACAGAGTATTGCGGAAACAAAATCAATATTAGCTGCCAAAAGAAACTGACTAAATTTAGAAATCAAATTACTGCATGTTAAACGCAGCCAAATAGAAATTGAAGCATACCATTTATATTTGATGATCACAAAAAATCTAAACGATCAAGAATGCCAAAACTTGATTATCTGGTATTGGAAAATTCATATCGTCAGAAAGCATAAACCAAAGTCAAAAACTGCAAAACTCTATAAAAAGTTCAAATATCCTAACAACTGAAAAATTCTTTGAATCCGAGATTAAATTATTAAATAAACGCGTAAATTTTGCAATTAAATAAATACAATGTCCGTTCGAAAGTCTTGTCGTATGTCGTATATTGAAACAGGTAATAAATGGAAAGACGAAACAACAAAATATCAAACTTAAAAAATTGAGCAAAAATACTAAAAAATTACAGTGTTCAAATCCTGTAATACCCCGTTTATAATGCTTACCAAAACTTCATAAAAATGGTGGATCAATGCAACCAATAGCCTCAGACATAAATTCCTCAACTTAAAACAATTTTAAATGGCTTAAATTTCAATCCTTAAACGAATCCAATCCATTTTCAGTCAAAGATATCAT
This sequence comes from Nineta flava, assembly GCA_963920215.1. Classification (NCBI taxonomy): domain Eukaryota; kingdom Metazoa; phylum Arthropoda; class Insecta; order Neuroptera; family Chrysopidae; genus Nineta; species Nineta flava. The sequence continues at coordinate 49,547,402 of OY986043.1, read as the reverse complement.
TGAATTAATCGACAAAATAAAAAAATGTTAATTTCAACCAAAATCAGTTTTAATATCATTTGATGTTGAAATACTACATCATAGCGTCCCGATACCAGACCCAATACAAATATTCGAAAAATGGCTAAAAAAAAAGGAATTCCCACCATGAAATAATCGAATATCTGAATATTTGTATGAGCCAGAATATTTTACCTTAGAAGGTAAATTCTATAAACAAACAACTAGAAAAACTTCTGAGTAATATCTTTATGACAGATCTAGAAGACAAAGCCAAAAACGAGTTCAACTGTTTACCAAATATCGGGTACAGATACGTCGATGACATATTTAGATCCTGATTTTGATCCTGATAAAGAATGCCCCTGAACATTTCTAGAGAATTTAAATGTACTCGTCGATAGAATTTACAACGGAAGTAGAAAAAGAAAGCTCGATCCCTTTTTATACCTAGTATATATAAATATACAAGGTATATTAAGTTTGGTCACGACTTTGTAACGCTTAAAAATATTGATTGTAGGCATCAATGTTTGGCATATGTCCATATATATTTATTTGAAGTCTTCTACAGTTTGTCTTACGTAACCGAAATAAATTAAGACAAACATCGTCTTGTTGACGCTTAAGTATACACAAATAAATATATATGAATAGTAACTTCAACAGAAGTAATACTGTCTAAATAAAAAAAAAAGAATGATATGAAAAGGTTGGCTGTTACCTCACAGTCGTCTTTGGTGTAGTGGAAGCATACTGGACTAGATATTCAGAGGCCCGAGGTTCGATTCCTGGTTGACGAGTTAATTTTTTCATATCAGTATTTAATTAAAAATTCAATGACAATGGCATTTGTCTAAATAGTATACGCTAAAGTCTTTTACAGTTTGCTTACGTAACCGAAAGGAATTTTTACAAACATCGTATTGTTGACGCTTAAGTATATACAAATAAATATATATGAATAATAACTTCGACAGAAGTAATACTGTCTAAATAAATAAAAATAAGAATGATATGAATAGGTTGGCTGTTACGTCACAGTCGTCTTTGGTGTAGCGGAAGCATACTGGACTAGATATCCAGAGGCCCGAGGTTCGATTCCTGGTTGACGAGTTAAATTTTTCATATCAGTATTTAATTAAAAATTCAATGAAAATGACATTTGTCTAAATAGTATACGCTAAAGTCCTCTACAGTTTGTCTTAAGTAACCGAAAAGAATTTGTACAAACATCGTATTGTTGACGCTTAAGTATACACAAATAAATATGTATGAATAATAACTTCGGCAGAAGTAATACTATCTAAATAAATAAAAATAAGAATGATATGAAAAGGTTGGCTGTTACCTCACAGTCATCTTTGGTGTAGCGGAAGCATACTGGACTAGATATCCAGAGACCCGAGGTTCGATTCCTGGTTGAAAAGTTAATTTTTTCATATCAGTATTTAATTTGGCATATGTGTTCATAAAATGGCAAATTCGGCCATTTTCGCATGTTTGTCCGTCTCTTTGTCTGTCCGTGGACACGATAACTCAAGAACGAAAAGAGATAACGAGCTGAAATTTGTGTTTCTGTAGTTCGTTAATGGGCAAAATTGGAATGTGTTTCGCCAGGGGGGAAATATACCTTTGAAACCATAAGAGAAAAAAACTTGATTAGAAAAAATTTTCTTCTTTTTAAAATAAACAAGCTCCTCGCAAAGCAAAAAATATGTCCATCTTTAAAATCAAAAGAGATTTTTTTTTTAATTGTGAGACAAAAAATGTTAAAATAAACAACTTTTGTCTCAATCATTTATCCATAAACTCAATACATTTCTCTGCTCAAACATAATAGAGCAATAAACATAGTAATGATAGTCGAACGAAGGCGCAGATATGTACAAACATAACATTACATATACTATTGTTGTTATACTCAGTAAATGTAAATATACAAGTTACATTAAGTTTAGTTCCGACTTCTAGTCTAGTTCCGACATTTTTTTTTAGTTCCGAGGTTTTCATAAAATGCCCGGTCTACGGAAAGACCTTCAGCCGTGACTATGTGATCAAGAAACTTCCACCTGAATCTCATCAATTCCATTTGATCTGGGTTAACCGTTAATCCAGCACTTTTGATCTAGCTAAAGACGATGTCGAATAATTCCAAATGTTTGTCCACGTCAGGAGAATGTACGAGTATGTCGTCAAAATACGGAATTATACTTTTATATCTATACACGGAAAAAATATCAGAAATGATTCTATTCAGAATACGTAAACTGGCCTCCAATCTAAAAGGTGTCCGATTAAAACTATAAACCCCAAATTGACGAATCATACCCGTATACTTTTGTGAGTTTTTATGGACCGAAAGCTGGTAATATGCTTTTACTAGATCAAACACGCTAAGCATCTTGAATCCGTGTAACCATGAATATTTCTTCCATTCTTGGTGATGGGAAGGTTTCCATGACGATTTTTTTATCGATCTCCCTGTAGTCGACTACTAACCTCGGTTTCTTGTTGGGTTTTGATAGCAGGAAAACCGGGGAGCAGTATTTGGAGTCAGATTTTTGGATAATACCCTTCTGTTCCAGGTCGTCCAGATGATCCTTCAAAATTTTGGCTCCAGGTGGATTCAACATATACGGATGTTTCCTCACAGGCTGGTTATCGATCATATTCCCTATTGTGAAGTAATATTTTTGGTCCAATTTTCTCAGTAACAACATGCGGATATTTGTCAAATTTTGCCTTTAATTTTGTTTGAATGTGTTCCTCGATTGGGACTCACTGTTTCTCGAAGAATTGTAACGGTATGGAAATATTCGTATATGGGAAACTAGAGCTTTGTTGGTGAAAATTTATAATGGAGCCCATGGACGACAAGCTTCTGGATCCAATGATGATAGGAACGGCTAGCTTTGGAATTATTAGAAAGCGTAATTTCCAGGTAAGGTGTTTTATTTTTATGCATATGTCCAATTTCTTTCTCACCCCGGAGGTTAGTCCGTTGACTAAACATACTTCTCTATCTTGTTGAATAAAATTGGCGGTGGCTCCTGTATCGAGAATAATGTTGTAATTTTCCTCGATAATTTCAACATTAATTGGCGGTAAGTTATGATATTCGGTGTAGGAGGGGGTGTCGATACCACATTGAAATAAATTTAGTTTTTTGAAAATTTGTGTGTTGTTGATTTCGGTATGCTTTGGGTATTTTCCAGGTCACGAATTCGAGCTTCGGCGATAAGTTGTCGTTTTTGAGCAAGGACGTAGGCTAGTTTTGGGAGTCTGAAAATGGTGGTTGGTGGATCCGAAAAATTAATTAAGCTGAGTGTTGAGTCGTTCAATGAAGAAATAATTTGGTTGACCATCTCTCGTTCGTCGTAGTTGTAGCTAAGATTCGTACCTTTAGAAATGACGTCATTGAGAAATACCTGAAGGATTCATCAGGTAATTGATGATGACGCACTAATTTCTTAATGAGCTGATTCCTTGGTATGTTGGAAATAAACTCCCTTAATAAATCTCCTTTGAAACTATTGAAGGTATGGTGTCTGTACAGCGCCGTTGACTACCAAGAGCGTAATTCACCACTGGTTTAAGGAAAAATGGCACGTACTATTCCATCCATAACCGGTATGTCTTGTAAAAATTATTCGTAATCTACTGTAAATTTACACAAGTTATCTTCTGTTGCAGCATTTGCAACAGAAAAATTAGACCGAGGTGTTGACACGTTGACGATGGCCTCAACTCGTTCATATCAATATGGAGAGTCACATCAATATGGACTGCGAACACGTGCTGTACCAGTTTTTGAAATTGTTGGAGACTGAAAACCTTCTCCTGGTTCTTTATCTTGTGAATTAATTTGTTTCTTTTAATCACGTGGTCTTAATTTTGGTGGCATATTTAGTTGATACAAATGTTCTTGATATGTACTTTATTCGCAGAAACTGCATGAGGATTTTGGGACAAAATTCAACGGCTTGAGGCCCCAATGCAACGAAGTTATTTTATACTTGGGTTGTTTCCGCCCAATTTTGGCTCAAATCAAAAATGGTCTTCATTTGCTGTGTTAATAGACGGTCCTGATCCCAACTTTCACTTGTATATCCACTTGTATATCGAGGTCTTGTATAGCGACTAATTTTACCTAAAGTTCTACGACGCAGTTTATATCTTAAAAAATCAAGGTTCTAATTTAATCATTTTTTATAATAATCGAATTGTACCTTCCATTTAATTTCAAATCATTTTTAATAATGAGATTTTTTGATTAAATATTGACGGGTTTGTCCGACTATTAATCAGGTTGCAATAAACGTTAGATCCTATACGTAAAATACTATAAAATGTGTAATTAATAAACTTTGGAGAGACTTATTATTGGTTTTAAATAATTCCAATGAAATATTCGGAAGTGATTTATATTACTAATGGTTGGTATTTGGCAGTTCGGTTACATATTAAATTATGTCACTCGAACAGCAGACCCGAGTAAAAATGTCAATAATTATTTCAACCTAAAATTTGATTGAAAAGAAATCGACTTTAAATTTATATTTATGGAAGAGAATGAATACAGTACGATGAATTATTTAATTAATAAATTTAATGATCCAAGTAAGATAACGATAATTTATACTTAACTAGCAATTGATTTCCAGATTATCTTTGGTGATGATTGTAAATTTCCACAGGTAGTTATGTTTAATAAATCAGTACTTATACGATTGACGATACTATTATTTTATTTACAATGTATTTATATTTATATATAACGACGATGATACAATGGTATTGTCAAGCGGTTTAACCGGTTACTCAAAATTTCCTTGCTGTCAAAGAAATAATCAAACTTGCTGTCAAAGAAATAATAACTGGTCCAAAATTTTACCTTCTGCTACTTCTAAAATTACGTTCCTCAGTTAAAGAGGCTATTAATCTATCTTCTGCAGAGATATTCTATGACATTCCTGTTCGATTACCATATGCTTTTTACAGAAAAGATTGCTTTACATCATTTTGTTCAACATTTAACTCTGAAAAGAAATTTGAATTACCCAAAAGGGTTAATATAATGACTACAAAACATTGATTTTATTTTAAAAAAAACCTTTATTTGAAAGGTTAAGATTTTAATAATTTTCAACACTCTGACTAAACTCTTCAGTCGTCTCTCGATTAGAAGTTAACATATACATTATGTAAACATATCTTCACACATGCGCAGACATAAAACATTACGGAGTGTAGCCCTGCATGGTAAAGTAGTGAGTGTAAATCTTCACAAGCATGGCCGGTTACTTCGTTTTTGCCTATACGCCGACAGTTTAGTCAATTAACCGCCCCTTTATTTTTCTTAATAATTGGCAAACTGCCTATGTCGGGATTCGAACCCATAACCTCCCAGTTCCAAGTAGACATAACGCCTCAGACATAACGCCTTAGACTGCTTGGCTACTTGAACGGTTGTTTTTAAGTAAGCAGACAACAAACAACATACCGAGTGATTTATAAATCACTATACGATCAATATCGTACCATTCACAAACGGTTAAAAAAAAAAACTATTTAAAGTAGAGAGAAAAATTTTTTTTTGTAAAATTGAAAGAATCCCAACATGGTAGCATATAACTAATGTCGGGCGTAAGGTATGAAGTAGTAGTTGGATATGCGGAAATGAACGACGCAATCGCTTAAACCTCCATAGCAGAAAAACCGTGACTCGTGACAACAATCATCAGCACACAGGGAGGTAGTTGTATTAAATAGATTTTAAACACATTGAAACCAAAGATTTGATACAGACACTAAGTTTTCGGAGTGTATTTTTTAAGGTTCGATATGTGCACCTTTTCAGAATCTCTGGAGGAAATTTTTTGAACCACTAAAGATGATGGTGTTGTGAATTTAGTGATTACGTAGGGACCCGAAAATCTTTGAACGGACTTTTGGTCAGTATCGACGGCTGATATTCAAATTTTGGTGATATTCAAGTTTTTTACCAAAACATGATCACCCAGCTGATAAGATGACACTTCAGGTCTATCGCTGAATTGTCTGAGCGATTTCTTCTTAGCAAGTTTCTTCTTAGCAAGATAGCTTTTCGAACTTAGTTCAATGAAACTTTTTCGTCGGCGAGGTTTATCTTACAGGATTGCTGAAACTGCGTTTGTATTCCACGCTCAAAAAATACGTTAGGTTGCATACAATCGATCGAATTGTGATATGTGCGATTGTAAGTACAGTAAATTTCTGTTGCCCCGCTGCGACAAGTTTGCACCAGGGTAGTATGGTGTGGTATAAACAGCTTTAACGGCGTTCTGTAGCAAACATTATTGGTACTACTCGGCCTTAAAGGCAGGATCGTTGCCAGATATAAGAATTTCAGAATTTTAAATGTAACTGAAGAAGTGCACCTTGTGGTCGGTCTTGAAATCAAAAATTTCGAAAATCCGTCAATGCGCACAACGATGTACCTAAATCTCTCTGTCGTAGTGATTAAAGGCCCTACGTAATCAACGTATAGGTGAATCCAAACGTCGGTTGGAGTGATGAGTGTAGGTTTTAGAAGCACTGTGGGGTTATTGGGCTTAGACACTCCACAAGTTTGGCACTCCTGAACATATTGTTTAACAGTTTTAAATAAGTTTTTAAACCAAAATCTACGAGCTATATCTTTTTAAGTTTTAGTAATACCATTGTGTTGTGTTGTGAAGCCACTCAGGAATAGCAATTATTTTAAGATGACTTTATCTGACCAGTTTGCAAAGAATGCCGTCGCGAATTCGGAAATTTCTGATATTTATACCGGACTAAATTTCGGAATAAATGAATTTACAATTTTCAGAACGTTCCTTGCAATTCAGAATGTATCAAAGTGTTAAAAAGAAAAAGAGGATCATCTTCTCGAATCAGCTCTGCAGAATTACAATTAATTAAAATTATCAGCGTTAAATAGCCTAGATAATGTGACACAAGTAAAGTTTTCTATTCCGCGTACATGAAGGGGTTTAAATCTATATCGTGAAAGTTGAAGGATCCCCCTCGACAATTTGTTGAAGGTGTGAGGTGTTTTAAAGAACCAAATTAGAGCACTACAATCAGTCTTTAAATCGAATTCTTTATCGACTAGGTAGTCCTTGAAATGAACTAAAACGCGGACGACTGAGAGAAGCTCAATTTCATGAGTACTGTAACGAAATTCAGCGCCTTGTAGATGACGAGAGAAATACTCGACCGGGTGTCGACCATCAGAAAAATCTTGTGATAGTGTGGCGGCTATCTCAGCGGATGAAGCATCCATAGTAACGATAAATTTGAGATTAAAGTCGGGAAATCTCAATACGGGAGGAGACATCAAAGCCAGCTTTAAGGTATTGAAAGCGTGGCGGTGCTCAGAGGTAATATTAAATTTACAGCTTTTTTTCTTTAAGGCATTAAGAGAGCTTATGATTACGCTAAAGTTAGAGATGAACTTTGCATAAAAGGCGCACATGCCAACAAATTTCTGAACCTCCTTAAGGTTTTCAGGAAAAGAGAAGTTATTAATAGCCGCAAATTTAATATTTGTTTATTTGTGTATACTTTCGTGTCAACATACAATGTTTGTCCAAATTCCTTTCGGTTACGTATGACAAACTGTAGAAGACTATAGCGTATACTCCGACACATTTCATTGTCATTGAATTTATTAATTAAATTAAATACTGATATGAAAAAATTAACTCGTCAACCAGGAATCGAACCTCGGGTCTCTGGATATCTAGTCCAGTATGCTATCCTCTGCACCAAAGACGATTGTGATGCAACAGCCAACTTTTTCATATTACTCTAATTTTTTATATATATATATTTTTTTATATTTATTAGACAGTATTTAATTTAATTAATAAATTCAATGACAATGAAATGTGTTGGAGTATACGCTATAGTCTTCTACAGTTTGGCATACGTAACCGAAAGGAATTTGGACAAACATTGTATGTTGACACGAATGTATACACAAATAAACAAATATTAAATAAAAATATCACTTCAGCAGAAGTTGATACTGTCTAATAAATATAAAAAAATATATATATATAAAAAATTAGAATAATATGAAAAAGTTGGCTGTTGCATCACAATCGTCTTTGGTGTAGAGGATAGCATACTGGACTAGATATCCAGAGGCCCGAGGTTCGATTCCTGGTTGACGAGTTAATTTTTTCATATCAGTATTTAATTTAATTAATAAATTCAATGACAATGAAATGTGTCGGAGTATACGCTATAGTCTTCTACAGTTTGTCATACGTAACCGAAAGGAATTTGGACAAACATTGTATGTTGACACGAAAGTATACACAAATAAACAAATATTAAATAAAAATATCACTTCAGCAGAAGTTAATACTGTCTAATAAATATAAAAAAATATATATATATATATAAAAATTAGAATAACATGAAAAAGTTGGCTATTCACAAGTCACAATCGTCTTTGGTGTATCGGAAGCATACTGGACTAGATATCCAGAGACCCGAGGTTCGATTCATGGTTGACGAGTTAATTTTTTCATATCAGTATTTAATTTAATTAATAAATTCAATGACAATGAAATGTGTCGGAGTATACGCTATAGTCTTCTACAGTTTGTCATACGTAACCGAAAGGAATTTGGACAAACATTGTATGTTGACACGAAAGTATACACAAATAAACAAATATTAAATAAAAATATCACTTCAGCAGAAGTTAATACTGTCTAATAAATATAAAAAAAATATATATATATAAAATTAGAATAATATGAAAAAGTTGGCTGTTGCATCACAATCGTCTTTGGTGTAGAGGATAGCATACTGGACTAGATATCCAGAGGCCCGAGGTTCGATTCCTGGTTGACGAGTTAATTTTTTCATATCAGTATTTAATTTAATTAATAAATTCAATGACAATGAAATGTGTCGGAGTATACGCTATAGTCTTCTACAGTTTGTCATACGTAACCGAAAGGAATTTGGACAAACATTGTATGTTGACACGAAAGTATACACAAATAAACAAATATTAAATAAAAATATCACTTCAGCAGAAGTTAATACTGTCTAATAAATATAAAAAAATATATATATATATAAAAAATTAGAATAATATGAAAAAGTTGGCTGTTGTATCACAATCGTCTTTGGTGTAGAGGATAGCATACTGGACTAGATATCCAGAGGCCCGAGGTTCGATTCCTGGTTGACGAGTTAATTTTTTCATATCAGTATTTAATTTAATTAATAATAGCCGCAAACTTCAGACGTATCATGTACAAACGAAATTTTTCAGGGTTGATTGTGATACCAAGTTTTTTAAAGCACTCAAACACTCGTTAAAGTTTGGATATGTGGTCATCAAGGGTCAAAGAAAAAATCATCATAGAAACCCTTCGCGTAGTTCACAAGGCCCTGAGCGGAGTCCTCAAGGCCAAGTGGTAAAACGTTAAATTCAAATTGATTAAAGGGTGTGATTATCGCCGTGATATGCCTGGATTCAGGAGCAATAGGTACCTGGTATAATGACATGTACATGTCTATGATTGAATAAAACTTGATGGATGACAAAGAGTCGAAAATATTATTCAATTTCACACAACTCAAAAGGTCAAACTGAATTTTTGAATTCAAGAATCGGTAATCCGCACGTAAGCAAACACCTGAACGTTTGGACACAGAAAAAACCGGTGTGGCATACGGGCTCTGGGAATACAACAAACTGCTAAAAACTAGAAGTTCTTGAATATGTTCTTCTAAAAGTTTAAGTTTATCTCTAGGTAGATAATACGGGGAATTTCTAACAGGAGTAGGATCTTTGAGTATAAGTTTGTACTCAAAGTTTCGCACTCTACCAGGTTTCGAAGGTAATACGGATTTTTATTTGTCCAAGATGTGATCTTAACGTTTACCTTGAGATGGTGAAAGTTCGGCTTTATATTCCGAAATAAGATTAAGTAAATTTGAATTTAACGGGAAATTCTCAAACGGTATTGAGAAATTTAGATTGAATTTAAAGTGGACACGAAAAGTCAAAAAATCGATAAGACCAAAATTTTTAAATATTTGATTGCCGAGGATATAATCAAAGACAATGTCCTGGGCTATATAAAAAAAACTGCTTCAAAGAGACGTTAGAAATTTTAAAATTAAGACAGCAAGCTTGAAGGCACTACAAAGTATTAGAACCAGATAACAGTACACTGGTTGAAACAAGCAAAAATTTAACAGAAGTCGATTTAGAAATAAGAAATACTGCTTTAGAGGATAGTAAGTTTATTGAACTACCAGAATCCAATAAAACCAAGTAGCGATAAGAAGCAAAATAAATGGGTAAAACGGTCATTTAATAGAAGATTGTTGTGCGCAAATTAGTTTTTTGAATTAGAAAAAGGTGAACTTTTAAAGGTTGAAGTTCAAATCGGGTTAGAAGCAGAGACAGGCTGCCCTCTGTTCTGGTGGCGGATGGGACATTGATCGATAAGATGGCGCGATTGTTTACAATAATTGCATGACATGTCGGAAGATTCCGAAATAGGAGCGCCAATGAGGGTGCTCACATGGACCTGTGAGGCAGGTTGAGAAAACATGTTAATGCGATTCTGAAAATGAAATGGGGTATATATAATATATATATATATATATATATATATATATATATATATATATGTATGTATGCAATATTCTTTATCATCAATGCCAATTTTTCGAGGACATCCATAAATTTAATTAAATCAAAGGTTTCACTATTAATGTTTTCAAAAATCAAGTTACTAGTTTCTTCAGGAGGAACCGTCGAAGTTAAAGCTCTAGCATAAAGTAAAAGGCTTACATTAATTTAATATTCATACTATGACATATTCTCTGCTACCATAATGAAAAGAAATTTTAAAGTAGAGAGAAAAAAAAAACTTTTTATTTAACAAATATGTTGAATTTACAACCCATATGAGGTTAAAGATTGTGTATGAATTCATATTTTCGCATAACCAAGGAAAAAGAAATCACAAAGACAAAGAGTCCCTAACGATTAGAGACATAAATAAGAATCAATTATCTAGAAATTATGATGAATTTGAACATAAATAAGAATAAATCGCATAGGAATGACGATCAATTAAATCATAAATAAGAATTAAAGGCATTGGTATACAGTTTAATTAGAGAGAAAGAGATACGTATAAAAACGCATGAGAACTATACAAAGATAGGTTTATGCATAAATATAAATTCATAGACATGATCTATAAATATAAAATACTTTGCCCTGAATGACTGACTGACGGACCAACGCACAGCCTAAACCGCTGATCGTAGAAACATGAAACTTGGAGGGTGTGTTCTTTGTATGACGTAGGCATCCGATAAGAAAGGAAGTTCTACCCCTAATTTTCCGAAATTCTACCCCTAAGGGGGTGAAAAATGGGGGCAAAGTTTGTATGGGACAACGTGATTCCTTGGTCGAATCTACTTCAAATTTTGCATAAACATTCAAAACCTTAAGAATTAGAGAAGTCGAAAGAAGAAAACAACAACAAGAAATAAGACAAAGAACTTCATACAAGAGACTGAAACCGCCGTCATTCGAGGATGCCAGTATGTCAGATAATGCTATCATTTTCCAAGATGCGAAGAAAGCTCACTATCACAGGAGGGTAATATTAGAAAAGAATTTGCCAAAAAAGCATATATTCTTTTTTGGAATGTGGATGGATTACGGACAAAGTTAGCAAAATGTGATGTGGTAGAATATTTTCAAAATTTTTCTTTTGGAGGATTGATGGAAACTTGGGCGAGTAAAGACGAAGAATATATGTTGGCTGGGTTTGAGTGTGTAGCGGTATCGCATTTTCATTAAATTATTATTATAATTTTATTTATCATTTTTATCTGTTCCTTAACAACTATAACAAGTCCTTAACAACTACTCAACAAGTGCAATCGGAAAGATGGCAGTAGGCAAGCTGAAAAGGGGAGATATCCTGGGGGACTAGCTATCTCCTATCGAACCGAGCTGCAAAATTATGTGAGAGATCAAAAGCAGAATGAAAGAATTAATATGGATGTTACTAACAATGCCAGGTTTGCGTGTTCTCATTGGTTTTATTTATTTACAGCCTGAATATTCTAGACACACAAATGCTGACTTTTTTGACTCGTTGGACTCGGAAATAGATGAAATGCTGCAGATATATGCTGACGCTGAGATAATAATCGGAGGTGATTTTAACGCCAGAACTGGTGGCGTTCAAGAAAAGCAAGGCGCATGTGATTTTGATATGTTAATTGGAAATGAAATATCTACGATACAACCAAGAAATAGCAAGGATACATGCCTGAACAAGTATGGTAGAAAACTCTTAGATTTTATGAAGCAGTACGAATTTTTTATGCTGAATGGTAGAACAACGAGGGATAAGGAGGGGGAATGGACATATGTTTCAAAGAATGGTAAAAGTGTAATTGATTATGCGATGGTTATGAAAAGTCTATGGAATGAATCGATAGACATGAGAATAGGGGAAATGTTTGAATCATCTCACTTTCCTTTGAAAGTCTCGTTAATCAGTGGAAAGCCTGACAAAAATGATATCCTTGAACCAGACGATAAAAAACTGGTTAAGTATAGATGGTCCCAGAATAAAGAAACTAATATACAAAGAAGAATAGATAGTAATGAAACAAACTTGTACTTGATTGGGATAGAACATATGCTAAATTTGAAAAGGATAGAAGAAGCCGTACAAATTCTTCAGAGATGGATGCAATGGATTTGCACAGATGTAGAAATAAACATATCTAATCAGAATAATGGGCGAATGGTCGAAAAAGATAAACAATGGTTTGATAGAGAATGTGCGAATAAACGTAAAGAAGTCAGAGCGAAAATAAGGGCTATGAGGAGAAAAAGGTATGATTGCTACGTTAAAGAATATCTAGCTAACAAACAGGAATATAAAAATATGTGTGCAAATAAAAAAGCTGAATATAACTGTGTACACGTATCTGAAATCAGAGAGGTTATCAATAACAACAATTTGAAAAAATGATGGAACCTAATTAACAGAAATAAAGCTAATATTAGCACGCGTGGGGACATTACTGGAAATGAGTGGGTTGAATATTATGAAAACCTCTACTCAACAGCAATTGATTTCGGGACTCAAGAAAAAGGGGTGACAGAGATTGATGACGGAGCTCTTGATTTAACCATACTAGACAGTGAGATAGAAACAATTATAAGCTCTCTGAAAAACGGTAAAGCAGCAGGAATGGACGGTATTTTAAATGAAGCAATTAAATTCGCTTTTATTAGATGCCCACGGTATGCGAATATCTTAACACAATTATTCAACAGTTTGATGGAGGAGAGGGTATTTCCTCAGCCATGGTCTACAGGACATATAGTAAATATATACAAGAGGAAAGGTGATATTCGGAACCCGAGCAACTATCGTGGACTGACACTTACGCCTAACTTAAGCAAAATTTATACTGAGCTTCTTTCTTCTCGAATACTGCAGTGGACAATGAACAATAAGATTTTGAATGAATATCAGGCTGGCTTTCGATCTGAATATGGAGTTCTGTTGTTTCATTGACTTTGAGAAGCCCTTCGATCGTGTCGATAGATCGTTGTTATGGAGCAAGTTATTACAGGTTGGGCTTCCGAGTAACGTCGTAAGCATCCTTCAATCAATTTATAAATCAACATACTGCTGTATTCGCGTAGGAAATGAGTTCATGTCTAGAAAGTTTAAGTCTAAACAAGGGCTGAAACAAGGCTGCCATTTATCTTCTCTGTTGTTTCTTTTATACATTAATGATTTAAGCGAGTGGATAGAAGAAATAAGCTCACCTTGCATTAAAGGCAAGGAAATAAAAATTTTATTATACGCAGATGACGTGGTAATTATGTCAAAAACAGTCGGGGGACTGAGACGTGCGTTTACTGGCTTACAGGAGTATTGTGTAAAATGGAAGATGCATGTAAATGTGGAGAAGACCAAGTGCATGATTGTGAGTAATGGCAGTAAAAGATCAGCAAATGAAGTTTGGTTTTATAACAACTTCCATATTGAAAATGTTAAGAGTTTCGAATATCTAGGCGTAACCATTACTTTTAATGGAAAATGGGGGGAGCATATTGGAAAATTAAAAAATAAATCTAAGAGTGTTTTACTATATATTAAAAGATACGTATACAAGTACAAAGACTTTCCAATAACGTTATTCTAAATATGTTCAACTATTTAGTGATACCCATATTAACATATGGAAGCGAGGTGTGGATTACCGACTGTGCTAATGAACACGTCAAAATTATAAATACGGTTGCTAATAATTTTTTCAAAGCAATCTTGCCTGTTTCAAAATCAACTCCGAGCTCAGCAGTCAATTTAGAATTGGGGACCAGGCCCGTATTTAATATGTGTGTTCAAAGAGCAATCAATGTTTATTTGCACCTAATGAGAAGTGAAAAAGGTTTGCAAAAAATGTGTTTGGAGAATGATAGGCGCCAATGGCTTGAAGAACAACTTAACTTATTTAAGTTGAGTTGTAATGACAGCAAATATGTAGTGAAGAAAAAACTAAAAGAACATGCACTACTATCGTCACTTAATGATATAAATAATAAAAATAGTCTATCTATGTTCAACAGGATAAATCACTACCAAAAAGGTGCGCGATATATAAATGTGCTAGGAAGGGAGGATAGACATTTACTTGCTAGCTTTCGTATGTATACCTTTAGATGGGAAAATGAAAAAGCAAATGGTGAACGGATATGTGTGATTTGCGGTGCGATAGAAAGTGTGGCACATTTAATTGAGGACTGTCCTGGTACTGAGGGGGAAGACCGATTAATTTTGAATGAACAGAAATTGTACTCAGTGCACCTGAAATTTTGAGTGCCCTCGAACCCAACCAACTAAGCCAGGTTATACAGTATCTTGGCATAATTCTTAAAAAAAGAAATGCATATTTATGAATTATAGTTATTTTCATTTATATAGAATATTAGAATATAGAACTTATAGAATTTATTTACAATTTTTAGAATTTACAGACATTTTAATTCTATTTTTCAGAATCGATATTTTTTCTTTACTTGTTTTGTTATGTTATTGTTATCATTATTATATATAATTTTTATTATCTGTTTATGTCAATGTATTCATTGTTTTTATTGATTTTTGTTTGATGTCACATAAAATAAAAAAAATAAATAAACATTCAGTATATTTATTTAAATACTAAGTAATATAAGGTCTGTAAAATTACAATTTTCGTAGACGAAGCTGCGACAGGTAGTAATAGTCTTACATAAATTAAAAAAAAAAAAAATTAATATAACCAAAACATTTAAATATTTATGAAGTAGACAAGTTAATCCCTAAAAATGATCTTTATATCAATTTTGTTTGCTACCCAATACAAAATTAGAAAACAAGATAGATAGATTGTTGTTCAGCCCTGAATCTAAATTTATAATATATAATGCCGTCACAAAAAATATATTTGTCTATACACATGTTTTTGATACCATACAATATACATTAAAACATAGGTGGGCAGCGGTTGACTCGACTCATCTCTGAGTGAGAGGTAGGAAGAGATAGAGTAAGTACAGGGTACCTACCTATTATTAATATTTTCTTTTTTTAATTAAAACATTTTCTGAAAAAAATATAATAATACCAACTCTTTTTTATGGTCACTATTATACAAAGTAAATAATACATACAATACATTGAATACATACTCTGGAATTTTGGGCTGGTAATTTGGGGCATAAAATGTACCTTTGTAATATATTTGTGTATGAATAAAATAAAAATGTTATTTATAAATAAATATATAATATATAAATATAAAATATAAATCATTTGAACCTCTTCATTTATCGCTGGACCGTTGTAATAAAAGAGGGAAATTTTTGCAAAGGATTTGAATAGAATTGAAAACTAGTTTAGATAGACTTATAGTTTTGGAAATTCCAAATAATTTGCCTAAACTTTTTACTATTCATATCCGAGAACTAATAAACAATTATTTACCTGATGTAATTATTTTTTCTTTGTATGGAGTATAGTGTCATGGGAATTTGATGAATTAAGTTAAATTTTACATAAAGTGGGAATTTGAGTTTCTTCGAGTTAGTCTACTTTGAATTGAAAAAGTGAAAAGTACTATTCGTAGTAGTGGAAATTATTTTTCGCATAATTTGTTTTATCAAAAAAAATAAAAGTAGTGAATTTAATAACGGAGAATACATCGCATTATTGTTATTATTATTATTATGTTTTTTTTTGGTGTATCTCTTCATATTGTAAAATATATTATTTAAACAATAAATATTTTATAAAACTATTTCTAAATTGATTGAATAAATTATTGGGCAATGATCGGTAGGACAACCTGTATTGAAACATCGTTCCGTCTTACTTCGAAACTTATCTTTTTTACTTACTCTCACTCAGTTTACGGAGAGTCGTTCGACTCCGGCGAGCCGTCTGCACCCACCTCTGCATTAAAACGTGTTTAATAACTACTGTTTTTTTATACAAAGAAAAATTTTATGCTGTGATTAAAACTAATGACTGATTGTGGAAACGAAACAACTTTAATGCAAGGTTCATGAAATTTAGTTTTGAAATAATTGAATTACTTATATACGCCAACAATTACAACAGTTTGGCAAATTACCTAGGTAAGCATGTCTTTGAAGTAAAAAAAAATATTTAAATAATTTTCAATATATAATAAAATTAAAATAATAGTGATTATCTTGAGCATTAAAAAAAATTAGATTAATAAATTATTTGTTTCAAAATACAATCATAAAAAAATTACTAAAATAATTTATTAAAAATGTATTGCGAAATAAATCGATTCTAATATACATGTTCGATAACTTACTTAAAAAAAAAACTTTTGAAAAAGGCCTCGGCACACTCCTTACAAACTTCATCATTCTCAATTTTATCATTATTAACATTTCCAATCATGTCAGCCTAAAAAAGTTTATTCAGTCCATTCGGACTAATGTGCCCTAATTGATGTTGCCATATCTTCGTACCAGGATTCACCTCACAAGCATACGGTCTGTTAATCTTCTGAACACTGCGAAATAAATTCTAAACGGAAAAGTTTTTCGTCCATCACTTCTTCTGCTATATTCGACAATAAGTTATGTTGTAGACCAAGTATTTTGTTTATTCCGACAAATGTTCCTATTTTTGACCTTTGCATTGTGTCGGTGTTTGCGATTTTTATTGAAACCGGTTGAGCTAATGTTTTTGTGTTTGAAAGATATTCTTCAGAATTAACGTAATGATTTGACTTTTCTGATTTATTATTTTTTCTTTTTGAGCAATAAATAGAAATTCGGTAATTCTTTCATCCGATTTATTTTTTATATCAATCTTATTTTGTGCTATATTTGCTTGTTGGTTTGTATTTTTTTAAAAGTAAAAACTATTTTTCTTTATATGCCCCCCTTCCACAAAAATTTCATTTAAATTGTTTACCTTTATCTTGAGGTTGAGGTAACTCAGTGCCATTCCTATTTCCTTTAGTTGCACTAAATACATGGAGATTTTTTATCTTTGGTTCACTTGGAACTTCTTTTTGTTTCGTAGAACTTTTTATTTTAACGTCATATTCTTTTAATCTTCTTTTTATATCTTCCAAAGTCATTTTTTCTTGGCATGTTTCTAATACTGTAACAATCAAATCAAACTGGATAGGTAGTGCATTTAAGAGCATACAGCAATAGTCTGACTCATTCAACATTGATCCTGCTGCTTTCAATTGTTGCATAATATTTTCAAAAGTTGAGAAAAAAGATTATATTGTATGCTTCAGATCGTATTTCAGTTCCATGATTTGTTTCAGTAAAGTACGTTTATTACAGGGACCTTTTTTTCATAAATATTACATAGTGATTGCCATGCATATTTCACAAGCATAATTTTTATTCCTTACTTGTTCTAAATACGCATTTTCTAAATGTTGTGCTATTAGAGATTTGGATTTTTTATTACTTTTCATCCATTTAGCACTGTCGGGCTTTGGTTCACCTTTAACGCAGTCTAAAATACCTTCATCAAGGAACAATTTCATTCGTAAGTTCCAATTTGAGAAATTTGGACCATTAAATGGTTTTATTACATGAACACTAATATTTACTGATTTCATTTTGTAGGTTTAGTTATTTTTAAATTGTATGAATACAAAATACTGTTCTCACGTGGTTTTTTCAAAAATGATAAGAATTATTAGAATTTAACAACTTTTACTTAACAACAATAAACAATAGTTTATACCATAGGTGGGCAGGGTTTGACTTTACATACTCTGAGTGAGAGGTAGGAAGAGAGATAGAGTAAATACAGGGTACCTACCAATTATTATTATTTTCTTTTTTTAATTAAAACATTTTCTGAAAAATATAATAATACCAACCCCTTTTTATGGTCACTATCTATTATAATTATACAAAGTATACACTATTGACTATACAATACATACAATACATTGAATACATACTCTGGATTTTTGGGCATAAAATGAACCTTTTTAATATATTTGTGTATGAATAAAATATAAATCTTTTGATCTTTTACGTTTACCGCTTGACAATTGTAAGCCGCTTGTAAATTTTTTGATGGTTTGATTGATTGATTGATTAATATCGGGGTAAAAGTCATTACACTTCGACCCTATGGTTCATTGTGCTCCCCCTTCTACCTCAGTCTGACGAGACTCGCTTCTCCCATATGTTGGCAATAGCCTGGAGCTTGCTTATCAGGTTCTCCCGAAGGTTCATATATTCGGGGTGAGATGCACCGAATATCCTGTATCTGCTGTAACCCAATCTGCACACAATGGAGCCTTCCGCATGGGATAATTCCCGGTAATGAACCCGGTAACCCTCCGCAGTTGCATCCTATTCAGCCTCAGTGCATCGAGAGATACCCTCTTTGTTGCACTCTGAAGCAGTACCTTCCCGAGCTCTTGCCGCGGTACTTTTTCCCAGTGATCACGGTGTTTAGCATTTGACCACTCGTTGATCACTTGTTTACATGCAGTCTTTGGAATTCCTAAAATAGGCTCTGGG
Source organism: Nineta flava (assembly GCA_963920215.1). NCBI lineage: Eukaryota > Metazoa > Arthropoda > Insecta > Neuroptera > Chrysopidae > Nineta > Nineta flava. The sequence goes on along the minus strand of OY986043.1, from coordinate 49,528,246 downwards.
CCTATGAATGGCAAGGTGGTTTAGCTTTAGTTTAGATTTTAGAATTAGGTTTTCGGAAATTCCGAATAATTTGCCAAAAGTATTCAAATCGGAGAACTAATAAACAATTATTTACCTGATTTAATTATTTTTTCTTAGTAGAGGGTAAAGTGTCATGCGAATTTGATGACACTGGATACAATAAACATGCCAATGATAAAGTTGGGTGGGTGGGGGTTAATTTGTTACTAATTTCTAAATGGTTAAATTTTACGGTAGTAATTTTATGATACCTTACTCAACCTGACTGAGTTGTTTAGTCTACTTTGAATTAAAAAAGTGAAAAGTACTATTCGTGTTATTGAAAATAATTTTTCGCATAATTTCTTTTTTCAAAAAGAAAAATAAAAGTAGTGATTTTAATAATGGAGAATACATCGCAAGCAGTCTTGGATATGTTCAGCACTGGAAGTGCGGCGCCGTCTGTGAAGAAAAGGAGGATATTTTTTGGCATCAACGAGTGGGAGCATCGTTTTGGTATGTATAACAAAACTGATAAAGGGATAATTTGCCTATTTTGTGGTAAAACGATTATTTGTTTAAAAAGAAGTAATTTCCAACGTCATTATACCGCGAAACAGTCTGCCGTGTTTGATAAATTCGAAATAGGGACAGCAGAAAGCGATCGCTGTAATTGCTGTTTTTAAAAATAATTATTTTGAATCATCGTTCGCCAAAAAATTATATATTAATAATGATGCATTGGTAGGACAACCTGTACTGAAACATCGTTCCGTCTTACTTCGAAACTTACCTTTTTTACTTACTCTCACTTTCTTAAGGGGAGCCCCGTGGCTCCGGAGAGCCGTCTACGCCCACCTCTGTTTTATACTGAGCTCATAACCTGTTGAATGTATGGCGATAAAATAATATTCCAAATTATAAATCAATAGCAAACAGTTTTAATTATTAATTATATAAAGAAAAATTGCGTCTTGTCTATATTACGCATAATTGACAATTTATTACTGACATATAATTTTATATTAAACTTGACAAAAACAAATATTTTAACTTTAATCACTGTGTTCTGTGTTACCAACATAATTATCAACAAGTATAAAAGTACTCTTCAGGCACTATCTTATAAAGATCGTAAAAATAAATTATTGAGTTTATCTCTGTAGTATATGTGAAATCTATTGATTAGATTTAAGTATATATAGATGTCCTCAATAGGTGTCTAGAGTTCGTACACTGATAACCGACTTAGATAGATAGATATATTGTAAAGGCTTCCATAACCTCTCAGTTTCCAAGTAGGCATACTGTGCAGACATTACGCCTTAGACGGCTCGGGCACTTCGACTGGTATAACCGACTTATGCGATGCTCTTAGAATAGCTTAGTAATTAGTCTCTGTCTCGTAGAATGTTCCGGCTATGGTTCACCCGCCACAAGATTGGTTAAAGAGTTCACTTGTATAACAACATGTGACGGATAAAGTTGAATAGCGAATCATCGATTTGTATTTATATAAATTGAATCATGAAATATGGTAGTTTTTTAATTTTATTAAACATATAATATTACACTCAAACTGATACAACCATTTTATTCTTTGTTCTCACGCATGCTACATTTAAACTATATTCATATCATTATATATCCACTAATACCAACTTTTTATATTTTACATTCGTACCAACTTACATACAGTACACAGACATGTCCATAAACCTGAATTATCAAGACTTTTACAATTTTTTATCAATAGTAATTAATTTGTTATTTATCGAAAGTGTTCAGATTTCTTTGTAATTATTATAATTTTTTAAATTTATTTATTTTTTAATAAAAGACAATTTTTATTTTAAAACTTTAATTAATATTTATTTAAGAGTTCAACATTCGCATGAATATTACAGTGATGACGAGATAATTAGTAAATCCGCGCGAAATAAAGTTACCACGTGTTTTTTATACTCGAAATTAAAGTACATAATATGACCAAACATCAACGCATCAGTCGCGTCCACACAGCATAGAAATTTTGGACAAATTTTAAATTTTGATCATGAACACAATAATTGGAATATTTTTCATAAACAACTGGAAAATTTTTGATAATGAACGGCATTAGTATGGAAATTTTAGTCAAACAGCGTGCTATTTTAATTAATGCATTTCACACGGATAAATTTAAACCATCCCAAAAGCCTGGATAATACTGTAGACTATTCAGTATTAATTGAAATTTTGGGGAAGCATTTTAAATCACCTCACACTGAGTTTGCGGAACGACAAAAGTTTTACGATGCTGAAAAATATATGAATGAATCAACTTCGGACTGGGTGAAAAATTCGTGCACTTTCGAACAAATATGTGTTCTTCAAATGTATTTACATGGACATGATTCCAAAGGACAAATTTATTATGGGTTTGGAAACTGGGTCGATAAATATTTTTTTCTGAAAATGTTTCAAGCATTGATAATGGGCAAAGACAAAGGCGCAGAAAAGTGGTACAACGACAAGCGTAGATCGAATTCGAAAATCAAATAGTGGAAACTCTGGAAAAAATCTCTTGTGTGCCGTACACAATCCACGATGAGAGTTAACGCAGATTTAAAAACTATAAATGCAAAAAGTGAAAATGCAAGGGGCATCAATGTGTAAAAGCAGGATCAAGCAAATTACAATTAGCACTTAAGTTTTGAGGTCGGTGATAATATTTCTATGTTTTAAATCAGATCAAATACTGTGAGCAAACCAATTAGTACTGAAGTGAGTTAAGAGGGAGCTTAGGTGATGATGAAATTGATAGCGGATAGCCGATAAGCGATAGGCGTTAAGTAAAATTCAGAGGCCAGTATACATAGGCATCCCAGGATCGATGAGAACCACATCCACGGCCGCTCTCGAAAGTCTTATGGGCTTCCTCTTCTTCACCTATGGATTTTGAAAGAGGCTTTGGCTATCCATCTGAGAATTCGAAACGAAGACTGTGAGGGAGAACAGAAGTCACATATGACCATATGCAAATCTCACAAAAGGCGGAAAGAAAAATTCCTCTTTCAGGCTTGAAAGTGACCAAAGCAAGTGCCTGTCTAAGACTTCAGGGGCAATATAAGCGCTCTATCCCGGATAGAGAAAAGTGGATTTATTATCAGATAAACAGGCTGCCCTCACAGCAATCTGTTCCGCAAAAATAACATCTCCTCGAATGCGCAGATAATTGGTAATGATAAAAAAGAACACCTTTATGTGGGCACCAGAACACTGCGAGATTGAAGGCAATGCAACTGATGTCTGTCAACCTAGCACAACTACTTTTTCAAATCGAGTCGTAATTAGGCGCCTAATTTGCCACTATTTTGTTGGGAATTAGTTGTGTAAAAAAACATTTTATCGCTTTTCACCCAACGGAGAAATCGTGTGTTGTGCTACCTTGGCAGTCAAGTTAGCGAAACAACTTTTTGTTTCTCAATAAAAAATTTTCAAACTAGGCTCATAATTGGCCGCTTTTTTGTTGAGAATTAGTTGTATAAAAAAATGATGCCTCTCTTCATCCAACGGAGAATTTGGGTATTGTGCTAACTTGACAGTCAAGTTAGCGAAGCAACATTTTCCAATCGGGTTGAAAGTAGGCGCCTAATTTTCCGCTATTTTGTCGAGAATTAGTTGTGAAAAAAAAATTTGTCGCTCTTCATACAACGGAGAAATCGGGTGTTGTGCTAACTTCACAGTCAAGTTAGCAAAACAACTTCTTGTTTCTTAATAAACATTTTTCAATTAGGCTCATAATTTGCCGCTATTTTTTCGTGTATTACTTGTGTAAAAAAAATTAGTTTTTCGCTTTTCGTTTATTGGAGAAATCGTGTATTGCCTTTTTCAAGGTACAAATTGTATCAAAAGTCGAGTTATCATTTCAAAATTTTATAATTGATTTGTGCCTTGTTCGTATATCGGAAAAATATTTCTAATAAAAGTCTTGTATAGTTATAATGAATAAGTTTTAACCGAAGCTGTTTTTTCGAAAACCAAATAAATAAGACACAAATCAATTATAAAGTTTTGAAATTATAGCTCGACTTTTGACGCTATTTCTTTCTTTTCTTTAATAAAAATTTAACGTCAATTAGACCTCGGGGATCGTAAGAAAGGTTTATTCCTCAAGTCAGAAATCCACTTTAGATAAAATCTACCCAGCTGAATTTTTTTACGCAGTTAAGTATTTTTGGTTCCTTCATTTATTCCCAGCCGTACAGTTTATTGAAAAAGTTGCTTAGACCAATTTTAAAATATAACTGCACCCATTTTCTTTGCTGAGTAATTTTTTCCTTGCGTCAATAGTTAGAAAAAACTGGGGTGCTCAAAAATGATACTTCAATAATATAACTTATAATACCCGGTATATTATATGTACCGGGTATAAAATAATGTTTGTTAATGTAAGCTTACAATCTGTTTACTCTTAATTTCGGGAAAACAAGTACTTTTTAGACATATTACTTCCATTATGGTTGATTTCGAGTTACTCAAATGATACATAATATAAGAAATTACTAATCAAAAAACTACCCCAATGTATAATACATAATAATTAAATTTAAAAAAAAATTATTTTACTTCTCAATCTATATTTCCAGGAAAGTATTAAAATTTCAGGCATACATAATTTTAGTTTTTTTAAGATTTCTTACACCCGTGTAGTGTGGACATTCAGACAGAGTGTGGAATAGATCATCTGGCTTGCCTGAGTTACAAATTGGACAAATATTGAATGGGTCTAGAGTAATTTTTAGGTTTTTGCTGTGGATTGTTATTTTATTTACAGAAGCTGCTCTTATTTGGAAAATAACGCGTTGTCTGTCAAAAGGAATATTGTTATTATATATATTTTCTAAATTACAGTCGGCTGAAATGTATTTATATATAGGACAGCTGTGTAGACTGTAATTTTTTTCAGAATCACGTTGCGTCAGGATTCGTTTATATTCGTCCAACATGAGAGGAATGGTGTTTTTTAATAAGTTGAAATATTGAGCGTTCCAGATGTCCGGGAAGACACATTCCTCGACAAGTGCTCGAATTTGTTATGTCCTGTTGTATTTTGCTATGTTGGTCGCTGACTGGTCGAGTTCAAGTTGGCGACGGAATATAATTTTGGCGATTCTATCGTCAGTTAGTGCCAGTAGCTTATGCCACCAGCGAACAGTCCTTTTGAATATATACCATGACAGATGTACATGTCCTAGTTCAGATCTAACCAAGCAGCCAGAAGTATTTTTTGGAAGCCAGAATAATTTCTTTAGAAATTGGCACTCTACTATTTCTATTTGCTCTGAATATCGAAGTGCGCAAATCTCCGAACAGTAAAGAAGAGTAGTTGATACTGTACTTATGAAAAGAGTGTACTGCGAATTCTAATTTCTACACCCCGTTTTTGACAATATGTTTGTCAGGTTTCCGGTGGCGATTCGTCCCAAGTAGTTAAGCTTGATATTGTTTTTAGGAACAGACCCGATGAAGAGAACGTAACACCAAGATATTCGTATTCCGTAAAAATGTCAATTTTTTGGTCACTGCATTTAAAAACGGGGTTAGGGCCAAGTTTACCTTTATGAAATATTGGAATTTTTGTTTTTTCCGTGTTTATAAACAAATTGTTTTCGTTGCAGTAGTTTGAAAGTGCGTCGATTTGTTTTTGAGCTTGTCCAGGGGTGTTTGAGTACCAGGTCATCTGCATATAGAAGTGCTAGCAAGTCTTTGGAGCTGTTTAGGCTGATTCCCGTGAGTCCCTTATTCCTAAAGTAATTGAAGATATCACTTATGAATAATATGAAGAGCAAAGGGGATAACGAGTCTCCTTGAAGTACTCCCCTAGACACTGGTATTTTATTAGTTTGCACTTTATCTTGCAGGTGATAGTAGATTTTTTATACAGATCTATTATTATACGGATAATTTTGCTACTAATTCCAATTGTGAAAAGTTTAAGCCAGAGTTTTTCGTGATCTATGAGGTCAAAAGCCTTGCGGAAATCAACGAAGACGGCATATACTTTTTTCTTCGGCAATCTTAGGTGCAAATTAACAGCTGATTGTGGTATATAAATATTATGTGTGCATCCTCTTCCTCGTCTAAATCCTGACTGCTCCTCAGGCAGAATGATACAGTTTTCTGGCCATTCCAAAAGCCTTTTTTTGTGATTGCGTTTATTAAAGCTATTCCTAGAAAGTTATTTGGATCGAGCTCGTCTCCTTTTTTATATACCATTGTTAAGGTTGTTTCACACCATGATTTAGGGATAATTTCATAGTTAAGGATATTGTTAAACAAGAGAAGTATTTTATTAAGCCACGACTCAGGAAGATTTTTGAAGATTTCATTAGAGATACCGTCTAAACCAACAGCTTTCTTAGTTTTAAGTGTGTGTGTTACAAGCAGTAGCTTGTCCATGGTGAAAGGAGTGTCGAGAAAGGGGTGTAGACCAGCGAGAAATGTGTTCAGGTGTAGTTGTCTTTGAGGATAGAGGATACTAAGGTAATGATTCCAAACCTGCGTTGGTATTTTACTAGCCTTGTCAGGGATTGTGTATTTTGAATTGAATATTTTGATACTGTCCAGAATTCTTTGCTGTTCTTTGCGTCGTTAATTTTAGAAAGTATATCTTTTGTCCATTCCTGTTTACTGATACACAGTTTATTATGATATTGCTTCTTTTTTTCTAAGTATATTGCAAGGTTCTCTAGGTTGCCAGAATTGTCTTTTTTGCATTTTCTGTGTTGTTTTTTTACCTCCTTTTTTAAGCATTTATATTCAGCATCATACCACGTACTCCGCTGTTTTGGGAAAAATTTATGTGGGTTGGTGTTGAAAGTTGATATTTGTATCATACCAGTGGATTCTGCAGCATATTTTAAACTCAGATAAATATTTTATATTCGTCTTCCGTATTTTCAGTCAACTATTGGTACAAACTGCTCCTCGTATGCACTGTTGAAAGCGTTAGCATGATCAGGTTGCCATCTCCAGATTTGTTCTGCCACAGTAACGGTAGACTTGCGGGGTTTTTCTGTGTAAGGTAGATCAAGTGTGAGTATTGTTGGAATATGATCGGGGACTCCAAAAATGTCTTCAACTTCAAAATCCACTACAAAAAGTAAAGTTTCTGTGTTTATCCAAACAAGATCAATAACACTTTTTCCAGTTTGGGTGATGAAAGTGTAATTTGCAGGTGTGTGTCTCGGGTTACGACCGTTCACTAGCACGAATCCCATCTCTTCTAGCGCCTCGGTTAAGTTTTGGCCTTTTTTATTTACCGTGGGATCTAAAGATTGTCGTTTGGCGTACAGATGTGAATCTTTGAGTAAATATGGGCCATATTGATTGCATTACCTACTCTGCAATTAAAATCTCCCCCTAAGATAAAGGATGAATTTGGTTTTGCTAGTAAAATTTTTAGCACTGTTTCGTTTAGCATATCGAGTTGAACGCAAAACTGGTATGCAGTGGAGAAATAAGCATAACCAACAATAAAATTTATATTATTTATAGCAAATTCAATGAACAGCCAGTAAGGTGAAGTGTCGAAGACTTTAGCTTTGTAGTTAGATAAAAGTAAAATACGTTAATTGTCGATGTTTTGAGGGAGCCAAGTTTCTGAAAAACACAATATGCTTGTAGTGCTCCAAGTCTGAGTTGACATTGCAATTGAAGAGGTTGAAGAAATTTTGATGACCATGGATGCCCCAAAATAAGATATTGAAGTATGAGTTTAAAACCCCTTGAATATGTATACAATACCCCTTCCTTCTAACGAATTTGACCTTTAGAATACCAAAAGCGCCTCAAATACCAAATTTCATTAGAATCGGAATAAAACTGTGAACGCTATAGAATCCACAGACAATTTATTTAGGACTCTCTAGCTAATCTAATCTGTCCAATGGCTTGTTTGGCTTCAATTATAAGATGACTTGATTTTTTATCAAGTTAAATGAGGAAAGTTCACTTTTTTAAATTATAACAATTGACTTTGTTACTCTTATATAAAATACCTTTATTAAAAATTATTACTATTAATTACAATAAGTTTTACAAAATTAAGTATATTCCCGTAATTAACAATTTAATTAGGTATCGAAACTAATCTGAACTAATCTCAACTAATCTGGTTTAGCATTGACAATGCTACTGATTATATATTAATTTATTGTTGAATTGACATTATTGACTATTTACGTCAGTCCTCCAGGTGGACATTGCAGATTTTGTTAGGGAGAAACCTTTCGTTATACTTGGTAGGTAATGAAGAGAGTGATTTTGAATATCTTGTTTTCCTTGCTACAACTTGTTGCTGCGGCGGAGATGTTTGTACTTGAATTTACTGGAGAACCACTTGGGTTTGAACTGTCGTCGTCTGATGTGGTAATTCGTAGATTATAGTAAACTAATTCTAGTGTGGCCCGGAGGGCTGGTAATGAGCTGTTTGGCGGCTATGTTGACCAAAACAACAATTCATGAATGTGTTAAGATTGTTGATGAATATTGTAAGATTGACCATTTGGTTTGATTTTCTTCCAAAAATATTGAATAATTTTGAAGCGTATTAGAAAGTAAATGGTTGCTGATACGGTTACGGAGATTCCAATAACTTTTGCGTAATGTAGGATACCATTTTCGTATTGTATGAAGAAGGGTTTATTAAGTTCTTGTTGTAGTTGTTTGTCAAATTGATTGAGACGATGCTGTGCGTTAGTTTTACGGGATGTAGTGCGTACATTTTCAACATGGTTTCGTTGAGTTTATTAGTTTTAAAACAGTCGTCTTCAGTTTAGTCGATGTCCGGAATGAAATCTTGGAAAGTTGAGTTTCGTATTAGTGTTTCAGATTCTAAAGTGACGGTGTCGGTGAATTCTCGACAGTTTTGTTTAAGCGTGATTATTCCCATTTTATTGATTATTGTTGTATAATCATCTAATTCGTTTTTGCATAGAATTGTACTGCGTGTATCATGTGTAGTAACAAATAACCATCGATTTTGATTTAGATTTTACCATATTTCCATAATTGTGTGAACGTTGTTTACTTCGCAAATTGGAGGTATTAATTTTGTTGTCATTTGGTACAGTCTGTGTTGTCATTTGGTGCGGTCTCGCTTTATTTTTTAATTACCTTCAGGTCGCTTTTATGATATTGTAATTTCGCTGCAGTGTATTGTTGATCCAAATATTCTTTTCATTGATCCAAATTTTTAAGTAACGCAAATTGTGATCTATTTTTTGATACAAAGAGAAATTCATGGTTTATTTTTAGGAAAGTGGCTATTTTAGGATTTTCTTTACTTGGTGTGGGTAATCGATATATTTTTAATACATTGTATTGGTCTAATGTGACTAGCGGTACTTTCATTATGATTACTAATTTATCGTGAGTTAAAAATGATTTTAATTTTATGATTCTATAGTATGGCTCTAAATTTTGCCAAGTAGGCTCGAGTGGTAAATTAAATTTGACTGATCGTTGAAGTTCGTATAATAAGATTTTCGGTGGTAAGAATCGGTAGTTTATTATTCCATGTTTAGATAATGTTAAGGAGGTAGTATTGATATGTTTTCACTTATTTCATCGTCTGAAGGCTTTCTCTAAATATTTCATAACGATACCTACGCGCAGGTGTACTGCACGAGTTACTGTAAAACTGCTTAAAAATATTTTTCACCAATATGGTTTCTGCCATTTTATAATTTCTGACAAACTATTCTCTGGATAAGTCCAAAGAGAGAAGGAAAGTTATTTTCTTTACTTGCTTTTTTTGGATATTTTCTTTTATCATTGTTTCTTATATACTTAGCCTATTTTTCTATTTTCTTATGGAAATTTACTTAATCTGAAATGTTTTCTCTTTCTCTTTCTCTTTCTCTTACTTATTCTGTTTTTCTATATATTACTTTGTACATATTGTTATTTTGATATCTATTTCTTTAAATTTTGTATATTTAGATTAATCATTTGTAGCTAATATCTTATTTTCTTTATTTTTCTTATTTTCTTAAATGATTCAGTTTCGCTTTATTTTTCTTATCTTAAGATTGAAAAAAAAGCAAAAAATTTTTTTGTACTGCGTATTTTAAGAATTTTTTTCTTTTTTTTCCTCGAACACTTGTGCAATGATATGTTTTCACATATCTTTGCGAAATAGTAAAATTATTTTTATACATCCATATATACGGAAGTCCCTGTTGAAGTGGTCAGTATTTTACCATACATACGGACGTCACTATCTATCACTTTTTGTTACTTAACACACTTATGTGGTATACATGGTATAGTTGCTTGCGCACGCATTGTTTTTGAAATATGTATTGTTTTTAACCGAACTTACTTTATACACTGCTGAGTTCGAAGTTTTACACTTCTTATGAGCGTCAAGCTAAAAAGATACCTTTTATGGGCGTCAAGCTTTAAAGACTCTCTTTATGGGTCGCAAGTTCAAAATACTCTCTTTACATTTTTCAAATTAAATAATATATATTCTTCACTTTCGTATCTATTGGAATAATGAATTTCTGAGTAACAATTGTTCTTGTCACTACGAATGCAACTTTCGACATTGTTCATGAAAATCGGTGGAAGGCAGTGAAACTGATTAGGGATATGTTAGATATTTCTTTTGTAAATAGTTTTAATACTATTTAGGGTTGGTAAAACCTAATGTATATATGTAATGTAATGGTTTACTAACCCGTCCAGTTTATTATTTTGTTTATGGGATAATCATATAGATTATCTAACATTTTAGAATGCACTTATACTAGTTTTGATCATTGTAAATAGATGTGCTTTCTTTATTCAAATGTTCTAATAAATTGCTTTTAGTAAAGTTTTGTTTTTTTCAAAAATATCATTAAGGCCTGTTAATGATCGTAAACAGGAAGAAAGTAAAAAAGGGGGCTTCGGAGAAGCTGTTTACGTACTACGTCTCTTTGGGGATAATTTCTGATAACAGTGGGATGTGTAACACCTGATAAAATTTACACTTGAAATTATTTAAAGAGCCAAAACACAAAATTTGACTCCACTCTGTCATTTTTTAAAATCGTACAACTATATTTGCATATGTGTTTATATGACTTTACCATTGATTTACCGATTGAATTTCTTTAACATACTTGACTTTCTTTTTTGACTTACATTAATTTGGTGTATTTGATCTCCGGTGATTAAATCAATTTTGATTTTCTGGCGATTTAAATATTGTAACATTGATTTATATGTATTTTGTTGAATTTTGTTACATATTTGGGGTATATTTATAATATTGATTTCGGTTTCGTTATTAAAATTTATTAGCAAAAATAAATTACTCAGGGATTTATATAGGTTTTCATATGTGATTTCATCTCTAACTCTTTCCTTTACAAACATCAGATAGAGGTTTTGATTTTCGACTGGGGTTTTTAGTTAAGCTATTTCGCTTATTTTATTAGTTATTATTTTAGATAATTCACATTCAGTATTAAAAAGAATGAATGAGCATTATATTGAGATAAGTCCGTTGAGTACAGTATCACCAATGTTTTTATTTCGGCGAATGGTTTATTAATTTTTGGAAAATTTTCTATATCTAAATTTTTCTGATGGTATAGTTTAAAATCTTCGTATGATAGAGAAGGTGTTATATTTAGAACAGGATGTGATAAGGCATCTGCGTTAGAGTTAGCTTTGCCAGGTTTATAGATAATTTTGTATTGGTATTTGCTAAGTTTTAAACGCAATCTAACTAAACGGCTAGAGGGGTCTTCACAGTTCATTCAGTTTTCATTTTGCGGTTCACTTTAAGCATTTTTGGTGACTAATAATTTTAAGTTCGTGCCCATAGAGATAGGGACGGAAGTGTTTACAGCTTTTTACTATAGAGAGAAGTTCTTTGTGGTACTGAAATTAATCTGCGTCGTAACGAGTTAAGGAATAATAGGCGATAGATAAATCTTTACCCATTTCACCTTGTGACAAAACACTACCTACTGCATCATTGGAGGCATCGCATGTGAGTATGAATGGCTTGCTAAAATCAGGGTATTATAGCAATGGTTTAGAAGTTAATATTTTTTTAAATTTATTGAAAGATTCGTGACATTTTTCGTCGAAATTGAATTTTACATCTTTTTTTAGAAATGATGTGAGTGGTGCATAGCAAGGAATGCATTTTCTGTACTATCCAGTATGGCCCAGAAAAGAATTAATATCTTTTACATTACGTGGTGCTTTCCTTTCTAATATTGCAGATATTTTATCAGGGTTGGGCTCAACTCCTTTATCCGATATTAAATGTTCGAGTTATGCGACCTATCTACATACCATCGTATAGTATGTTTGAATTTTGATTAATTAATTGGAAGTCCAAAGTAAAGCCGTCATTAGGTTTGAAGAGTTTTACTTTAATTTTTCCGAAAGATTTGATTCCACCATTTATACCGGAGAGCATAATTTGTTGTGAAATATCGACTTCATTTAAGTTATAAATTAAATTATTTGTTTTAATTATAGATACCTGAGCGCCAATATCTACAAGAAATTTAAATGTTTTATTTATTGGGGAGAATCAAAAACTGAATTTTTTATCATCTACTCCATTGCATAAGTGGATGTTATGTAAAGAAAAGAGGCGGCCTCGGTCTGGGACTGATGGGAGTTTAAATTATTATTTTCTTGTTTTGTTTCGGCTATACAGGGATTAGGGTTGAATTTTTGGCTAAATTTTTTTTTTAACACTCGGCTTCCATATGTCCACGATAATTACAGAAATTTTTCAGATAATTACCTTTTTTCATTTTTGAAGTTGAATTGTTTGTATTATTTGAATTTTAATAATTATCATTTGAACTAAAATTGTTGAATGAATTTTTGCGAAGACAATCTCGTGTATTGTGTGTTTTTGTTTTACAATTCCTACAGTATTTTGAATTATTTTGATTGTTTGCGTTTGTGCTAGTTTTTTTCAATCGTCCATCTTTTATAAGGTACGCTTCTTCTTCGCATGCTTCTTCTTCAGTGTGTTGAATGGTTTGTGACGGAGAATTTGAGAAATTTCCGGCACTGAGTGATGAGTGAATCGTCTTAAGGCGATCATCCTTTGGATAACTCGCTTTTTGCTGTCGCCAGTGTGACGTATGCCATGTATTAATAAAATTGGCCTTACTAATACTACTAAAAAAGCAAATACTAAAATTATATCAGATACGACATTTCATTTTGATCAGATTATAATTGTGACCGCTAGAAAGTGATTTATTTATTCTAAGGAAATTTGCTAAGTTGAAGCAACTTCTACGTAACGAATTTTTTTCCTCCATTGTTGCTCATAACAACTTTTTCAATAAACTGAACGTTTGGGGAGATATCAAGGAACAAGTGAAACTTATCCGCATAAAAAAAATGTGGCAAGGAAGAGTGGACCCAAAATGGTTTTTGCACTTTACGATTAACCCCTTTTATGATCCGAAAAGTTCCAATTGACGTAAAAAAAGTTTCAATTTTGTTAAAGATGAGATTTTATTTTAAGTACCTTGAAAAAAAGCAATACACGATTTATCCGTTGGATTAAGGGCGACAAATTTTTTTTTACACAACTAATTCTCAACAAAAGAGCGGCAAATTATAAATCTAGTTTGAAATTTTTATATTGAGAAACAAAAAGTTGTCTTACTAACTTGACTGTGAAGTTAGCACAACACCTGATTTTTCCGTTGGATGAAGAGCGTCAAAATTATTTTTACATAACTAATCCTCAACAAAATAGATGAAAAATATGAGCCTACTTTCGACCCGATTGCAAAACTGCTTCGCTAACATGACTGTCAAGTTAGTACAACACCCAAATTTTCCGTTGGATGTAGAGCGACAAAATTTTTTTTTACTCAACTAATTTACTAAAAAATATCGGAAAATTGGGCGCCTACATTCGACTCGATTGGAAAAAGTTGTTGTGCTAAGTTAACAGACATATGCTACTGTCGACAAGCTACTGAATAAGTCTATAAATAGGAAATGGAAGGGTACAACAGGCTGCAGAAAGGGCAAACAAATGATGGATAGGTATAATGCCGCGAGGTCAACCAGGCTCATTGGCTAAAATGAAAAGAGATAAACATCCTAGATGGGATGCTTACCGGTCACTGCAGGGTCAAAAGTCATCTATCTCTCACGAGGCTTGAGGACAATGTGATCTGTATAGACTATAGTAGGGTGGATAATACGCCCTTCCATCTTATGGCAGATTGTCCTTTCATAGCCAGAATGAGGTATCTAGCCTTCGGCTCAACCGAAATGATAGAATCTGTTTTTAGATGCTACCTCTCGCCGAACGAAGACATAACTACTTTCAGGTGGAAGCTCAGCGAACTGGAAGTAACTGTGAGATAAACAAATGGAGAGGTTATCATAGCTGGAGACCTGAACGTTAAATGCACGGAATGGGGGATGGACTACAGGGGCACCCGGAGGAACGAAGTATCGGACATGGCCGCGTGGCACGATCTGGTTATAGTGAATGTAGGTAATACAACGACATTCAGGAGACGCGGTTGTCGCGAATCTATCCATGATGTCACCTATGCAACACCGAGCACGGCTGCATTAATACTTAACTGGAAGATCTTAGAGGATTACAACGCCAACCACCATCAATACATCCAATTCACAATCGCCAACACTGGGCCTCGCAGTGTCGGTGATAAAGAGATGCGAAGAAGGTGGAATGAAGAAATCAAGATGAGACAAAAGTCATAAACTTTCTTGAAAATATGGTCGATTATACAAGATGCTCACAACACCATAAGATCCGTTACGGAACGTCTCGTTGAGAAGATTATGAGCCTCAACACGACAGCCTGTGATGCACCTATCCTCCCTAGGAACATGCGAGGTTACAGGCGTCCAAGTAGAACGCTGAGATTAGCGAGCTCAGGTCAAAGTGTAAACGGCAAAGCAAATCGTAAACGGCAGCCAGAACAACCTGACATCCTGACCATCCAGCTTGTCAGTGCCAAGAAAGCTCATAAAAGAGCAATCAAAAGCAGCAACAATTGACGAAGGTTACTTAAACGATTAAAAAATTTGATTAATTATTATTTTATTATTAGCCCCGAGTAGTTAAATAACTGATAATTAATGTTAGTTGAGTGAACACGTAAATAAATAAAACAATATGATAATTAATAAAATAAAATTAAGTGATAACAAACCCAATATAAAATTATAAAAAAATTGTTAAAACGCACCTATGAGCTATTACCCCGCGCAATGTACCGGCCAACCAAAACATAAAACAAAGATGAATCCCACCAGATTCAACGGATTGGATTGAACAGGAACCAACCAAAATGCGTTTTTATTGTTTGCGGCGGATCGAAGCTCTCGCAAAAATTCATTATATAGTAGACACCCATGGTGGTTAGATCGAGCTATAAAGTTTTGTTCGGGGAACAAAAAAATAAAACAAGCTGGATTCGACCCACGTTAGCACGGGATTAAAACTAGCAGAGCGTGAAGAATAAAAACACAAAAAATAAACGTACCAACACTTACTGCATTTAACACCGTCACTGTTGAACCTTCACTGGCGTGATATCTTCACACGCCGACAAAGAAAATCGTCGAAATATACTGGGCATCTATGAATATTGGCCGGTGCATCTGTTACGGGGGTACCAAAGAGCCGTCCAAATACCGGTTCTAATGTGAAGGTACTTATCTAAATTATTAAAATTTTTTAACTCGCGGGCACATTCTGTTGAGGTTCTATACTTTTTCTTTGTTTGTCACTACCTGGAACAAATAAAAAAAAAACGCGAAAAAGAAATAAAAAATATTAAAACAATAGTTAATTAGTTTAGTTTAAGTTCATTTATTAAGCTTATTTAATAATTGAGTAGTCTAGTTGTGTCGATATTTTCATCCGGTGCTCGAGCCATGCTATATTTGGCGAAAATTACCCCTTGCAGCTGCCGCAAACGGCAAACGAATTTCGGCGGGTATTCACTAAATGCTCTTGGCAAATTGTTAGTTATTTAGCGTATAGGCGCCAATCAATTTCTAATTATTTTCCAATAGATAATTGTGTAACGGACGAAATGTGGACAGTATTATTAGAATATATATTTATTAATTTATTATTATTTTTATAATATACTCACCATTTGGTGTTTACGACAATTTTTCGTCATTATTGATTTTAGTCTTTTTAGCGAATTTCCTCCAAAGGAAATGCAGCTATTGTTTTTACCAACACACACGGTATATCGTTCAATTTTGGCTATTAATAAATTTAATTTCTGCAAAGGCTAAAATCATATCAGATACTATATTTCAATTTGATCACACTAAAAATATGAGAACACACACTAAAAATAGAGTGATTTATGTATTCTTAGGAAAATCGCTAAGTTAAAGCAGTCCTGCGTAACGATTTTTTTTTTCAAATGAATTTTTGTTTTTAAAAATGCCAGAAATTACACGCACAAACTTAAGTCGCAGAACTCGAAAAGCTATAAAAGAAAGATATACAAGAGCAAGCCAAACTGACGAGCAACGCGAAACGCGGAATGAAGTTGAACGGAATTGATGAAATCGAAATCAACAATATACAAATGTTGCGTTTAACACCTATCGAGCTGCATTAAATTATAATGTGGAAATCGATTAAAGTTCACACCAAATCATTGCTATTGGACCAATGCACGTTGTTTGTCAGTTAAAGGCATTTAAGTTTAAAAATGGAGCCCCTGGATTGTGTTGTGAGAGCGGCAAGTCAAATTGGCGTGATGGCACCGCCAGAAGAGCCACTTCATTCATTGGTTTCGGGAAATGGGCCAGATTCTAAACATTTTTTGACTCATATCGAACAATAAAATAATTGGTTTCAAAAGACATCATTTGGCACAACAAAGCTTATTCGAGAAAAATTTAAACCAAGTTTCAAGGTCAGTGTATTGAAAAACAATAAACTTTTACCATCACGTGCCTGCTGCAAAATACGTTGGCAGCTTTCAATTGAATTGGTGTATCAATTGAAATGGTGAGGTATCTCAAAGTTTCTAAGTTGGATTTAGAGTACAAATAGTGAGGTTGCCCGCTGTTGTTTTGCAGTGGAAGTGTGTTGGTTAAGTATCGTTGATGGAGTTAACTGATATCGAAACACTCGGATACCGGTCCCCTGAATTGTATACTTAATGTCGGTGATTGAGTTTAAACAACAAAACAAATGAATTTAAATTGATTAGAATTAAAAAAAAAAAACAATAAGAGGAAAACAAAAATGCGTGCCACTCTATTCGGGTGCCACTCTGTATTTTCTTTATGCTTTGACGATCCCTATATTCTAAAATACGAACTAATTCATGTCTAATTGTTACCAAAACCAATTCATATTTTGGTGGTAATTAAAGTCTGTTAAATGTATTGAGATAAATAAAAAAAGTTTGATGGGTATTTAAATTATTTTATTTGTATTAAATTTTTAGATGTTTAGTTCGATTTTATACATTTTATACATATTCATCGAAATAATCGTCACCTTTTTTTTGAAAAGCATTGAATAACACATGTTTTTATTTTTTTACAATTAGTAGGGTTATAGTTCAAATCGACATGTGCTACTTGTTATGATAAAATTGTGAAAATTAATATAGTGACTAATATAGTGACTAAAATATGTCGACGCTTCAATCAATGGTGGATAATTTCTTGAAAAATTATTGGATTTTCGTTATCAACCACGCGCTGAATAATCAACAACCTGCCAAGTGTTTTTGGAAAATACCGACCGGATTCTTGTCGTTTGCGGCAGATTTGCGGGGTAAATCTTCACCAAAGTCAACGGGATTCCAAAATCGATGAAGAATCGACAAACTACCCTATTATAAAATAAAAACTAAACCTTTAATTACAGATACGTACTATTCTGTTGTTTTATTAACCTAAATAACTAACGTTTTAAATGTTGTTTTTTTATTTTATGATTTTAATAACCTCAAATTTTTGGACGTTCCCGAGTGGAATAGTATATTGAAACTGAAAGAAAAATTAGATTAAGTGGGTTTTAATACCTTTGCCGTAACGGGTTTTCGATGGAACCCCTCAACAGCAAATGTTTCGACTTTCTAATTTTAAAAAACCCCAGATCGATGATGGAGATAAATATATTAGTAATCGGAGCAGTATATGTTGGTTTGTATTTAATTTATTCAATTCTTTTTTAAAATCGATTACCAATTTCGATCGGTTTAAAATTTACCACGAGGAAAAACCAGTTCACGTAGCAAATTGATTCCTCGTCGGTGTTGTTTTTCTTTGGCTTGTATCTTTTAAAATTCTTCTACAAATTCTTAGAGGCTGATACCACGATGAACGTTAGCCAAGTAATGAATTTTTTGGTGAACGTAGACTTACTACAAAACAACAAATATGGCGTATGTTGTGTCGGATCATGTATGATCTAGCTCGCTAAAAATCTGGCGGGAATCTTCTTGTTTACGCGTTTGATCGACCAAAACATTTGCGCGGGAATATTGTTTGTGAGTATGTTTAAACACTTTAATTTATTTTAAATTATTAGGTAGGTTTTACCTTTCACTTTTTTTTTAAATTTTGTATTTTATTCACATAAGGTTCGTTTTGCCTTTCACTTTTGAATTTTTTAAAATTTTAATTTTATTTTGGGATTACAATCACTGTGCTAATGCTAACTTTCACATAATCTCCTACTCGGGAGCCAACGGTGTAATATAACTATTGATTGATTGATTAATATCGGAGTAAAAAACTATTGCACTTCGACCCTATGGTCCATTGTGCTCCCCTTTCACCTCAGTCTGACGAGACTCGCTTCTCCCATATGTTGGTAATAGCCTGGAGCTTGCTTATCAGGTCCTCCCGAAGGTACATAAATTCGGGGTGAGATGCACCGAATATCCTGTATCTGTTGTAACCCAGAGGTTCGCAGTCAAAGATTATGTGGCTGGATGTTTCTTCCTCTTCGCCACACAATCTGCACATAATGGGGCCGTTATGGAGTCCCATTGCGTGCAGATGCTTCCGCATGGGATAATGCTCGGTAATGAACACGGTAACCCTCCGCAGTTGCATCCTCCTCCTGCCGCGGTACTTCTTGACCCGGCACCCAGATCAATTTAACATTGTTCCGTTTTGCCAGTTTCAAAAGTTTCTTCAGACAATCCTTGACTACCCTTGAGGTGACCTCAGTTATAGAGAAGGCTTTTAAAGCAGCTTGACTGTCCGACAGACAGTCGGGATTATGTAGCCTCTACGTAGGTTCTCACGGACGTAAGCTAGTATGGCGTAGACTTCTGCTTGGAAGACCGTGGCATATTTCCCCAAGTTGAGGCTTATGTTTGTTTTTGGTCTCTCACCGTAGACTCCCGCCCCCGTCCCTTCTTCAGTTTTGGATCCATCTGTATACCAGACGATTTCTTTCCTGAGGTAGGGTGGTTCTTCTTCCGACCACATGGCCCTATCACATACTACAGTGAAAGCTTTTCAGAAGGAGTATGTCTTGGGAAGTATATCTGTGCCCATTTCAAAGACGGGGTCTATGATAATTGATGTTCCCACGATACTTGCATGTCCAACCTGATTTTTGTTAATCCAGTGGTTATTGCAAGACAATCTATAGGCGCTGGATCTCGCTTTAGCTATTATTACAATGATTAGCGGAGGCAGCCCCAGTATGACTCCCATGGCAGCTGTAGGTGTACTGCTCATGGATCCAGTGATGCACAAGCAGGCCAGTCCCTGGATCCAGCACATTTTTTTGCACGCAGTAATCTGCTTAAATTTTGGCCACCACACAAGAGCAGCATAGATTATAATGGGCCTGACTACTATTGTGTAGAGCCAGTGGATCATTTTGGGTTTTAGACCCTAGACTTTTCCACATGCTCTCTTGCAAAGCATGAGAGAAGATTTGCTCTTATTTGTTATATGTTCCAGATGAGGGTTTCATGTTAGTTTGGAGTCCAGCATTACTCCCAAGAACTTGGCTTCCTTTGTGATCTGCAATCTTTCACCGAAGAAAATTGGTAGTTTTATGTTATCCACCTTCCTTTTACGTGTGAATGGAATTAGTGTGGTCTTACCAGGGTTAATTATCAATCTCTGATTGATACACCATTTCTGTGCGATTCTAAGAGCGTTTTGCATAAGCTCCGAGATTGTGCCTTCACAGGGTCCCTGGATTGCAATTACAATGTCGTCCGCATAACCCTGTGTGTAGTATCCATTTTGGTTGAGGTTTGTCAGTAAGCTGTTAACTGTCAGGCTCCACAGGAGTGGGGATAAGACACCACCCTGCGGACATCCCTTTGTGGCCCTCACAGTGACAGACTCTCCAAAAAGGGAAGTTTGTATTCTTCTTCCTATCAGCATAGATTTTATCGACCTGAAAAAGATGTCTTCAACTCCGTGCCGACCTGCAGAATCAACCATGGAATTGTAAGAAGCATTGTCAAATGCCCCCTATATGTCAAGAAAAACGCACAAGGTGGTTTGTTTCCTTGCGAATCCCTCCTCAATCCTGTATATTAGGTTGCGGAGGGCTGATTCACAGGATTTTCCCACCCATGATTTTGATACGCGTGTTGGTTGGCAGGAAGCGGATTTCTTGACAATGCCTCCTGATTCAAATGAAATCCTATTAGTCGTACCATTGATTTCAGTAGAAACGATGACAGACTAATTGGTCTAAGTCCTTTCCCGTGGAGTGGTTAAGCCTCCTCGGTTTTGGCAAGAAGGTCACTCTTACTGGCTTCCATGCGGTTGGGATATAACCCGTAGCCAGGCTTGCCCTAAATATATGACCAAGCAGAGTTAAAAGATGCTCTGCTCCTTTTTGTAAATGCACTGGATATATCCCATCTGGTCCCGGTGCTTTGTAGGGGTCGGATGAGATTATTACCCATTCGATCTTTGAGACCCTGGTTAACCTGCTCTTGAGTTTTCATCGTCCACTGCCACCGAATCCGGGAAATGAATCCGGAGCAGTGTCTCGAGTGTATCCTTCGCGGACTAGTATACTCACCATCGGGTTTACGAAGTGAACCGGTGGTGTCAGCTGGTTTCTTCGCCAGGACACGATGGAGCCTTGCTCTCTCAGATGTGTTTTCAACATCATGACAGAGCTTCCTCCATGAGTCCACTTTGGCTTTCTTCAGAGACCTTTTGTATTCGGTAAGGGCTTCATGGTAATTATCCCAGTTCCCCAACCTCCTTGCTCTATTAAATAGCTGGCGAACCCTTCGCCTCTGACTCCTTAGGCCCTCATTCCACCAACAAGTCGACTTGCTGATGTCTTTTGAGACCCCCGGGCAGTTTTTTTGGAAGGAGTTAATTATTGCATGCTGAAGCTCAGTTGCAGTAAGCTCAATGTCCAATACTGTTTTAACTTTTTTCGAGATTGTGGCGAATTTTAACTTTACTGTCGAATTATATTCGTCCCAATTAGTACTTCTCGGATCCCGATATTGTATATTACATTGGTTCGTTCTCACCTGCACATTGTAATAGATTTGTTTGTGATCCGATGCAGATGGTTCATCGGATACTAGCCATTACTTGATTTTACCACTGATTTCATAAGTGCTCAGTGTTACATCAATGACTTCCTTCCAAACTTTTTTAATAAAAGTCGGCTTGTTGCCTTGATTAACTATATCTAAGTTGTTAGCTATGATATAATCACAGAGGTACTCTCCTCTGTATTTGTGTTTGTGCTACCCCACGCACTATGATGTGCATTTGCATCGCATCCCATGATCAATTGGTGGTTTTTTTCCTCACAATACTGGATCAGGTCTTCCATCTCTGTAGATGGTGGTGGAGCAGATGTATCATAGGGTAGGTAGACCATAGCGAGGATTACCACTCCAGTTCCGTTCTCCTTGTTGTATTTTACTTTTTCTGTTGTTAGATCTCTCTGACAAAACTCTAACAGCGGCAAGACATTGATGTCCTTTCTTGCATAAATGCAAGTTCTGGGTCTCTCCGAGGTTTTATCGTAATATTTTTTATCTATTTTTTTTTTTTGTTAAAATTGATCGAACCAATTGTGACGGAACGCCACGATGGTTTAAAGTAAATTTGTAGCTCGGTAAATTGCCAAAAGCAGAAAGAAGTGAGTGTGTTTAAAAAAGTTGATGGGGAATGGGAGAGCCACATGGGGGTACAAACAATTCGGTATACAATATCTTATATTACTATTATTTATTATCTCTTTACCTTTGCAGATTCAGGGTCAAACCAATCATGAAACAGGTTCCTTATTGCGAACACGGGATAGTGATTACAAATTTTTGCAAATTTATTTTGTGGGCGATTCAGCAAGACAAGTCGATCCAATTGTGGAACAACTCCAAATGTGTTCCCATCAGCACAACGAATTGGTTGCACTATTCACGACCGCATTAGACCGGATACTTTAGACGCAGGACTTTAAAACTTTTTGCGTGTTGTCCTGCGTCTTATCGGTTTTGATGATATCCGGTCTAATGCGGTCCTGATTATATATATATATATATATATATATATATATATATATATATATATATATATAATGTACTTTTATGTGTCTGCGAACTTTCTAGTGGTCACAGTTTTATTCCGATTCTAATGAAATTTGGTATTTGAGGCGCTTTTGGTATTCTAAAGGTCAAGTTCGTAATGGACAAGGGGAAAGAGGGTTTAGAGGGAGGAGGAATCACAAAATTTGGTATATCTCCCTTAATATTTGAAAAATTGAAAATTTTATAAGGAGTTAAGTTGTAGGTATTAAGTTTTACTGTAATTTTGTTTCTTATTATTTTTCTGTTACACTACTATTTACAGAAGTATTTACAATTAAAGACTGAAAGTTAAAATTCTAAATATCTCTGTTCACATATCACAAAACGATAACCGATATCTTAACATTAACTAACACTTGGTGTTAACGAACGCTTCGCGTTTGCTAAAGCTTCGTGTCAACCATCACTTCGCGTCGTCTAACGCTTCCGCTCGTCCAACTCTTCGTGTTGACTAACGCTTCGTATTCACTAACGCTTCGCGTTAATTAAATTAAGGTCGTCTAACGTTTCCGCTCGTCCAACTCATCGTGTTGACCAACGCTTCACATACACTAACGCTTCGAGTTAGTTTACCGACGCTTTGCGTTGACTAACACTTCACATTGACCAACGCTTCGCGTTGGCCAAGCCTTTGCGTTAACTGCTTCGTATTGACTGACGCTTTGCGTTGACTTACTAACGCTTCGCGTCTGCCAACACTTGATGCGTTGACTAACGCTTCGCTTTGTATAACTAACGCTTCGCGTTGACTTACTTGCGCTACGTGCTAGCTAACGCTTACGTGCTAGTTTCACGTTTACTAGCACTTCGCGTCGACTAACGCATCGCGTTGGTAAACGCTTCGTGTTGATTAACTAAATTATGTAACTCAATATTTAAAATATAAAAATCGCAAGAAAACTTTACTGTTTCGATATTTTTATCACAAAACAAACATTTACAAATAATTCATATTTTATAAACATTGAATAGGTAGAATTGTTAACAATTCAAACATTGATATACAACTCAGTATTAAATAATTAACTCAGTTAGTTGTTACATTACTTGTTAATATATTTTGGTGCTGTAGTATATACTATTGCAAATTCTCAATGGTATGGGAAATAAGACATTACAACATTATAGTGACACAGTAAATATCAAAACACAATAATATGCAGTTTGTTATGCTTTTTATTTGATTGTGCGAGTAATGATCACACACAATTTTTGGGCTGATACTATAAATCTATGATTGTGATTAAAAGACTACACCTGTCTCCATAATCTGGTAACAACACAATAGGCAACTGGCGATACTTAAGTATGTAAAGATGATATTAATAGGTGTCTATAGTTCATATACTTTAACCGACTTAAGTATTGTAGTAATGTTATAATAAAGAGCATATATTTAAAACTCCTATATGGACAGTTGGTATAGGAAAGAATGTCCCAACATTACGGTGCCGACTATATTTATTCTCTCTCTTCTCCGAGACACATTGTCCATGGAAATTCTTTAAAATAACAAAAGATGTGCAGAACAGAATTGGTCGCTCGGAGGATAGAGAGCACGAGACTCTATCTGTCTCACTTTGTCGTGACAGCTTCCCCTTATAGGGACTGTCCATATAAGAGTATTAGACATATGATAAAGAGTAGCGACGTGCATTGGTGCAGAATCACGTAGTAAAATTATACTCTGCATCGTAGTGTGTTCCGGCTAAGGTTCACCCGCCACAAACATGGTTAAATAGTTTACTTGTATTACAACCAGCGACGGATAAAGTTCAATAGCAAATCATCCATTTGTAATTAATTTATTATGTATTGAAAATGTTCAGACTATTTTGGTATTATTATTAGGTTATTTCAAAAGTTTTGTCCGTTTCAATGTCATGTGTTTTTGTAGCTGCATATCTCAATAAATATTTATTCTACTGTGTCGTGGTATATACTGTTCGATAGGAAATTTTGTACTCTATACACTGATGCTGTTAATTTTTTTCCAAATAATTTTTTTTGGCTCTTCAGGTTATTACTATATGATGTCGTTAAACGATTTTCAGCCAATTTTTCTCTACGAATTCAAATTGAACCAAAGCGCTGCCAAAACAGCCCGAAAAATTTACCTGACATTTGGCAATGATAGTGTTAATGAACGCACTGTTCGACGTTGGTTTGCGAAACTTCGTTCCGGAGATTTTAGCCTCGAAGATGAGCCCTGAAGTGGTCGACCTAGAGTAATCCAGGACGAGAATGTGAGGACCCGGAGCTCTCATGATGGTTTAAAACGCATTGGGTTTTTGATGGTTTAAAATGCATTGGAAAGGTCAAAAAGCTCGAAAAGTGGGTGCCCCACGATTTGAACGGTCGACAGAATTTGTCACCTTTCACAAATCACCGTCCGAAAATTAAAAAAATTGAGCGTCAAAGTTCTGCCTCACCCACCATACTCCCCAGACCTCTCGCCAACCGACTCCCATCTTTTCAAGCACTTCGATAACTTTCGCACCGGTAGAACCTTCGCCAATCAGGACCAGACAAAAACGGCCTTCGTCGACTTCATCAAATCCCGAGCACCCAATTTTTATGCCGACGGAATTAATCGACTTGTGTTACGTTGGAAAAAGTGCACTGATTCAATTGGCGCTTATTTCGATTAAATTGAATAAGTATTCATTGAGATATTACAGTTTAAAATAGACTCATAAAAACGGACAAAACTTTTGAAACAACCTTATATAATTACTTAAATTTATTTATTTTTTAATAAGAGACAATTTTTATTTTAAAACTATTTATTTATTTAATAATATTCGCGATAATATTAAAATCTCAAAACAATTCCGATACACCAATTATTATTCAATGCAATGATATCTTTATCAAGTGGATTAAATCTTGATTCACGCTTTCTTCGTGAATTATTTATTGGTAAACGGACACACGGATTCAGCATCAGCTTGTCACCATTTCCGACAATATTGATCTGAAACGATTATAATGTTCGCTAATGAAATTCACAAACTCAATTCAGTTTTTAACATCAGTTGTTCTAATGTTTTTGCTGAAAATAAATAATATCATATTAAAAATAAGATTGATTCAATGAAAAGTAAGTTAGTCAATTTAGAAAGGACAAGAATGGCACCCTCTAAGACCCAAATTAT
Organism: Nineta flava; assembly: GCA_963920215.1. Lineage (NCBI taxonomy): Eukaryota > Metazoa > Arthropoda > Insecta > Neuroptera > Chrysopidae > Nineta > Nineta flava. The sequence continues at coordinate 49,502,463 of OY986043.1, read as the reverse complement.
TCTAAATGGCATGATTCAAGTGGACAGAGTGGGCTGGCTGTATAAACGTTATGGATCCAAGACATGTAAGTGTATTTTACCTTGTTCTTTTTCTAAATTTAAAACGCGACCTGAAAAATATTTATAAAAATATTCTTCGAAAATGATTCTTTTCGTATTCGAATTAGGTTTTCTACACTTCCTTCCGAAGTAGAATTTATTTCAAATTTTCTTATTCCGATCAATCAAAAATCACTCCATAATTTTTTAGGAATGATTTATTTGTATAATCGGTTTATTAGGAATTGTGGTGAAATTTTGGCTCCATTGAATAAATTGATTGAACATGGTAAAACTTCAGTGAAGTCAGTTATTCTTGATGAACGTACAATTTTTGCTTTTAATTTGGCTAAACAAAAACTAATTGATGTCGTCAAATTGGCACATCCTGTTTCGGAACTTGCATTGTCACTGATACCACGAGTGCTGACATTGGTGCAGTTTAACAACAAAAGATCCATAACGTATGACAGATACTGAAAAACGATATAGTACATTTTCATTATTATTACTAGCTATTGTTTTTGTCATTGAGAAACTTCGTCATATCGTTGAAAATCGAAATTTTGTTTATTCAGGCTGCCAAGAAACTTAAGTAAATATTATTAATTCTCGTAATGACAATCACAATACACAACTGATGTCAGATACATCGAAGGTAGTGAAAACATTCCGGCCGATTGTTTGCTTCGAATTAATACTATTTCACTAACTTTAGGTATTGACTTGATAGATATGAAGAAGATTTCTGATCACCATAATTGTGATCCTCTTCTTCTTATTTTATAAATAATCCTGAATATAATTTTGAACCAGTTACTGTTCCAAATGTTATTTTTAAGGTTTATATGGAACCTTATTGGGAGCAACCTAGAATCTACATACCTTATGTTGACCTCGAGGATATATAGAAAGCTGCCCACCTATCAGTAAAGAACACATTGAATAAAATACGCACACATTTTTATAGCCGGTATAGTCTGTGAACATGATAACTGAAAAACGAAAAGAGATAGCGAGCTGAAATTTTGTATGTGTATTTTAAAGCTGAAAAGTAAGGTCAAGTTCATGAATGAGCAAAATGTTTGGGCCAAATTAGCAAAACTGCCTTGGAACCGTATCTTTGAAACCGTAAGAGATAGTTTAAAAAAGTTTAAATACAAAAATGTCCCTTTTTAAAAACAAACAACTTTTGTTTTAAACTCTTTTTCATAAATTCAGTATATACCAGGTATTTAGCAATTAACTCAGTTAGCTGTTATTTTCACTTGTTTAATCCTAATCTTGTCTTTTTCATGAATCAAAAATTTGACAAAATTGTGCTCGATTTTCCAGAATAAAATCACGTGCCACACCAAATGTAATTTTATGCCGATTGTAAATATTGTGGGGTACTTTCTACTAGTAACAGTTATCGATATATCTTCACTATCATGGACCGTTTTTCGTGTTGGGCCGTGTTGAGGCGATTCCAATCAAAACCACCACATCGGAAGAAATTATTAATAATTTGATCGCTTCCTGGTTCTCGCGATATTTTACCATCGAGGATTTATTGGTCAAGTAACAATTTCAATCGCTATGTGAACATATTTTTGTCTTCTCTGGGAACTAAACATATTTCATCAACTGCTTATCACCCTAACAATAATGGTATTGTCGGCTGGATTAAGCGGTCACTCAAAATTTCCTTAACTTGCTATCAAAAAAATTACTGTAAATAAAGATATCTTCTGCAAAGATATTATATGGCATTGCTCCTCGAAATTTTATTTACTAAATGGCTCGCTCAGAAATGTGTATTTGGTAAAAGATTTTGATTATTCTTAAACGGGAAAATCATGTCAAACCTCCATTATCTTGTAATTATAGAGGTCAATACTCAGTAATTATAGAAGTTTCCGAAAAATTTTGTTGTTGTTTAAATTATCTTTGAGGTCTACTTTATGTCATTATATTTCTACAAAATAAAATAAATTATATTTCAATTTCACATACACACCACTCGGGAGAAGTCAAACTTCCTAGAATGCGCGCCCCAGGTGGAGGATAGGGGAACGTTCAAACCGGCCTAGCTGGTTGATAGAGGTGAAATAAAATAGCCTAAAACAGCCAAAAACAGCGCGAATTATTATCAATCCAATTATTATGAATAGTTCAAAAAAAATATTTTGATTACGGTGCAGGGACTCGAAACCCCAGCACCGGTTGGGACTGGTGGTGAGTGAATGGGCTGCATCCGACCGTTAGCCAGCGACCATTCTGTGCTTTTGACGATGGACCATGTTAGAGCACAGGTTACTGCTACTGGAACCTAAAGAAATATTGACCCCTTTTCGAGAAAATTGAAGCTAGCCAGAAGCCCGCCAACCCAGCAGGCTTCGCTTCCAACGTTACTAGCAACACGTAGGAAACAAGCCCCGCAAGAAAGTAAACAAGCAGAACGAAGCAATAGTGCGGAAGCATAAACGACGCAAGCCAGGGGTATAACTAGGAAAACTGATCAGTCACCTACAGAAATTCATTAAAGAGAAAACAAATATCCACATGGCGATTCGAAAAACAGTAGCTTCTACACGTAGTGCTTTTAATAAAGCTAAAGAGCTCGAAAAATGTTCTGAAATACGACCAGCCACCGCAAACACGACGGAAGAAGCAATAACGAAAGATACGGAAGTGGAAGATGACTTGGCATGAACACCAAATGGCCGAGTAACCCTAGTTGCGAAAAGAAGAAAGCGCACCTCGCCTGTTGTCGATGCAAACATCCAAATAAAGAAGAAAGAGGTAGAATCAACATCGCTAATGGAGGCAACGTTTACCAGAGAAGAGGCAAGTTCCATCGTCGATCTCACGTTCGTCTGCAGCAGCCTCACCTAGAAGAGATACTTTTGGATGATGATGGATATTTACACCGCCAGTGACCCCATTGCAATACTCTGGGAAATATCGACTGGCAAGAATCTCAGAAGAGCAAAGAGGCAAACCAACGCAATTTGGGTGGAAGGTGAAATCTTTCGACCCCTCTGCCTTCACAGTATTTTTAGACAGTTACATAAACATGACTGGAAATGCATAGGAAAAGACCAATAACCTAATAAAGAGAGTTGCCCAGGCTTGCGACGCGAGTATGCCTCGGAAACGTGGCGTGAACCAGCGTCCATCGGTGAACTGGTGGAACGATCAGATTAGTGCCCTTCGTAAAGAGTGCTTCCGGAAAAGAAGAATATCTCAGCGTGGCTATCGACGACCAAACTCGGCGGAACTGCTAGCAGATTACAAAATGATGCGTCGAAAACTGATCAAGGCGATCAAGATAGTAAGAGAGAATGCTAGAAAGAGCTCATCAACGAGGTTGAGAAAGACCCGTGAGGCAGACCGTATAAGGTGGCTGTGATCAGCCTGAAAACCCAGCCAATGCAGTCATCCGCATGCCCACAACTCTTACAGATGATCGTAAACACGCTGTTTCCTCAACAACGAGATTTCAACTAAATGCAATGAGATTTCAACTACTACAATGCAATGTAAATTGGAATAAATCCCGCCCATTACGGAGGGTGACCTGATGGATGCATGTTATCGAGTGGGGACAATAAAGCACCGGGAGTAGACGGGATTCCAAACATCGATTTGAAAACAGCTATCAAAGCAGCACCGACATTGTTCCTAGAAGTCTACAATACATGTCTCAAAGAAGAAACTTTTCCTCGAAAATGAAAATAACAACGACTGGTACTACTTTCTAAGGGAAAAAAGTCACCAGAAGAACCGTCACTTTATCGGCCGCTCTGCAGGCAAGATACTAGAGCAAATAATCCATCATAGGACTGAAGAAGTAGTTGAACCAATACTAGCCGACATCCAGTATGGCTTCCGGAAAGGGCTTTTAACACTACACGCGGTCAGCCTTGTCGTCACCACAGCCAAGTATGCGATCGCGGGTACCCGATGGAAGTGTGGTACGAAGAAGTATTGCTTGGTAGCTACATTGGACATCAAGAACGCATTCAATTCTGCCAACTGGGACTACATTATGCGGGCCCTTGAAGAGAATAATGTACCAGGTTACCTGCGTCGGATGGTAGTGAGCTACTTCACAGACAGTCTCCTGAAATACGACACGAAGAACGGTCCAAGGGAATATAAAATAACTGGAGGAGTACCCTAAGTTTCAGTTCTAGGCCCGCTGGTCTACTGAAGGTAGTATTGCCAGGAAATGTCAAACTTGTGGCATATGCAGATGACGTGGCCGTAGTAATCGTCGCAAGCATCTCGATGAGATAAATCTCGCGTTTGCATTACTTTCGAGAGAGTCTACCAGTGGGTGGATACGGTGAACTTGCAGTTACCACAGCACAAGACTGAGGCAATGCTCATCACCAGCAGAAAGCAGGCGGAAACCATCACGCTAGCAGTTGGCGAGCACGAAATAACCTCACAACAAAATTAATCACAAATTAATCGGTATTTGGGAGTGATGCATGATGCCCGGATCAATTTCAAGCAGCAAGTGGAGCATGTAAGTGCCAAGGCGTCGGTAGTAAAGGCAAGCTTGATGCCAAATGTTGGAGGCCCAAAACAGAGCAGGAGGTCGCTGTTGTCATCGGTAGCCACGTCGGTGCTGGCCTATGGAATTTCAATTTGGGATTTGGGACACCCTGGCAGAATATTCAAGGAGAATAGTCGCATCAATATACCGACTGAGAGTTCTAAGAGTGACTAGTCAGCTACGACAAAAGTCATCTACGTCGAATTCTGATGAACTCAGGACTGAATTACGGTAGCATAGCATACGTAGATGGCAGGCGTAGTGGGATGCCACAGTAAAGGGTACGTGGACGCACCATCTTATACCACAAGTGGATGGTTGGTTCAACCGAAACCATGGTAAGGTCAACTACTACCTGACCCAGATGCTTTCAGGACATGGCTGATTTCGAGCTTATCTTTACTGCTTCAAGCGCGATAATTCTCCAGAGTGCCCGTCCTGTCCCAGAGTTTTTGAAGATGCAGAACATGCGTTCTTACATGTCCACGCTTCAGCTCGCGACGTACGGAACTGGAAACGGTTCTTCAACAGAAACTTAAACCAGAAATATTAGGAAAAGCAATGCTGTCATCAAAGGCTGCTTGGAACGCGACCAGCACTTTCGCCGTGGAAGTCCTCAAGGATCTGCGTTCCATCGAAAGGAGAGAGAGAGCCAAAGACAATCTCGGATAGAAAAATAGAAAAAGCGACTTCAACTATATGAAGAAAGAGCAGTAGCTAGATCCTCTCCCCGCGAAGTAATGCCTTATGGCGGTTTCCGCGGTGAATCAGAGGCCGGAGAAAGAGGAGGTTTTTAGTCGGTATTGAACTCTGAATCCGACATACCCAAGCACACCAACTAGTCCTGATGATACGTAAAAGTATTTTCACAACCTCTATAAAAAAATAAAACACACACACACACACACAAACACACAGACACACTCACATACACACATACCCACTCAACACATTTACACACGGGGAATTATAAGAGAACAATTTTTTGCTTTTCGTTAACAAATAAACGGTTAAAAAGTTATTCGCATTCAAAAGTCGTTTAAAAGTGGGAACGCCTACAAATCTTGGCCATACATAATCATAATTCCAGGGCCTAGACCAAAAAACCTTAAAAGTTGATATTTGGCGTACAGTTATAGTGACCAAACCGAAAGGAAAATTATCAAACCACGAAATTTATATCGGGAAATGGAAAATTTTTGCATTTTTAGTTTTGATAAGATTAACATAAGAAATATTGCTGCTCTATGATTGGTCCATATGCCTATATTTATACCACAAATTTAGCATATACCATTTGTGAGATTTGTGCGCGATTTTTTAAAACTTTGTTGCTCTACTTCCAGAAATGCTAGAAGGATGCGGTTTTTTGCAATCGAAGCGAAATTGTTGAAACCTTAAGAAAGAATCTTTGGGAAAATTTAATTTTCCCAACGGAACATATGGAAAATCAGAAATTAAATTTATATGTTTAAGTTTAAGCCACTTCCAGACATTTGAGAACGATGCGAATTTTTGCATTCGACGTGGGATATCTCAAAACCTATTTGTAGATCGAAAAAATTCAATTTTCCCAACGCAACATCTAATAAAATGGGGAAAAAAAATTTTCTACATTATAGTTTGATCAGATATAGGCAATCGATTTTGAATATCGAATATTATGTTATTATGTTCATTGAACAATTCAAATAAAAATTTCCATTCATTGTATAGTTTTGTGAGCATATTTCAATGGGTTCCTGGATGGTTTGAAAATTGAACCCGATTCTAAACGGCTGAACCGATTTGGATGAAATTCTATAAAATTATTTTATAAAAATTTTGTTTTAATTTTGAAATGTAAATTTTGATTGTCGTTTCCATAGTAACTATAAACAATAATCGTTATATATCGTTCTATTTTGGCTGTTTTATTTAATTTTTGCAAATACTAAAATCATATCAGATATTATATTTCAATTTGATCACACTCAAATTATGATCGCTAGAGTGTGATTTATGTATTCTTAGGAAATTCGCTAAGTTAAAGCGGCTCCTGCGTAACGAATTTTTGTTTTGAAATGAACTTTTGTTTTTAAATATGCCAGCAAATAGACGTACAAACTTAAGTGGCAGAACTCGAAAAGCTATAAGTGAAGATATACAAGAGCAAGCCAAACTGACGAGCAACGCGAAACGCGGAATGAAGTTGAACGGAATCGATGGAATCGAAATCAACAACATAGAAATGTTGCGTATAACCCCTATCAGGCTGCATTTAATTATATGTGGAAATCGATTACAGTTCACAGAAAATCGGTGCTATTGGACCAATGAACGTTGTGTGTCAATATTGAAAGCCATTTAAGGTTCAAAATGAAGCCCTTGGATTGTGTTGCGCGAGCGGTCAAGTAAAATTGACGTGATTGGTACCGCCAGAAGAGCCACTAAATTCATTGTTTTTACTTACATCGAGCAATAAAATAATTGTTTTCAAATGACGTCATTTGGCGCATTAAAAGTTATTCGAGAAAAATTTAAGCCAAGTTTTAAGGTAAGTATATTGAAAAACAATAAACTTTTACCACCCCGTGCCTGATGCAAAATACGTTGGCAGCTTTCAATTGAAATGGTGTATCAATTTAAATGACTTAAAGTACATTTGTAGCTCGGTAAATTGCCAAAAGCAGAAAGAAGTGAGTGTGTTTAAAAAAGTTGATGGTGGATGGAAGTGCTGAGACAGTATTTCGAGAGCAACATGGGAGAGCCACCCGGGGGTACAAACAATTCGCTATAAATTATCCTATATTACATCGATTAAGTATCTGTTTAACTTTGCAGATTCAGGGTCAAATATATCATCTAACAGGTTCCTTATTGCGAACGCGGGATAGTGACTACAAATTTTTGCAAATTTATTTATGGGGCGATTCAGCAAGACAAGTCGATCAGCGTTGTGCACACATCACTCCGGCGAAAAAATCAATTGTGGAACAACTCCAAATATTTTTCCATCAGCACAACGAATTGGTTGCACTATTTACGACCGCATTAGACCGCATGTCATCAAAGCCGATAATACGCCTGCAGGACAACACGCAAAACGTTTTAATGCGCCAACAATTGGTGAAGTCACTAGAAAATAAAACTAAGAATATTGTGCATCATAAAGTATTATAATAATAAACAATATATTTTTGGAATAATAATTTTTTTTTAGTTATACCAATTCGAATTCAATATTCATAGGACAACGTCTGTCGGGTCAGCTATATATACATATATATTATATATATATATATATATATATATAAATATATATATATATATATAAATATATATATATATATATATATATATATATATATATAAATTATGGTTACTTTCCATAGTGACCATAAAAATTGGTTTTAGAAATTCAAACAGATTTGGGAAAGTATAATGTATTTTCCTTACAATTTTATTGTATTTTCCCAAATCTGTTTGAATTTCTAAAACCAATTTTTATGGTCACTATGGAAAGTAACCATAATTTATTATGACACGTTGTCAGTCAAATATTAAAAAAGGATTTTGTGAAGAAACAACAAAGTGAATAAAAGTGAATAATCGACATTGAATGTTGTTTCTTTGCTTTACAGGTAAATTTTATTGTAATCAAATACTGTAATTAAATAAAATAATAAATCAATCCTTTGCTTTACAGAGAAACAATTCAATTTAATTATTCATAAAAATATTACTATTATAATTAAATATAAAAAATTCGGAGTGGGAGTGTGGAATGAGACATGTGTTGGTCTGTGTATCGATCTTTCAGATTTTATAAAAAATTTCCAGCTAAGTATTTAAAACTCAGTGTAAAAGAAATAGTTTACGGTTTTTTAAGTGAAATTTAGTGAAAGTATGAACTTTCAGTGCTTAAAAAAGTGAAAATTGTCATCAAAAATCTTACTGTTAAAATAACCTAAAAACGAAATGAGATTTGTATCATATTATTATACCTTAATAAAATCATTGACACTGTTAAATTTAGTTTTATAGTTTTAAAAAGTGTTTAAAATTATCTATTTTGTGGATTAAAAACCATAAACTTAATAAATTTTTAACTTAATTAAATTTCCATCAAACTATAAACCATTCAAATAAAATACTCTATTGAACTATTAACCATTAATTGTGTGGTTGCGTAGCTATGAGGATACGTCCGTCGTTGGACTTAGAAATTGCATATTTTGATTGCGTTAAATTGCGTTAGGTTCGAATCCAGTGATAACTATATTTAGACTTTTTTTATATTTTTGTTTTTCTCTTTTATTTTAAAAACAAAACTTAGATAAATTGAAGATTATTTACAAGGCCGAGTTTTAAGGGACACTTTGGACTTCTCACTACAGTGCTATATCTTATCGTTAATTTAGGCTCATTTTTTGGGTGCTGTATCTTTTGAACGGAAAGAGCTACAGGGTTGATATTTCGAATATAGATAATTTACGGAATTATAAGAACCAATGTTTTCAATCAACGTTAACGAATTAACCGTTAAAAAGTTATTTCACTTCAAAAATGCAAAATTCGCGGGAACGCCCTCAAAAACTTAAGTATTAGATATCAAAATTATGAGCTACTTCCAGATATGCTGTAAAGTTGATATTGGGCATGTAGATAGCTGTAGTACCCAAACCGACGGGAAAATTGCGAAAACTCGAAATTTGTATCGGAAAAGTGGAAAATTTAACATTTTTTTGTTTTAAGACTAGTTTAACGCAAACTACCATGTAGAGAACGATATATCATATATACCTATTAATTTTTATACCATATAGAAATAGACATTGCAATTTGAATACAGCAGTATGCGTTGATTTTAAAAGTTATGCAACGGAAGCCTCGGAAAATTGGAAAAACATCCTCCAAAATTATGTTTTTCTGTTCTATAAATGCTATAAAGTTTGAATTTTCACTAATCGACCCGAAATAACGTCAAAATTAACAGAATATTTTGAAAAATTTCATTACCTTCATCGCAACCACACCGAAAATGGGAAAAACATCCCTAAAACTTACCTCTTTACTTCTATTCATGATAGAAAGATCGGTTTTTTTCCATCACAACCCTTCGAACCAACCTTTTTGTTCTATACATACAACAAGATGCAGTTTTTTGCAATCGACGCTTAATAGCTACAAATTAGGAAGTTATTTCGAAAAACTTAATATTTTTTATTGCAAACTCCCGAAAAATCGAAAAAACACCCCCCAAAGTTACGTTTTTCATTTCTATATATGATGAAATGATGGAATTTTCACCAATCGACCCGAAATAAAGTCAAGTTAACAGAACACTTTCCTTACTTATAACGCAAACCTCCGAAAATGGGAAAAACACCCCTTAAACTGCCTTAAGGCATTTTGATCAGACTAAAAATATGACCGCTAGAGAGTGATTTATGTATTCTAAGGAAATTCGCTAAGTTGACGCAGCTCCTGCGTAACGAATTTTTTTTTGTGAAGTGGAGCCAACGGGTCAAGTCATTTCTTCAAAGACTATAACGTTGATAATCAATTATCTGTAATAAACGATTAGTTTAGAAGTCATAATCGAAACAAATCAAATAACATCTTATATATACTAAATTTTATATAGTTATTTTAATAAAAAATATATCACTCTTATTTCACATTAATTTGTGGCGGTTTAATAAAAGGCCTATGATATATGATCGATGAATATTATTATCAATAATCCAATGTATAAAATTTATGCTTTCTTTTCAGTTTTCTTTGGCAATAACACTGCTTGAATATTTGGTAATATACCGCCTTGAGCAATTGTTACAAATTATAATAACAATTTATTTAATTCTTCATCATTACGAATTGCTAATTGAAAATAAACTGGTTTATTTTTAAACAACTTGTTTACTTAAAAAAAGTTACATTGTAACAATACAATAAAACAATCAATGTTTTCTATTTGGAGTATTAAAACATACTGACATATTAATTTAGCTATTTTTTATTTAAATACTAAATGTCTATCTAACCAAAAAGGAGGCGGTAACCTTGTCAACAAATCAGATCGATATATGCTTCATGTGTTATTTTATTACAATTAAAGTTGTTAAATTTTCCGTTTGTAAGAAAGGTAAGTTTTCGAGAAAATCTTAATAAAATAGTTGCTTCTTAATAAGTGATGATATGGGATAAAGGACCGAGCTATTTACAAAGTAAATAGATCCAGACTTCATATAATAGTTGCTCCTTAAAAAGTGATGATATACGAGAAAGGACCGAGCTATTAACAAAGTAAATAGCTCTAGACTTCAAATAATAGCTGTTCCTTAAAAAGTGATGATATCCCATAAAGTTTCGAGCTATTTACAAGCTAAACAGCTCGGTAAACTATTTATTAAAAAAATAAATGAGGGGTAAATTAATTAAGTATAAGAAAAAATTTGGTTGAAATTTATTTCGTAAGTTTTCCCTTAGTATGTTTTTAAAATTTTATAACGCGGCAAGTTTTAAAATATTTGAAATCATCAGAAAAATTAACTTGCCGCGTCATAAAATTTTAATAAAAACATACTTTACAAAATATTGTACAGAATCTCATATATGTAAGGTATACAAGTGTTACACATACAAGTGTTACACATTTAATTGTTTTATTAATAAAAACACAAAAATTGCAGGACAATTTTTAATGCGTGTTACCTCAGCACTCCGTCATTTATGAATCGATTTTGAATTTTTTGTTTTAAAGGGTTTGATTTCCCATTGTCCCCAATATTATACTAAAACCATACTATATTGATGTCTTAGCCCTCCAGAAAGCGAGCAGAGCCAGTTGACGTAATATAACGCGAAGCGGTCTCCTTTGTAAATGTGAATCTAAAATGAGTAAAGTATCGCGAAGCGAAAGAAACGCGTAGCATATGCGAAGATAAACAAAACGCTACGCATTTTGTGCGATGCCTTCGGCTTCGTATATTTAAGCCTTTCAAAAATGATTGATATCCGACCAAAAACATAAATGTAAGAAAGGGCCGAGTTTTCGGGAAAATCCTTAATGTAATAGTTCCTTCTTAAAAAGGGATGATATGAGAGTAAGGACCGAGCTATTTACAAAGTAAATAGCTCTAGACTTCATATAATAGTTGCTTCTTAAAAAGTGATGATATGAAAGAAAGGACCGAGCTATTTACAAAGTAAATAGCTCTAGACTTCAGATAATAGTTGCTCTTTGAAAAGTGATGATATCCCATTAAAGAGCCGAGCTATTTACATAGTAAATAGCTTGGTAAACTACTAACTAAAAAAATTAATGAGGGGTAAATTGATTAAATGTAAGAAAAAATTTTGTTCAAATTTATTTCATAAGTTTTCTCTTAGTATGATTTTAAAATTTTATAACGCGGCAAGTTTTAAAATATTTGAAATCATCAGAAAAAAAAACTTGCCGCGTTATATAAAATTTTAAAATCATACTAAGAGAAAACTTATGAAATAAATTTGAACAAAATTTTTTCTTACACTTAATCAATTTACCCCTCATTAATTTTTTTAGTTAATAGTTTACCAAGCTATTTACTATGTAAATAGCTCGGCTCTTTAATGGGATATCATCACTTTTCAAAGAGCAACTATTATCTGAAGTCTAGAGCTATTTACTTTGTAAATAGCTCGGTCCTTTCTTTCATATCATCACTTTTTAAGAAGCAACTATTATATGAAGTCTAGAGCTATTTACTTTGTAAATAGCTCGGTCCTTACTCTCATATCATCCCTTTTTAAGAAGGAACTATTACATTAAGGATTTTCCCGAAAACTCGGCCCTTTCTTACATTTATGTTTTTGGTCGGATTTAAGTTTTTAAGTTTTTTTCAAAATTTATTAAAATTATCTTCTTTCTATTTTAGTTATTTGATTAGTTATTCAAATAAAAATATATTTTTAATAAATTTATAATTATTAATTATAGATATATTTTAGTTAATTTGACTTCAAAATAAATATTATTAATTAAGATAATTTAATACTTTTATTCTAAAAAATGTATATAATTTGTTTTTGTAAATTTCCATATTATCGTTTATTGAAATAATTTTTTTAGTTTTTATTTGTATATATATAAATAATATAATGTATATATATTATAAAGAAAATACTATAGTTTTTTTTAAGTATTTTATTTTAAAAATTATTTATTTATTTATTATTATTTTTATAAAAATTTTTGCAATGAAACATAATTCATCAACGTTTGATTTACACATTTTGCAATATGCTCTTACATATAAATAACTTAAATTAAGATAAAATAAAAAATTTTAATATAATATATATATATATAAATTCAATTTTTAATAATTTTACATATTATTCATTTATTAATTATCGATAAAATATCAAAAATAAAAAGATATATGTTTTTGTTTAACATAAAAATTCCACAGCATATTAGCATTGAAATAATATATATTTGACTATATTTCTCATTGATTTTTATTAAGGAAATTAAATATAATTTAATAAATTAAATAAATATTTTTATTATATTAATAAATTCTCATTATATATTATAGAGAAAATTAAAAAATATTGATGTTTCGTATTATTTTACATGACAGTAGTTTAAGATGATATTATTTAACTTTTTATGTTTTCTACATGGTAGTTTACTTACATATGGTCATTTATGACTAAATTTTAAAGAATAAAAAACCTTATTTTATATCTGATAAAATTGTTATATTTTATCATTTTAATATCATATTATATATATATAAATATATATCCGACCAAAAACATAAATGTAAGAAAGGGCCGAGTTTTCGGGAAAATCCTTAATGTAATAGTTCCTTCTTAAAAAGTGATGATATGAGAGTAATGACCGAGCTATTTACAAAGTAAATAGCTCTAGACTTCATATAATAGTTGCTTCTTAAAAAGTGATGATATGGAAGAAAGGACCGAGCTATTTACAAAGTAAATAGCTCTAGACTTTATATAATAGTTGCTTGTTAAAAAGTGATGATATGGAAGAAAGGACCGAGCTATTTACAAAGTAAATAGCTCTAGACTTCAGATAATAGTTGCTCTTTGAAAAGTGATGATATCCCATTAAAGAGCCGAGCTATTTACAAAGTAAATAGCTCGGTAAACTATTAACTAAAAAAAATAATGAGGGGTAAATTGATTAAATGTAAGAAAAAATTTGGTTTAAAATTATTTCATAAGTTTTCCCTTAGTATGTTTTTAAAATTTTATAACGCGGCAAGTTTTAAAATATTGGAAATCAGAAAAAATAACTTGCCGCGCTATATAAAATTTTAAAAACATACTAAGGGAAAACTTATGAAATAATTTTAAACCAAATTTTTTCTTACATTTAATCAATTTACCCCTCATTATTATTTTTAGTTAATAGTTTACCGAGCTATTTACTTTGTAAATAGCTCGGCTCTTTAATGGAATATCATCACTTTTCAAAGAGCAACTATTATCTGAAGTCTAGAGCTATTTACTTTGTAAATAGCTCGGCTCTTTAATGGGATATCATCACTTTTTAACAAGCAACTATTATATAAAGTCTAGAGCTATTTACTTTGTAAATAGCTCGGTCCTTTCTTCCATATCATCACTTTTTAAGAAGCAACTATTATATGAAGTCTAGAGCTATTTACTTTGTAAATAGCTCGGTCATTACTCTCATATCATCACTTTTTAAGAAGGAACTATTACATTAAGGATTTTCCCGAAAACTCGGCCCTTTCTTACATTTATGTTTTTGGTCGGATTTATAAATGTTAAGAGTGTTTTAGTTTGTTAATTGTTAAAAATTTATTGGTTGTTAATTCTTAAAAGTTTATAGTTTGTTTCGTTATGACAGATATATGATTTGTTAATTTTTCAAATTTTTACGGATTGTTAAAAGTTGAAAGGTGAAAGCTGGTAATAGTTAAATGTTTATAGTTTATTGATTTTATAAACTATATATGAAAACAAAATTATTTAAGTAAAACAGTCTTGAACTAAATATCCCATATATAAAAATAACTAGTGAATCAATTCGCAAATGGAGGATAAACTGGATGAAATTCTTAACAAACTAAACAAGTTGGATGTTATGGAAAATAATATTGAGTTAATTAAAAATGAAATGAATCACATTTAAAAGGTTTGTGAGGCAATCAAACAAGACAACAATGGACTTAAAGCGAAGGTTACTGAACAACAAAAGACTATAACTAGTCTAAGAAGAATTATAAATAAACAAAACATTGTCATTCACGGTATAAATGAAACAGAACAAAACGAACAACAATTAGAATAAATAGTTCTTGATTTGATTTAGGAAAAAGTGTCTTGTAAAAGCGATGATATAGAAGAACTATTTCGAATTGGGAAAAAAGGAAAACAACCTCGGGTAATAAAAGTTTGTCTAAATAATATAAAAATGAAAAAGAAATTTTTATAGGAAAAAAAGCATTACGAGGTACAAACATATATATAAAAAATTCAGAAATAAAGAACATTATAAAACAATATTCTTCGTATAAAATTCACTTGCAAACGTAATAATGGATAAGCTACAATTTAAATTTGAAATAAAAGCAGCAACAGACGGAAAATCAAATGTCATCTGCTTAACCTCTATAGCAACACCCAATGGCCAAAAGTTTAAAATACAAGAGGAATTTCAAAATATGAATCTACACATAGAATTGCTTAAGACCCAAGTATTCACTAAATTAAAAAACACATTGAAAAAAAGACATCAATCAAGAAAAGTTTGGATCACCCTAACAGATTCGCTGTATGGTACGTACATAGATGAAGATCAAAATTTACAGTTTGAAAACTTTTTTCTGGAAGAAATTACAGATGAAGAAAACCCCAAAAACACAAGGGTTAGTACAGACGAAACAATGTTGAAAGTTTAGAGAAGCTATTAGAAGAAAAACAAAAAGATTCTGAAATTCAAAACTTAGGGACAATAGCAAGAGATTTTTTGATCGAGAAATTCACAGGTAAAAATTCGAACGCTCATCAATGGATAATGAAATTTGAGAAAGAATGCGAACGTTTTAAAATAACCGAAAAAAACAAAAAAATTGAAATATTGCAATTTTTTTTGGAAAAAGCTTCTAAAGACTGGTATAGCTGCATGGTATTAAAATTTACAGTAGAGTCTGAATGGGAAACATGGAAAATAAATTTTTGTGAAACATTTGCAAATAAAAGATGGTCACCCATTAGATATGCTTTATCCTTTAGATACCAATCAGGTTCATTAATTGAATAAGCGTTAAAAAAAGAAAAATTGTTACTAGACATTACAAAATCAATTGATAAAAGAATATTAATAGATCTCATCGCAACTGGCTTACCAAATTTCATATGTGATAGGATTGACAGAGAAAGTTAAAGGAAACTGAAGACCTTTATAATGAGATAGGTAATTTAGAACATCTAATTAACAAAAATAAATGGATGAGTAAAAATAATACTAAAGACATTAATATCAAAGAAAAAACTGAAAAAGTACCATGCAAAATTTGTAAAAGAAGAAACAGAGGCATGCGATATCATCCGGAATCAATATGTTGGTTCTAAGATGAAAATGATAAAGAAGACAAAATTAAGCATGCAAATAATTCTGAATTAGAGGTAGAACTCAATTACAATTCCACTATTAATTCCATTAATTCCACTATTAATCAAACTTATCGTACTTTTAAATGGAACATTAAACGTCACTGGGATCAATGACTCAGGTTCAAATGTTTCACTAATAAATTCAAAAATATTAAAAATAAAAAATATTAATAAAGATAAAAACAAAAAAATAAAAACGATTAATGGTGTGAATGAAACAGAAGGAATGATTACATTAAAAGCAAAAATTTTTAATATAGAACACGAAATCGATGTTTTTATAATAGACAATAAAAATTTCAATTACGAATTGTTAATTGGATTAGATTGCATAAAAAAGTTCAATTTAGTACAAAACGAGTACTTGAAAATTGAACAGAAAACGCCGAAAATAGGCGAAAATGAAAAAAATGAGTATTCTATAGAAAAAAAAAAGAATTCCTGGTAGATCAGGTATAGAAAACCAATTTAATAATCACAGATTTAATGAATGTATCGAAACAGAACTAGTGAACTCTAATGAACATGTAATGGAAGAAAAATTACAAATTTCAATAAATCAAATCAATTATGATGAAAAATCAACGAAAGAAAATCTAATTGAAAAATATAAGTCACTGTTTGCCAAACAGAAATATGATGTAGGAAGAGTGAAAAATTACGAGGCTAGAATAGACCTAATTATTGACAAATACTGTTGTAAAAGACTATACAGGTGCTCAAATGAAGATAAACAAGAGATAAAACAACAAATTACAAATTTACTAAAAAAAGGATTAATAGAAGAATCGTACAGCCCTTTTGCTGCCCCAGTAACTTTGGCATATAAAAGATATGAAAATAAAAAATCAAGATTATGCATAGATTTCAGAGATCTAAATAAAATCATATATATATATCAATACCAGAGTCTCAACCTTTCCCATTAATTGAAGATTTAGTAGTAAAAACAAGAGACTGCAAATATTTTACAAAACTTGACATTAACTCAGCTTTTGGCTCAATTCCACTAAGAATAGAAGAAACATCACCAGCTATTTTTCAAAGAATTTTAAGTAACATAATTAGGAAATATAAACTTTCAGGCTCCACAGTTAACTACATAGATGATATTTTAATTTTCTCAATAACTTTTAATGAACATATCGACCATTTAATACAATTACTAGAAGCAATAAAAAATGAAGGTTTTATATTAAAATTCTCCAAATGCAGTTTCGCCTCAGATTCAGTCACATATTTAGGACATATAATAAAAAATAATTCGGTTTCTCCAATAAAGGACAATTTAATATCCATACGAAATTTTCCAATACAAAAAACTCAAAAACAAATCAGACAATTCTTAGAAAAAATCAATTTCTATAATAATTATGTGCCAAATAGTTCAATCATAGATCCAGATCCACTACAGATCCACTACACAATTTATTAAGAAAAGGACAAAAATTTATTTGGACAGAAAAATGTCAAGAGGCCTTTAAAAAAATGAAAAATTTTCTTTGCACTCAACCAATACTAGCAATTTTTTATCCAAAGCTACCAATACATATTTACACCAATGTAATCTTACAAGGTGTAGGAGCTGTATTAAAACAACCACAATTAAATGAAGAAATAGAAAAAAATCATGAAAAACCAGTGGCATATTTTTCAAGAAAGCTGAATGAAAAAAAGAAAGCAATATTTCTAGAATGCTTAGCAATCAAAGCAGCACTGAACTACTGTAAGTATTGGTTATTAGGCAGATCATTTAAAGTTTTTCCTGATCATAAGCCATTGGAAAAGATGAATGTCAAAGCAAGAATAGATGAGGAATTAGATGATTTAACGCAATATTTATCACAGTTCGATTTCCAAATAATATACAACCCTGGTAAAAATAATTTAGAAGCCGATTGCATAAGCAGAAACCCTGTGATAGAACCACAAGAAAATAATTAAGAAGAATTAAGAATCGTAAATTTAATACAAAGAAATTTTAGAAGATCAAGAAAGAAATCTAGAGTTGCAGACTAATAAAGATAAATTTGAATTAAAAGATGGTATATATTATTAAAAAATTAAGAAAAGAACCAAATCATAATATCAGAAAACTTTAGTAAAAAATTTTTACAAAAAACACATAAAAACTTCTGCCATATTGGTATAAAACAAATGGAAAATAAGATAAACCCTTATTATACAACAAAAAATTTAACGCAAAATATAAAAGAAATCTGTAAAAACTGTGTTATCTGCGTAAGGAACAAATCTCGAGGATAAAATAAATTCGGTCTGATGTCACAATTAGGTCCCGCAAAAAGTCCATTTGAGATAATTTCCATCGATACCATTGGAGGGTTTGGTTGATCAAGATCACCAAAAAAAATATTTACATCTGTTAGTGGATCACTTCACGAGATACGGATGTATTGTAACATCAAAAACATAAAACGCCAATGATTTCATCAAATTAATTCAAAAATTAATCGAGAATAATAACATAGGTATGGTTTTGACTGACCAATATCCAGGCATAAATTCTAAAGAATTTAAAAGTTTCTTGATAGAAAAAAATATACCGATTATTTTCACAGCAGTCAATGCACCATTTTCTAACGGTTTGAATGAGAGATTGAATCAGACATTAGTTAATAAAATTCGATGCAAAATAAATGAAAAAAAAATTATCATGGACAACCATAGCACATGAATGTATAAAAAAATATAATGAAATCGAGCATACAGTAACTAGTTTTTCTCCAGAATACTTATTGCATGGTTTAAACTCCCCGATATTACCAGATGAATTAAAACAAAATAAATTCAGTGATAATCTAATTGAAGATAGAAGAATCGCCTTAGAGAAGAGCGTAAAATACCACGCTTATAATAAACAACGATTTGACAAGGATAGAAAAACTTACAGATTTGAATTAGGACAACGAGTTTACGTAGAAAATGGAAATCGCCTAAACCGAAAGAAATTGGATGAATTAAGAATTGGACCATACAACATAATCGATAAGGTTTCAAATTCAATTTACAGGGTAAATACATAGAGGGTCAGAATCAAATCTATTTCATATTACTAAGCTTATTCCGGCTTCGGATTCCATCACGGAAGATATAGAAAATAATTCTCATTTGTTCTCCGAAGGGGGGAGGTGTAAGGAAAATAGATTATACTTTCCCAAATCTGTTTGAATTTCTAAAACCAATTTTTATGGTTACTATGGAAAGTAACCTTAATTCATTATGACACGATGTTAGTCAAATATTAAAAAAAGATTTTATGAAGAAAGGAACAACAAAGTGAATAATCGACATTGAATGTTGTTTGTTTGCTTTACAGGTAAATTTTATTGTAATCAAATACTGTAATTAAATAAAATAATAAATCAATCCTTTGCTTTACAGAGAAACAAGTCAATTTAATTATTCACAAAAATATTACTATTATAATTAAATATAAAAAATTGGGAAATAAAGAACATTATAAAACATTATAAAAGAACATCTATATCTTTATATATATATTGTTGAATTCCCGGAGTTGCTTTCCAAACAGATATGTTTTGAGGCAGGGCTGTCACCAGGTCGATCGTTTGAAGTACGATCCCGAAACTTATTTACCAACAATAACCCATTAATCTATGATCCTTGGATGTTCGTCCTTAGATGTTGTCCTTGAATTTATTGATGTTGATAGGAACGTCCTTTTAATGGTAACTAGACTACTAGTATATCGTTGATTAATAATACTTTTAATGTTGAGATTATAATCGCAACTATGCAACTGGCATTACCAAACTATAGATTATTTGCACTGACTTCAATTAAATAATTACTAAGTTGAATAAAATTGAATTAATGACTTTTATTAATAATTAAAAATGGTAATTTTTATTATTACAACAATCATTTTTACGTAATTCCAAGTAGTTACAAATTTGAAAAGAAGACTATTCGATTATTGAGTGAATTGATTTGCTTATATAGTAAATTAATGAAAATCAGCAATTTATTAATCAACGTGATCGTATGTTCATGTGGAGTGGATGAATTTGTATAAATGATGCCCAATTTCCTGTGGCAGATGTTAAACCAGTGGTTCCCCACACATCTCCCAGGGTTGAAGATTGGAACTACGGGTTGAAGTTTCAATCTAAGTCATTGTGGATGATGGGATGAGTTTTCCTTTGTGGACGGATGTGATCTGAGTTTGATGTTGATCGTCTAGAGCTGATCTTGTTTGTAACATAGTACGGAGGTGGATTGGATGCTGGTGGTGCTGATACCAATTGTTCGTCTGAGGCATTATATTGAACGTTGTAGAGTTTAGTTTTTGGTTGATCTTCTTTGCTTGAGTAGCATTGGTTAAATATTTTAATACAGGGTGACCTTCTGTGCTACGAGGAGACTTTGTGCAGCATAGAAATTTTGTTGCTAATTGGATTAAACCACACCATTTGCATAGATTGTAAATTATCGCTGTTAGAATTATACCAGTTGTGATGAATATTGCAGTTGTAAACCATGATGATTGTTTAATTATGAACGGTTTTGATAATTGTTCTTGTAAAACATCATCGAATTGTTGTAGACTGTGTTGTGCAAATTTCATTTCGTTCAGATATAAATGATCGAATTTAATTGGTTGAAGTTGGAGAACGTCCAATGTGGTATTGATTTGGTGTTTGATGCAACAGTCATCGCGTGTGATATCTGTTATCAGGATTTTGATTGTAGTGGATTTATTTGATAACGTTGTTTCTGGTTCTAACGTATGTGTGTTGGTATATGCTTTACAATTTGTATCCAATGTAAGGACACCAAGATGATTGATTATTTCTTCATGATCTAGAGAATTGTAGCAAAGTATGTTTAACGATGTAGGTTTTGAAGTGACGACTAACCATTGGTCTGGATTGATATTTTGCCAGATTTCTATATCAGCATGCATTGTTTTGACTTATGATATGATGGCGGAATTTTGTTCGTTATTTTGGAGAACAATTGAATTTCGCACTTGTGTTGGTCGTTTTTATGGAATGCAGATATTGCTTTACAAATCCATTGATGGTCATAGACTTCTTCGCATTTTTCTAAAGTTTTTAAAATAACATATTGCGTTCTGGTTTTTGATAGGAGAATGAATGGATTTTCAGGTTGAATATATGAGAAAATGATAGAATTATTTGAATGTGGGGTTGGCAAGGGAAAAAACTTGAAATAGTTCATAGTTATTGACGATATTGGAATTTGTAATTTAATAATTAAGTTTTTATTTTGTAGAAACGTCTTTACGTTGATTATTTTATAATAATATTCTAAAGTTCCGAATGTTAGCGGAATGGGCAAAGAGTATCTAACTGAGATTAATTTTAATTCATCGAAGAGTGTTTGTGGGTTTACTGTATTGTAGTCGATAATACCGTGACGTATTAAAGTTAAGTCGAAAAGGTATTTTTTTATTTGAAGTAATAATTCATTTGCTATATTCGAGAGTAAAGCTATGTGTTCGATAATTCCTAAATCATGGTGTTCTCTATTTATAATATTAGTCATGGTTTTTGAATAGTTATTGAATAATTGAATATTTGAATTTAAAATATTTTCATTACTTTTTAAGTTTGTCATAGAATTGTTAAAATTTTGAATAGTTGAAGAGATTATTCATATCTGTTGTTGCATTAAAGTATTCATTTGTGTTTGATGGTCGATTAAAGAATTTATTGAATCAGAATAAAACACAGCGTCAAGTGTACCGTTTTCAGGTGTATGTTTTTCCATAATAATAATAAATGTTTATTTCGAATTTTTATTAGTAACGTGTCTAGATATTTGATTTGATTTGTACAGTAAACTACACTAGAATGTTCTTCATCTGTTAAAAACATAATGATAGGGCTTTTGAATAATAATCGCTAACTAATTCTAATTGATCATCCAGTATTGTTAAATTAAAATATAGAAGTAGGGAAAATTTTTGATTACTTATTTTAGCTTGTCCTAAATTTTTATAGAAGAGACCAGCTGATGAATTTATTGGTTCAATTTTATTAGGTTCGGTTACTAGGGCCTGGATCATTAGGATTGGTAGCAAAAGGATCGGTCTCATCTTGATTGTTATCGCTAACTTCAATATCCGAATCTGAAATAATAGGTTTCAGTTGATTAAAATGATAAGCACGGTGTTTGTCACGAGATATTTCAATTGTTGCCATGTTATTGTTGTGAATTTGAATAATTTTGAAAGGACCGCGATATTCGGGGTTAAGTTTCTTATTTTGTGCTTTAGTGAGATTATCCTTTACGAAAACCATTTGGCTTTCTAAGAATGGATATGTTCGATTATGACTTTTTCGTGATAGTTTTTTGTGTTATTTTTGGTTCGAATTAATTGTTCTTTGGCTGTATCGTGAATAATTTTTAATTTGTTTGAAATATCTTGAGCAAGATTAGAATAGGTTGGTTTTATTTGAGGTTTTTCAATTTGGGAAGGGATTTTCGATTTTTCTCCGAAAGTATAGGGAGTTTCATGCGTTGACTTATGTTTGTGAGTATTATAAGAATGGGCTAATGTTAGGAGCTCATCCCAGTTATCATTACTTTTGTCGACATAACAACGTATGAAATCGCGTAGAGTTAAATGAGTTCGTTCTAGGCTGCCGTTTGTTTGAGGATGTTATGGAGTGGTGAGTTTATGTTTGATTTCAAGTAGTTTAGAAAATTCTTTAAATAATTTCGAAGTGAATTCGGATCCTTGATCAGTAAGGATGTAAGTAGGGAGTCTGAAAATTGAAAAATATTTTAGTAGTTTAATAGCAACTATTTCAGCACTGTGGCTGATTATAGGGTAAGCTTGGATAAATTTGGTTGGATCATCTTGGATTGTAAGGATAATTCGATTTCCATTTGGGGTTTCTGGATATGGACCCATAATATCTATTGCAATTTGTTCATTAAATGAGCTAGCAGTAGTAGTTATCATTATAGGAGATTTGTTTGGTTTAAAATTTGTTTTATTTGTTTGACAGGTTTTGCATTTTTTAATATAATTTTGGATATCCTGCCTGTATGCTCAGCTAAATGATGGTCGTGATTTTCTTTTAATACGGTTTAAATATCTATTGGAGTATTGATTTTAATTTTTGTATTTTGAAGTATTTTGACTGTTTTATTTTTAAATAAATATTGGATCATTGAATAGAAAGTTTCTAATTTAATAATTTGATTATTAAATGAAACATTAATTATTGTTAGGCAATCTAAATTTTGAAGATGAACAATGCATCGTAGATATAACATGCAATTAAATAAAGTTTTATACTCTATAATATCGTTGTAAAACTGTTTTACAAATATGAGTATAATTTTTTGTTTTTCTTGTTTTGAATTTCTACTTCTCCCGGTCTATGATGAATAAAATTGTGAAGGGTTGGACAATTTTTTTCTAAATAATATGAATAATTATTATTTTCCGATAAATCGCAAGAGTAGGGAATGACGAGATTTTTACATTTTCTAATGAAGATATTTCTCACAGAGGTTGGTGAAACCGAAATTTTCAAAATTTATATCCGTAAGGTTAAGAATAGGTCGGCTGAGAGCGTCAGCGTTAGAATTTATTTTTCCTGTAAAAGTTTGTAGATAATTTTATAATTGTACTCCATAAGTTTCAGTCTCCATCGTACGAGTTTAGATGATGGATCTTTGCATGAAAAGATCCATGTGAGGGGACGATGACCCGTAACGATTATAAATTCTTGACCGAATAAATAAGGCCTAAAATGCTTCACAGAATCTACAATGGAGAGGAGTTCTTTCTCCGTTGTTGAATAGTTTCGTTCTGCTGCGTTTAATGTTCTAGAATAGTACGATATTGGTAAATCTTTTCCGATTTCTCCTTGAGATAAGACACTACCAAGGGCTTCGTTTGAAGCATCTGTAGTTACTACAAATTGTTTGTTAAAATTTGGATATTGAAGGATCGGTTCTGTAGTCAGGATTGTTTTTAGTTTTTAGAAGGCTAATTGTTACAATTAGAAGGCTAATTGTTTGTAGTTACAAATTTGAAAAGAAGACTATTCGATTATTGAGTGAATTGATTTGCTTATATAGTAAATTAATGAAAATCAGCAATTTATTAATCAACGTGATCGTATGTTCATGTGGAGTGGATGAATTTGTATAAATGATGCCCAATTTCCTGTGGCAGATGTTAAACCAATGGTTCCCAACAAAATATACCTTTAACGTGAAAAAAAGTTGTGAGATACTTCATATAATAGTTGCTCCTTAAAAAGTGATGATATCCCAATTAAAAAACCCAGCTATTTATAAAGTACATAGCGAAAACTAAAATGTAAGAATGTAAGGTCACAGTAAAATGAAAAAAAAAATTTGGTTGAAAAAATTTATTTCGTAAGTTTTCTCTTGTTGTATTGAAAATTATTGAGAATAACTTCTCTGGATCCAGCACATATTTTAATTATAAAATAGAAAAATATTAAAAGCAAATATTTTTCTCCTTGGAAAAGAAGGAGTTTTTTTATATTGAAATTGCAAAAAGAAAACAATAAGATCATGTTTGATTAATTTTTTTTAATCTTTACAAGTTTTTTTTAAATCAACTAATTACAAGAAAATTAAAAATCGATTCTGAATTTTTTTTCCTTTCGAAAGAAGGTTTTGTTTTGTCAAAAGGAATAATTATGAAATCAGATATAATTTACTTTATTAAGAAAAGTAAAAAATAATCAAATCTTAATCAGATCAAAAATTTCAAATTTAAATTTAAAATTTGAAGTTGAAATAATTATTGAAATTTTTACTCGGGTCAGCTGTTCGTGTTACATAATTGACTATGTAACCGAACTCCTAAATATCAACCATTAGAAATATAAATCACTTCCGAACATTTCAATGGAATTATTTAAAACTAATAATTACTCTCTCCAAAGTTTATTAATTACACATTTTATAGTATTTCACGTAAAGGATCACACGTTTATTGCAACCTGACCAATAGTCGAACCAACCCGTCAATACTTAATCAAAAAATCACATTATTTGTTATACAAAGGGATGCGTTACAAATTACAATTTACAGCATGTGTCCGATATTCAAGTACTGACGGTAATACGTTGATTATCAATGAATGCATAATGTGAGAGATCATAGTGCGAATAAAAAGGGATTATAAAAAGTAAACAACATAGTCCACTTTTTTAATTTAAATAAATTAATTTGAAATAAATTGGAAGGTACAATTCGAATGTTATAAAAAATGATTAAATTAGAATTGTTTATTTAAGATATTTATTTAAGATATGAGTTGAGGTCAAATTAGTCGATATACAAGACCTAAGTGGAAGTTAGGATCAGGACCGTCTATGTTGAAACCACCTCGAGCCAAAATTTTGAAGGATCATCTGGACGAACTGGAACAGAATGGTATTATCCAAAAATCTGACTCCAAATACTGCTCCCGGTTTTTCTGCTAACAAAACCCAACAAGAAACCGAGGTTAGTAGTCGACTTCAGGGAGATCGATAAAAAAATCTTTATGGAAACCTTCCCATCACCAAGAATGGAAGAAATAATCATGGTTACATGGATTCAAAATGTGTTTTGTCAATTTGGGGTTTATACTTTTAATCGGACACCTTTTGGATTGGAGGCCAATCCACGTATTCTGAATAGAATCATGATTGATACTTTTTCCGAGTACAGATATAAAGGTATAATTGCGTTTTTTGACGGCATACTCGTACATTCTCCTGACGTGGACACACATTTGGAATTATTCGACATCGTCTTTAGCAAGCTCCAAAGTGCTGGATTAACGGGTAACCCAGATAAAATGGTATTGATGAGATTCAGGTGGAAGTTTCTTGATCACATAGTCACGACTGAAGGTCTTTCCGTAGACCATGATAAGATCAGCCATCCAAGAAATAAAAGTACCCAAAACCATGAAGAACCTGAGATCTTTTCTGGGATTAGCCGCATATTTCGCCAAATTCATCAAGAACTTTACTGAAGTAGCTGCACGTTAAACAATCTTAAACGGAAAATAATCAGATTCACCTTCGAAGAGGAACATTTTAGGACCTTCCAGATAATCACAGCGACATAGCCAGTGGGTTAGTTCTTTTACAAAACTTCACACAGACTTAATCACATATGTTATTGCAGTTGAAAATTTTCATCAACTCAGCAAAGGTATGGAATTTCTGAAAGAGAAATGCTATCGATTATGATCGCAGTCCGAATTTTTCACGATTATCTAGTTGATCATAAATTCTCCATCGAGTGCAACTCATTTGCCATAACATACTTGGTGACGAACCAACGGCGCATCGGCAAAGCAGCTGGGTGGATATTGAAACTTGCCAAATATGATTTCACTATAAAGCACATAACAGGCGCTATGGAAAATATGGTTGCAGGCGGGCTTTTCAGGCTCTTTGAAGAAGACGAGAATATTGACAACAAAGAAAATTTACCGGATGTAGAACATCTCAATAACCTCACTCATATACCCGAAGCATTCATTCCTATCAAGGAGCATCATGATGACGAACCTTTCACACAAGGCATGATCCAAAGTATCAACGCTGGACAACATGTGGGAAACTTTGTTGTGAAGGATGGAGACTTGGTTTGGAAAGGGAGAGGAAAATGATCTTGTATTAATACCATAGTATGCGTGCTCATCCTGAAATAATAAAAGTGTACCGAGAAGTTACCCGAAAAAGATGGTGACACAAAAGTTTACCAGGACACCAAAGAATATGTTCGATCCTGTGACCTGTGTCAGCGGTGTAAATCACACAACAGGAATACCATGCCAGAGATGGTTTCATACACTCCTACCCACACCTGGGAAACTATCTGTTGGGACCATATGAGATATTTTCCAAAAACAAATCGGCGTAATCAGTATGTACTGGTACTGTTGGTCAAGAAACTGAAAGAAGTTTGGGCCCGCTTAGGAATATATAAGAGCATTATCTCCGATAACACCGATAAGACGTTCGAAAGCGAAGTGTTTAAAAAACTTGCCTGATGTACATTAATATATCACCCCAAGTAGAAATTTATTAATATATGTAATATAAGAATGTATTATGTATGTATATATATATATATATATATATATATATATATATATATATATAAATATATATATATATATATATATATATATATATATATATATATATATATGTATATATATATATATATATATATATATATATATATATATATATATATATATATATATATATATATATATGTATATATATATATATGTATATATATATATATATATATATATATATATATATATATATATACATATATATATACATACATACATATATACATATATATATATATATATATATATATATATATATATATATATATATACGGTATATATATATGTTACCGTTATCTTACCTGGATCATTAAATTTATTAATTAAATAATTCATCGCACTGTATTCATTGTCATCCATAAATAAAATTTTAAATTCGATTTCATTTCAAAAGTTGAAATAATTATTGACACGTTTAATCAGGTCAGCTGTTCGAGTTACACAGTAAATTAACTCCGGACTCCCAAATATCAACCATTAGAAATATAAATCACCTGCGCCAAGTATATGACCCCAAGTAGAAATGAATTAATATATGTAATATAATATTTATTATTTATATTATTACTCGCTCTGCTCGCAAGGGGGTTCCTCTCTTGGCTTCTTGGCTCCACGTCACACAAATAATTTTACATGAATTGTAAAAAAAGTTGAATCAAATGCTTACCAAAAAGTACTTACCATTAGATAATTAATGGGGGGGGGGGAGGTCTTTTTTTGGAGGGCCAAATTTTTAGAAAGAATTTTGAGGGTTTTTTTGTAGAGAAAATTTTTTGGGGGATGTGGATTTAGGATGGGGGGTTGGGGGGACGGTGCACAGATAGGTCTGACACTACCATTTTCAAGGGTTGCGATGAAAAAAGTTAGAGTTTATCGAATAACCTCATTAGTTTGAAGAAAGTCTCCACCAAATGCAAAAAATCCCATCTTTCTACCATGAATAGAAATTAAAAGAGTAGCTAAGGGGGTTGTTTCCAATGTTTTAGGGGGTAGCGATGACAAATTTCTAGTTTTTCGAATTACCTTCATAATTTATATTTATTTAGCATCGAATGCGAAAAACCGCATCTTTATAGCATGTATAGAAGAAAAAGAGCAGTTTTGTTTTTTTTCCCATTTATTTTATTTTATTTTTTTAATTTATTTTATATTTGATTTGCACCCAACTGCTTGTCAATTAATTACAATAATTACAACAACAAACAAAATAGATAAATTCCAAAATAAAATTAAAAAAAATCAAACTCAAGATGTTTTACCATGATAGAACTAAACAAAAAAGAACATACATACCCAATAGAGATAATAATAAATATATAATAGTTAAAAGAATCAATACATCACATTATTCTCATTGATTCGTGAGCGTAGACTAAAAACGTTTTTTTCTTTCTTCCAAAATACGCTTGAGGTATATAACCACAGTTGGTAAATCACTCTCATTATGCGTATTTAGTTTGGCTATAGCATTATCCAGCCCCAGTTTGGTGAGATTTTCTCGTTCGGTACCTTCGGTGCCCTGGCAGCTCTCTAATAAATGCCGTACATTTTCACTCCCTCCACACAACACACACCGCCTTTCCCCGTCCACCCTAACATTTTCCCATATAAACCGGTACAGTCTGAAATTTGCGATGATGCGTCTTTGTTCTTTATTGGCTACATGCACATATTTCGCTCCGTTAATATAGTGGTCTAATTGGCAATAAATCCCCAAGCTACTTTTTTCTCGAGCCTCTTTTGTTGCTCTAATTATGGCAACTTCTTTGGTTGTATTGCGAATCTTATGTTTACTCGTCACATATTCATCAGCCCCCTTACACAACACATTCAACTCCAATTAATTCATCAGCTCCTTCATTCGATCTACTATGTCTTCCATACACATTTTTTGCAATTTCTTTTGACTATGGTGTATGCTATTTAAAAAGCAAAACGCTTTTTGAAAAACCAAGTACTCACAACCCAACAACCCCAGTTCCAGACTTACAGCACAGTTTGGCGTTGATTTTGATACTCCCAAAACCTCCTTATAAAAACTATATGCTAGACCATTTATTGTTTTTAAATTGCCTTCTGTGTGCGATATCAATCCCCAAATTTCTGCACCATATAATAGTATACGCATCACAGTTGTTTTAAAAAGGTCTAACACAATCTTTACTGGAAACTGTGTATTTCTATAGACAAATTCTCTAACTTGAAGTAATGCTTTATTAGCCTTCATTTTCATAGCATCTACATGTGAACTCCATTTCCCATTATGGGTGAGATAAACACCCAAATACGGATATCATTTAACATTTTCTATAGTAGAGTTTTTAATTTTGAAAGTTTCATTGTGTTGAATTTTCATATTATTACTTACAATAAGCATCTTTATTCGGCTTTATCCGAGTATTCTTCTAACCCTTTTAACGCTCTTTTCATACCCCCTACAGAGTTGGCTAGGATAACCAAATCATATGCATACAGCAGAATTTTTATTTCTGTTGCTCTAACGCAGGGTGATACTGTGCTTATTTCTTCCATAAACGATCCTAAATCATTTATATATAAACAAAATAGTATCGCTGATAGTGTACAATCTTGTCTGAGCCCTTTGTTTGATTTGAAATCTGCCGAGGTTTTAATACCACCCAGATGGACGCAGGATACAGTTTCTTTGTATATTGATTTTAATAAACTTACCAAGTCCCCGGGAATACCGATTTCCATGAGTTTCTTCCACAGAAGAGTTCGGTTTATACAATCAAAAGCTTTTTCGTAATCAATAAAGCAACAGTAAAGCTTCTTACGTTTCATCTTCAATGATTTTTCCATCAGAGATGCTATAACAAGTAAGTTATCCATAGGTCCATATCCTTCTCTAAAGCCGGCTTGAAATTCACTCAGTATATTATTCCCACACATCCATTCTTGTATTAGATTGGCTAAAATATTGGTGTAAATTTTACTTATGCTTGGGAGTAAAGCTATTCCTCTGTAGCTATTTGGATTATAGTGGCTGCCTTTACCCTTATAATTTTTTTTCCCATTTGCGAAGGGTTGCGATGGAAAAATTTACGTTTTAGAAATAATCCTATTATTTTAAACTTGTTCAACATCGAATGGAAAAACCCGATCTTTCTAACATGAATAGAAGTGAAAAGGACAGTTTTAGGGGTATATTTCCCCTTTTTGGGGGGTTGCGATGTGAATAATGAAAATTTACGAAGTATTCTGTAATTTGACTTTATTTCGGGTCGATTGTTGAAAATTCCAACTTTCGCAAGAATAGAAGTTAAGAGGGTAGTTTAAGGGGTGTTTTTCCAATTTTTTAGGGAGAAGCCAAGTAAAATTTTATTCAGTTTATCCAATGATCTTCTTTTTGTATAGCTATTTCGCGTCGAATAAAAAAAATCGCAACTTTCTAGCATCAATAGAAGAAAAGGGGTGGTTTTATTATTTACACGTTTATATTAACACAAAAGTCACTATATTAACACAATATTCTTAGTTTTATTTTCTAGCGACTTCATCACTTGGTGCATTAAAACGTCTAGCGTGTTGTCCTGCAGGCGTCTTATCGGCTTTGACAATTTTGTAGTTATCAGATGGCATGCGGTCTAATTTGGAGTTGTTCCACAATTGGTCTTTTCACAGAATTGTTGTGTGCACAATGCTGATCGACTTGCCTTGCTGAATCGCTCATAAAATAAATTTGCAAAAATTTGTTGACATTATCCCGCGTTCGCAATAAGGAACCTGTTAGATGATATATTTGACCCCGAAACTGCAAAGGCAAACAGATATTAAATAGATGTAATATGTGATATTGTATAGCGAACTGTTTGTACCACCATGTGGCTCTCCCATGTTGCTCTCAAAATACTTTCTCAGTACTAGCCACCCCCCCCCCCCCAACTTTTTTAAACACACTCACTTCTTTCTGCTTTTGGCAATTTACCGAGTTAAAAATGTATTCTAATCCAATGACAATGACATTTGTCTAAATAGTATACGCTAAGGTCTTCTACAGTTTGTCTTACGTAACCGAAAGGAATTTTGACAAACAGCGTATTGTTGACGCTTAAGTATACACAAATAAATATAAATGAATAATAACTTCGACAGAAGTAATACTGTCTAAATTAATAAAAATAAGAATGATATGAAAAAGTTGGCTATTACGTCACAGTCGTCTTTGGTGTATCGGAAGCATACTGGACTAGATATCCAGAGGCCCGCGGTTCGATTCCTGGTTGACGAGTTAATTTTTTCATATCAGTATTTAATTTTCATATCAGTATTTAATTAAAAATTCAATGACAATGACATTTGTCTAAATAGTATACGCTAAAGTCTTCTACAGTTTGTCTTACGTAACCGAAAGGAATTTTGACAAACAGCGTATTGTTGACGCTTAAGTATACACAAATAAATATAAATGAGTACTCTAATCCATTTTAATTGAAAGCTTCCAACGTATTTTGTATCAGGTACGTGATGGCAAAAGTTTATTGTTTTTCAATATACTTACCTTGAAAATTGGCTTAAATTCTTCTAGAATAACTTTTGTTGCGCCAAATGAGGTCGATATGAGTCAAAAAATGTTTAGAATCTGGCCCATTTCCCGAAACCAATGAATGTCGTGGCTCTTCTGGCGGTACCAATCGCGTCAATTTGACTTGACTGTTCGCGCAACACAATCCAGGGGCTTCATTTATAAACTTAAATGGCTTTCAACATTGACACACAACGTTCATTGGTCCAATAGCAACGATTTGCTATGAACTTTAATCGATTTCCACATTATAATTAAATGCAGCTCGATAGGAGTTAAACGCAACATTTCTATGTTGTTGATTTCGATTCCATCGATTCCGTTACAATAAATCACTTCAACAGAAGTAATACTGTCTAATAAATAAAAAAATTAGACAATATGAAAAAGTTGGCTATTCACAAGTCACAATCGTCTTTGGTGTAGCGGAAGCATACTGGACTAGATATCCAGAGGCCCGAGGTTCGATTCCTGGTTGACGAGTTAATTTTTTCATATCAGTATTTAATTTAATTATAAATTCAATGACAATGAAATTTGTCGGAGTATACGCTAAAGTCTTCTACAGTTTGTCATACGTAACCGAAAGGAATTTGGACAAACATCGTTATGTTGACGCGAAAGTATACACAAATAATACTGTCTAACTGAATTAATATTCTGAAGTAATACTGTCTAACTGAATTAATATTCTGCTACGATTTTTGATAATGCATTTTTGGTTTGTTCCGTGCACTGATTCTAAAAATGCAATTTTTAAAAACACATTGGGAATTGGTTCCTTTTTATACCCAGTATATTTGTAAATATACAAGGTATATTAAGTTTAGTCCCGACTTTGTAACGCTTGAAAATATTAATCGTTGACAAAAATGCTTCACAAAGGTATTCATAAAATGGCCTAATTCGGCCATTTTCACATGTCCGTCCGTCCGTCTGTCCGTCTGTGAAGCCGATAACTCAAAAACGAAAAGAGATAACGAGCTAAAAATTTTTGTGTGTGTTCTAGACCAAAAAAGTAAGGTCAAGTTCGATAATGGGCAAAATCGAAACGTGGTTCCCCCCGCCAGGGGGGAAAAATTATATCTTTGAAACCGTAGGAGATAGAAAAAAAATTTTTATACAAAAATTCTTCTTCTCTTTAAAATAAACAACTTTTGTTTGAAAACTTTTTTCATAAAATCAACCGTTTTTTCAGAATTTGTGTTTAAAGATGAAAATGAGTCGATCGAAGACGGTACATGTGCCCGTTACATGTGCCAAACATAATGTACATCAAATAGTATTGTTTTTATGTTTATTTCAGTTTTGTTAACCAGGTATATATAAGGTCAAAGTTTATTCAAAGGTCAATCTATCCTATCAAACGTATACATGTATATATATAATATATATATATATATATATATATATATATATGTATATACATATATATATATATATATATATATATATATATATATATATATATATATAAATATATATATATATATATATGTATTTGTATATGTATATATATATATGTATATTTATATGTATATATATATATATATATATATATATATATATATATATATATATATATATATATATATATATATATGTATATATATCGCTACTTACGCGACTTTCTAACGCAGCATCGGCTATTGCTTCGCGTTGATGAACTAAAGCTTCACGTCGCCTTATTTTAACGCTAAGCGTTAAAAAACGATCGCGTTGAATAACTAACGCTGCCAAACCATCGCTTCAATATGAGTAATCACCATTTCGCGTGACTGACATCGACTGACGCTTCCCATGCATTAACGTTTCACATTGACCAATGTTTTGCGTTGACTGAGTACAGTTGGCTTAAGCTTACGCTACGCTTTGCGTTTACCAACGGTATGCGTTGATTTACTAACGCTTTGCATTGGCTGACATACGGTTCGCATTGACTTCCGTTTCGAGTTGGTTCATGCTTTTCGTTTGGATACGTTTCGCGTGAAATCACGTTTCGCGAATCACTTCGCTTTGGATAACTAACGCTTCGTGTTGGCTGACAAACGGTTCGCTTTAGCTTTGCGTTTCGCGTTGGTAAACGCAAAGCGTTTACCAACGCTTTGCGTTTACCAACGCTTCACGTTGTACTACCACTTCCTATTGACTAACGCTTCGCGTTGGCTAACTAACGGTTCGCTTTAGCTTACGTTTCTGACACTTCCTATTGACTAACGCTTCTGGTTAAAGCCTTTTGTTAATTAACGATTCGCGTGAAATCACGTCGACTTACGGTTTGCTTTAGCTAACGATCTGCGTTGGTAAACGCGTTGCGTTTACCAACGCATCGCGTTGACCTAACACTTCCTATTGACTAACGCTTCTCATTGAGCAACGCTTCGCATTGAACTAACGCTTCTCATTGAACTAACGGCTCGCTTGAGCTTACGGTTCTCGTTGGTTAACGCTTTGCGTTAATTAACGATTCACGTGAAATCACGCTTCGCGAATCACCAACGTTTCGCTTTGAATAACTAACGCTTGTCATTAACCAACGCTTCACGTTGGCTGACTTACGGTTCGCTTTAGCTTACGTTTCGAGTTGGTTAACGCTTTGCGTTGGTAAACGATTCGCTTAAATTCTCGCTTCGCGAATCACTGACGCTTCACTTTGCATAACTAACGCTCCGCGTTGGCTGACTTACGGCTCAATTGAGCTTACGGTTCGAGTTGGTTTACGCTTCACGTTAATTAACGATTCGCGTGAAATCACGCGTCACGAATCATCAACGCTTCGCTTTGCATAACTAACGCTTCTAATTAACCAACGCTTCGCGTTGGCTAACTTAAGGTTTGCTTTTGCGAACGTTTCGCGTTGGTAAACGCTTTGCGTTGGTTTACTAACGCGTTGGTTTACTAACACGTTGGTTTACAACTTACTTCGCGTTGGTTTACTAACGCTTCGCGTTGACTAAACACTTCTAATTGACCAACGCTTCGCGTTGGCTAACTTGAGGTTCTCTTCAGTTAACGTTTCGCGTTGGTAAACGCAAAGCGTTCAGCAACGCTTTGCGTAGATTTTCTAACGCTTCGCTGACCTAGCGCTTTCTATTGACCAACACTTCGCGTTGGCTGACTAACGGTTCGCTTATGCTCACATTTCGTAAGCTAAACCTTTTTTCTGGCAAACGCTTCGCGTTGGCTGACTTACGGTTCGCTTAAACTTACGTTTCACGTTGGTTAACGCTTTGCGTTGGTTAACGATTCACTTAAATTCTCGCTTCGCCAATCACTGACACTTCGCTTTGCATAACTAACGCATCTCATTGACTAACGCTTCGCGTTGGCTGACTTAAGGCTTGCTTGAGCTTACGGTTCGCGTTGGTTAACACTTCGCGTTGGTTAACGATTCGCGTGAAATCACGCTTTGCGAATCACTAACGCTTCGCTTTAAATAACTAACGCTTCTCATTAACCAACGCTTCGCGTTGGCTGACTTACGGTTCGCTTTGCTTACGCTTCGCGTTGACTAAACACTTCTAATTGATCAACGCTTCGCGTTGGCTAACTTGTGGTTCTCTTGAGCTTACGTTTCGCGTTGGTAAACGCAAAGCGTTTACAACGCTTTGCGTAGATTGTCTATCGCTTCGCGTTGACCGAACGCTTTCTATTGATCTACGCTTCGTGTTGGATGATTTACGGTTCAGTTTGGCTTATGTTTCATGTTGGTTAACGCTTTGCGTTGGTTAATGATTCGCTTAAATTCTCGCTTTGCGAATCACTGACGCTTCGCTTTGGATAACTTATGCTTCTCATTGACCAACGCTTCGCGTTGGTGACTTACGGCTCGCTTGAGCTTACGGTTCGCGTTGGTTAACACTTCACGTTAATTAACGATTCGCGTGAAATCGCGCTTTGCGAATCACCAATGCTTCGCTGTGAATAACTAACGCTTCTCATTAACCAACGCTTCGCGTTGGCTGACTTACGGTTCGCTTTCGCTTACGTTTCGCTTACGTTTCGCTTTCGCTTTGCGTTTACCAACGCTTCGCGTTGACTTAACACTTCTAATTGACTAACGCTTCTCATTGACCAACGCTTCGCGTTGGCTCACTTGTGGATTTCTCCAGCTTACGTTTCGCGTTGGTAAACGCAAAGCGTTTAGCAACGCTTTACGTTGATTTACTAACGCTTTGCGTTGACCTAACCTAGGTCAATAGACCTACGCTTCGCGTTGGGTGATTTACGGTTCGGTTTAGCTTACGTTTCGCGTTGGTTAACGCGTTAACAGTCGCTTCGCGTTGATTAACTCAATTATATAACTCAATATTTAAATATATAAAAATCGCAAGAACAATAATATAAATTTTTTTAAATGCAAGAACATTTATACTGTTTCAATATTAATTATTAACACAAAACAAACATTTACAAATAATTCATATTTTATAAACATTGAATAGGCAGAAATATGAGCAATTCAAACATTGATATACAACTCAGTATATACTGGGTATTCAAACAATTAACTCAGTTAGTTGTTACATTACTTGTTTTTAAAGCAAAAATGGTTAAATACTCTCAAATTTCTTGTCTTATTCTTTACAATTGAAATATTAGTGATTATGGGTTTATCTTCACAATGTTGTATCTGAAAACTTTTCATTTAGAAACGCATTTTGGTGGGTTCAATGGGTAGAAAATGGTCAACTTTATTATTTTTTTAAACTTAAAAACTTAAAATAGATTATTAAGATAATCAAAGCGAACTCTAGGTTTTATTGAAATTAAATTTGAAATTTTGCACCAATTCCTAGAACAATTTTTTTTTATAAATACGTATTTTGAGTACAAAGTAGTTATCATCAGTTTGAATTAGCTAATCGGGATATGGAATCAAAGATATGATATTCGTTACTAATATGGTAACCGGAATTTGAAGAAGAAAATCCCAAACTTCTAAGTTTCATGATATGGTCCTGGCAGTGTTTAAGAAAATTCGTGATACTACTAGCTCCGAAATTATTTCCAAAAACTTGGAGTATTTCGAGCAAGTGTGTGTTTTTCAAGTGTGTAAATGTTTATAAACGGTGCAAAATTAATTTCGTGTATCTTTCCCATGATCTAAACGTATTATTTGGTATACATGTGAATAAACAGAGATGTAACCTCCGAGTAGTTGATTCGGGTGACATTTTTGTTTACGAGTTTTTTACTTACCGTGTTTATCAACTGTCAATTGAACAGGGTTGAACTCATAAACTGAAGATGATTTATTATAGCTGTTCGTTATGAAATATATACGATTGGTTAATTTTTCAAATTTTATGGATTGTTACAGTTTAAAAGGTGAAAGCTGTTAATAGTTAAAAATTAAATGTTTATAGTTTATTGATTGTTTTTGTTTATTGAAGTGCAAAAGCTCATAGATTGTTGATTTTTTAAATAAATGTAGATCGTTCAAGTTTACAATTGTTTAATTGTTAAAGTTTATAATTTGTTAAGTGTTGGAAATTTTATGGATTATTGAGTGATCATTTATTATAGATTGAAAGATAAAAAAAAAGAAAGTGATAAGTCGGATACCGAAAAATTCACATCTGGAGATAAAAAAAAGATTAAGGCAGCAAACAGATTAAGGGTGGTGGATCAGTTTTTAAGAGAAGCAAAAAAGTGTTATATTCACCTGTGACAAGTCTTAATGACGAAGACAAAAGCACATAGGAGATGCTGAGTATTTCGCCAACTGAGATTTAAGAGATAAGGAGAGGAAACAAAGAATATTGGGAGAGAGATAAGGAGAGGAAACAAAAAATATTTGGAGAAAATGGAAAAGCTACAAACGAAAGTGAAAGAATTTCAATAGAATTGATAGAAATGCGACAAAAAATGGAAAGAATTGAGAATAAATTGGAGCAGAATGAAAAAGAAAACGAAAAGAAAACATTATAAAGTTATTTATATACTATTATTTTAGACGTGATGACGTTGAACACTAAGGACGGATTTAATAAATTAATAATAAACGGCATAAAGTGGGTATGAAACAGAGAGATGGACATCCATGAAGTAGAGAAACTAGCTTCTAAAAGTAGTAAAGGTAAAACGGAAATCGGCAGACCAAGTGTTAATGGATATGACAAGGAAAAATATTACAGATGTAAAGAGAATGGACAAAATCAAAGAAAACAATAACAAATAAGGAGTAAACGAAATGTAGGCAAAAACATGTTAGTGGTATCATATAATATAAGAGTCTCTTTTGCTGAAGGCCATTGCAAAACCTAACCAGAATAATGTAAAAGAGTATAAAATAGATTTAATAGTAATGCAGGAAACAAAACAAAAAGGCAACCGTATCAATCAGATCGATAATGTTTGGCTCGGGATTTCTATTAGGAAACAAACTGAAAAATAGAGTGGTTGACTTTAAGCCGGTGTCTTGGAGAATCTGCATGCTACGGATCAGAAGAAAATATAAAAAGCATTCATTAACATCCATATCCGATCAGAAAACAAAAACGAAGAAGTAAATGATGAATTTTACGGGAAAATTTATAGACTATATAAAATCATCCTCAGATAGGATATAAAGCTTTTCCTAGGAGATTTTAATGCTAAAATAGGAACAGAGACCATATATAAGCTAGTAATTGGTAACCATAGCAATCACATTGAAACTAATGAGAACGGGCGAAAGTTGATCGAGCTAGCTATGGAAAAGGGCACGCAAATTGTAACGACATTTTTCCAACACAAAGGAATTTATAAGGGTACATGGGTAATACCGGGTACTGGGAGACAAACCAAATAGAACATGTTATAACAGAAAGTAAGCACTTCAGTAACGATACCGAGACAAGGAGTTATAGAGGAGACGATGCTAACAGTGACCATATAATGATACCAGCTAAAATGAGAGTACTGACCCGAAGGCAGACAGTAAAACTAAAACAAAAGGAAGAACACTTAACACTGAACAACTGAAAAATGAAAATAAAAGAACAGAATTTCAAAAACTAATTCATGAGAAATTACAACATTGCGATGAACTTAATAACATTGAGCAAGGTTGGGAGAATTTGGAAGGAATACTGGAGATAGCAGGGCATACCCTACAAGACCAAACAAAAACAGAAAGGAGATCCTGGTGTGACGAGGAATGTGAAAATGCAATAATAGCACGAAAACCCAGTAGAACAATATGGCTAAGCAACAGAAAATGGAGAAAAGTAAAAGTGACTAAGAGGAACAACGAAGAAATTGTACAGACAACAAAAAAGGCTGTTTTTTGAGAACAAATTAAAAGATATTGAGGATCATTTTTCAAAAAAGCAGTTAAGAAAATTTTTTCAAGGAGTGAAAATTTTAAATCAAAACAAACAGAGGAACTCAAACAAAGAAACTCAGTATTTATCAGGAATAAGGAAGAAGATCTTATTGGTGAAACAAATGAAAAATTATGGCGCTGGGAAAGATATTTCTCAAACATGCTCAATAAAAACGAAGAATATAACGAACAAGTCAACGAACAACGAGAATTCGTAGGAAACTCCTAGTTTAACAGAAATTAAAAACATAATGAGTTAAAAATAATAATAATTCTCAATAAAAAAAACGTAATTAATCTTTACAATTAAAATTTCAACTTACTGGAGTGACATGTTTGACAGTTATTGTTGTTTAATTTACCTGTACATAGGCACCCTCTATAATCAATAGAAACAAATCGATAATATATAGTCAATTAAAATGAAAATGAAAATCCACCACATCGTTGAAAAAAAACAGAATCGAAGACAAGCAATTTTGGAATCGGATACCCTCTTACTTTTTTGAATTTTCAAGCAAACACGTCGATCGTCTAAAATTAAAATTATTACATCTTGAACCTCGAATATCATTTTATTGATATTAAGTGAGATAAATCAATAATTAATTATTAAGCATTGATGTTATTTGTTTAAACCTAATATTGTTATTTTTCGAATATTAAATATTAAATACATACCAACCATTTATTTTATAAACATTTATTTTATAATAATAATAATGATAATTTATTTCCAAATTATATATAGAATACTGTACATGGAAAATAGTCATAATATCATTTATTACAAATCATTTTGGCACATTGGAATTTTACAACGAGTCCACAAGCTAAGTATTTAATTATCGTGTTGTTTTCAAATTTTTCTTATACTTAAATTAATCTTATACTAATTTAATTTAACAATTCACGCACCATTTAAGTTTTTTATTGATAGCTATTAAGAATTAATAATATACATCTGAAATCATTTTACATTTAATAACTTAAACTGTCAACTGAATTTAGCTTCGTTCAAGTGGTTTTTTTTTTATAATAAGGTGCAAACACAAATTGAGAATATTAATTGTTAAAGAATTAATTTATTTTCAGTAAATATACATTGAAAATCGGAATAAACATTCTTATTATAGAGGAATTTGAAGACAATTTCTGTTTGTGTAAGGTTGATGATTATTTCGAGTACTATTCTTTGATTTTTGTTAACAGTAGCTTTGGTCATTGGAATCTGAAACAGTAATTAAAATTAACGTGGCTTAATTTTCGATACATTGGGGGATCAACCGGGATATTCTTATTGATCGATCGGATTCCAGTTACCATGCCACCGAAGAAGGCTACCAGGTCTCAAGCAAGAGACTCCAAGGCGGAAGAAATTTTGGTTAGTCAAGACCAAATACTATTCTGGTCACCAACTTCACAAGCGGTATAAATTTCGTCAAATAGTACACAAACACCAAGTGAAAGGCAGCGAGAGGTATCAATTTGGCTCGATCTTTAGCCACCAGTCTTGAACTTACCACCAAATTACACGAACGCATCAACATCGTCGCCGTAAATAAATTTAAATTGGATGCCAGAGATTTCCTAAACAATATTCCCATTGCAAATGGTGAGGACCACGCACAGTTTCTCGAGTTTATACAGACCGTGAAGGAAATCCAAGGATTACCAGTTACCGACCACTAATCGCTCCTCACAACCATATTCCCTAAAACATCGGGAAAATTGAGAACGTTGTGGGTTACTGTTATTAAAGAGCGCACCACCTGAAGGAAATTTTTTTGAAATATTTTGTTGGAATTTTTACCTGCTACCATCCGAAGACAGCTGATACACAAGCTGGTACGACGTCGAAAAAGACCAGAAGAATCATTTCGTCATTTTCTCAACGACATTCTTCTAAAAGCAAAGGCGTGGAACTTTCACTGTGATGAAGAAGAATTGGTAGCTCGTATTTATCATCTCTTAATGAATCTTTTCTCCGTCAAATTGATCTGTGCGATCCACCAACAACCATAGAGCGACTTAAAAGGCAGTACAAAGTTTTCTCCGAAAAACAAAAACTCCTAGATGAAGTTAAAATTCAAGATGCAATACTGCCGATGAAATCCACAAAGTCACAAAGTCCAAGAAACTACAGTGCTTCCATTTCCGTATCGACGATCCATCATACAACGATTACCAACAATGGAGGTGTCTTAATATGTTACCAAGTAAAATAAAATAAACCTACCTTCGATATCCGCCAAAATTATGAAGGAAAACTTTACCATCGTTCTTGCTGACGTAGGAGCGACAGTAAACTATGTTTCTTCTGACACCCTGAAAAAAATTAAAAACATTAAGAACATACAGGAACAAAGTATTCAGATTCATATTCAAGTGAACCTGACCAATGGTGTAACCACTAAAGTTACCGAATCCTTCGATGTAATTATAAAAATTCAACATCTTACCTGGAAATTACGATTCGAATTGGTTCTACATCAGTGAAAAATATCAAGGCTGTCATCAACTTTAATGTTCTTACCTTAAGTTTTCCATACTCGAAACTCAGGCATCCGTTACACCTCACCTTGGATAATTGTTCTCTAAATATTCTCGTGGATCATCCACCTTCCTTAAACGAGCCCGAAAGCACCAAATTAAAAGAACTTTTGGGCAAATATGTTCTCCGGATGTTCTCACCGAAAACATTGGACTTACCGATCGGTACGAGTTAAAAATCAAAGTCACCGATAATGTCTCAAATTTTAAAGGAGCACCATGGCCATTTAGAGAAAATTGTTTTACTATTAGACAAGCCGGGAAAAAAAACCCGTCTATTAGTGGATTTTGGAGCCATAAATAAAATATAGTGGTTTACACCTTCCCTTCACCGAAGATCGAGGAATTTTTTATGGGGTTGAGAGGAAGCAAAATTTATTTAACGCATATTATCAGCTTCCAGTGCATGCAAAATCTCACAAATACACAGGCTCAGCGCTCAGCATGGTACACCTTCAAAAGAATCTACACCTTCAACAGAACCCTATTCGGTCAGTCCATGCATTTTGAATCGAATTGTGTCCGATCTTTTAGCCGATTTACGCTACTGTAGCGTGATACCATACTTCGACGATATTTAAATAGTCTCAGCTAACGTTTCGGCTCAGCTGAGTTTCTGGAAATGGTTTTCGAGAGATTGCGAAGCGCCCACCTAACGATCAATCCCAATAAAATGTTGTTGGTGAGATAACGGAAGAAGTTATTGGGTCAAATTTTGAACGCCAAATGAATTTCACCCGATTAGGAAAAAACGGCTGCAATACAATAAATTCCGCCACCGAAAATCATTTAACAAGTACGATCATTCAGGACTTGCTTCGTATTTCAGCCGATACATCCATAACTCGCTAAAATAGCTGCACCATTGAATGACCTGAAGAAAACGGGAATTCGGTTCATGTTAGACAAGTCACATCACCTGGCAATCAAAAAGGTCAAAGAAGCTCAGTTTTTAACTCCAGTTCTACATCACCTTGGCTGGAATACACTATTTATTTGGCGTACGGGCGCTAGTAATATAACTAGTTCCGGAGTTTTGTTGCAAGAACTTGATAATGGGTTACATCCCATTATATTTTGCAGCAAAAAGTTCAATGAAACGGAAAAAATATATGGTATATACGAAACAGAGACGTATGCTTCGTCATATTAAAGGCTCCATCGAAAACTCTGTATGCTCCACCGATGCATTATCCAGACTTTTTGAGGACGATGATGAAATAATTGAGGATAAATAGACAACCCCTCCACAATAATTGATTAATCTACTACCAGCTATTCCAAAAGCATTCAGTTCACAATAGCAACACTAGGATGAAGACAATTTACTCGAGGCATTGGTTCAGCAAATTAACACTGGGACACATGTAGATAACTTCATGGCGTGCTGTTACGTTTAGTAGACTGAAGACAGATCCGGAGAATATACATCCCCGGTGTCGATTTGGTACATGTTCTAACATAATAACAGACAACCGTAAAACCTTTAAGGGCGTTGCCTTCAAACAACATTGTCTGAAATATGGTATCAAACACCATTTCACGTCAATTTACCGCCCAGAATCCAATATCACTAAGCGGGTGAATAGAAATATCGTCTCCAGTATAAAAATTGTTATACGAGGAGCGGCTGAACAACATAAAAAGTAGGATACGTTTCTAAAATCTATCGTTCAGCCTAAACAACAGGGTCCACGAAAGCACGGGAGCATCTACAGCAAACATTTTTCTGGGACGGGA
Source organism: Nineta flava (assembly GCA_963920215.1). Taxonomy (NCBI): domain Eukaryota; kingdom Metazoa; phylum Arthropoda; class Insecta; order Neuroptera; family Chrysopidae; genus Nineta; species Nineta flava. Next base: position 49,458,916 of record OY986043.1, on the reverse strand, counting down.
AATGAACCGTCTATTGAATAACGTGTGGGAGTTGAAAAACTATCGGGTCGATTTGGAAGAACCTCCTACCAAAGAACAAATTATTCACCAATTAGGAAAAAGCATAAGGAGGCGAAAAAGGTATTTTGACAAAAAACACTCACCTGGTAACATATATTCTGTCAAGCAAATGGTGAAAAATCATGCTCAACAAGCTTCACCCGGTCAATCAAAGAAAATATTTTCTCGATATGTGGGTCCGAAGAAAATTACTCGGTTTTTGACACCGGTTACCGTTGAATTGGAAGTTGGAGATGGTAAAATATCGAAATCACATGTGGAACACATAAAACCTTATTTCGAACGTCCATAATTTCTTTTTGGTGGGGGGAGTTTATCCTTAAGTGGCGGCAAATATAATTAATCTTTACAAATAAAATTTCAACTTACTGGAGTGGCATGTTTGACAGTTAATGTTGTTTAATTTACCTGTACAGAGGCACCCTCTATAATCAAGAGAAACAAATTGATAATACATAGTTGATTTATACGATTTTTTAAAGGTTGCAACTTGTTTAATGTTGTTTATTTCTTTAAAGTAGTTTTTCTTGGACAGTGGGACTTTCAGTAGCCTGTTTACCAAAAAATTGAAAACAGTCATTTTGTGTTGAGGTGGTCTGTTTGAATCGGCTGTTATATATCGTTCAGTGTGTGTAGATTTTTTGAATATCAAGGTTAGCTTCGATACCCTCACTTTAGTGAAAAAAAACAACGCCGCATAATCTCAAAAGGATACCGTCTTTAAATAGGTGGGGTTCTTAACACACCTAATCCTTTAGTCAGTCAACTCAAACAATCCTCAGGTCAGATCATACCCTCAGTCAAATAATATAAAAGACATAACTTTTTTAATATCATTGTGAGACACGCCCCAAATTAGCAACAAGCAATATATCTCTGAATCCATATTCCAGAGATAGTTACGATTACCTAATTCATACTGATGATGACTACATTGTAGTCAAAATACGTATTTATAAAATAGAAATAAATTTTCTCGGAATTGGGGCAAAATTTGAAATGTAATTCAATTATTTTAATAATCTTTATTCTTCAGCTTCTCCATTTGAGTTAAAAATAATTTTTTGGAAGCTATCCGATCCTCTCAGTCACGTGTTACAAGTCAACTTATCCTACTCAGTGGATGGTTATGCCTAGCGTCTATGTTTAAATGTTCACCGGAATCTCGAACAAAAGAGAAATTCTAAACAAGTTGGGTTAGCTGACATATTTTCCATTGAGGCGTCTATTGACCTATTTTCCATTGAGACAGATTGAGGCGTCGATGACGAAGACTAACTGATCAACAGCGGAATCCGAGATTGCAACTCTGTCCTGTACTATAGCCAGGGTGTTACAAATTACCCATCACATTACAATGTGACGCGAGTCAGGTCGGTTTAGGGTGTTGTATGATGCAGCATAATAAACCCATTAGCTATGCATCACGAAGTCTGTCAGATACAGAAAGAAATTTCGCTCAAATTGAGAGGGAATTATTGTCTTTAATCTTTGGAACGCGTAAATATCATCATTTCATTTACGGTCGTGATGTAGAAATCTTAACAGATCATAAGCCCTTGGTAACGTTATTCGAGAAGCCGATAGCGGCAATACCCTCACCGCGTTTGCAACGAATGCGTTTAAAATTGCTAAAATATCGAATAAAACTAACATATATATATCAGGAAAAAAAATGCATGTGGCTGATGTGCTCTCGCCATTTAGTCCAATAAAAGATGATGAAGACGAAGATTTTGTAAATAATGAATTAGTTCATATTGTTGAAGTAAACACTGATATTCAAATATCAGAAGAAAAAAACAAATTGTTTATAGAAACTACAAAAACTGATGAGGTGTTAAAACAAGTGTTAGAATACAATATAAAAGGGTGGCCAAAAAATAAATTGCATGGAGAACTATCAACTTTGTATAAACTTAAAGATGCAATTATAGTTAAAAACGGATTAGTTTATTTCAATTGTAGATTATTAATTCCTAAAAAACTTAGACCTGACATGTTAAACAAACTTCACGAAGGCCATCTCGGTATAGATAAAACAAAAAGGGTAGCAAGACAACATGTTTATTGGCCAGGTATTTCTAGTGATGTTGAAAAATTTGTCTCTAAATGTCGATCTTGCGAAAGATTTAAAAATAACAATATTAAAGAACCATTAATACCACATGAGAGTCCCAATATTCCATTCTTTAAAGTGGGTATAGATATATTGGATTTTAAAAACAAGCTGTACCTAGTAGCTTATGACTACTTTTCTAAATGGATAGAATTAATGCCTTTAAAATCAGGTACATCCGAAAATATAATTAAAAAACTAAAATCAATATTTTCACGTTTTGGCATACCCAAAATATTGGTTGCTGATAATAACCCGTTTTCTTCAGCGGAATGTAAAGAATTTGCTCGAAACTGGAATTTTGATTTCGTGTACTCTAACCCCAGATATCCGCAATCGAATGGCATGGCCGAAATGGGCGTTAAAATTGCAAAAAGTATCTTAAAAAAATGTAGCATAAATAATGACGACATAAAGTTAGCGTTGTTATTATACAGAACTACTCCAGTATTAGGTAGCAACTGGACCCCAGCTCAATTATTGCAAAGTAGACTTATCCGAACTAAACTGCCCGTTACACTTGCAAAACTAAAACCTAAAATTGTCACAGGTTACAAAAAATATTTACTTAATAGAAAATTTAAAACTAAAAAATATTATGATAAGAGGACTAAATGTAGACCCAATTTTAATGTAAATGACAATGTGTTATTTAAATATAATAAAGAATGGAAACCTGCTAAAATCATTAAACAAATTGACAAAAGATCATATGAAATTTTGAATGAAAACAATAATATATTGGGACGAAATTCATATCATCTAAGAGCGTGTAGCAATGAGTTTAACTTGCCAAGTGATAATGAGTATCATTTGTCCACTGATGATCACACAGAAAATAAAGTGCCATATTACACCATGAGAGGCCGTGAAACTTCGAAACCATCAACCTATCGCGAATAAATTATTACAATTGTGTGTATTGTTATTTCTTATTACAATTATTTGTATTCATATAAGAAGAAATAATTATTTTTATTTTGGTGTTAAAGTAAACAAACAGAAATTCTTATAATATTTTGAAAATAATTTTTTTATATAATATTTTGAAAATAGATTAATTTAATTTTGAGATAACCAGAAATTAACTTATTTATCATATTGGAATAGAATATGTTTAAATGAATATATATATATATATATTAATAATTGGATATGTTTTGAGAAGGAGGAAGGATTTCTATTTTATTTTCAGTTTTCATGAAAAATTAAACAAAAAATAAAAAATGTTATATATATGAATTTAATTATGTTTATAAAAAAGGGAGATGTTGTGTATTATGATTTCATCATTATTCTAATGTTGTTTTTGTAATTGTTTATTACAATTATATAAGTAATACTTGTTTTTGTACAAAACTATATTAAATAAAATACAGTTGCTTCAGAGGTGGGCGCAGACAGCTCGTCTGAGCCTTACGGGCTCTCCATAAGCTGGGTGAGAGTAAGTAAAGAAGGTATGTTTTGAAGCAAGACGGAACGATGTTTCAATACAGGTTGCCCTACCGATTATTGCCCAATAATTTATTCAATAATTTATTACTTTTATTTTTTTTTAAAAACAAATTATGCGAAAAATAATTTCCACTACTACAAATAGTACTTTTCACTTTTTCAATTCAAAGTAGACTAACTCGAAGAACTCAAATTCCCACTTTATGTAAAATTTAACTTAATTCATCAAATTCCCATGACACTATACTGAGCATACTCCATACGAAGAAAAAATAATTAAATCAGGTAAATAATTCTTTATTAGTTCTCGGATATGAATAGTAAAATATTTAGACAAATTATTTGGAATTTCCAAAACTATAATTCTATTTAAATTATCCTTTGCAAAAATTTCCCTCTTTTATTACAATGGTCCAGCGGTAAACTTAAAGGTTCAAAAGATTTATATATATATTTTTTATATATTTTTATTTTATTCATACATAAATATGATATATACTAAAAAGGTACATTTTATGACCCAAATTACCAGCCCAAAATTCCAGAGTATGTATTGAATGGTTGTATGTATTATTTACTTTGTATAATAGTGACCATAAAAAAGATTTGGTATTATTATATTTTTTCAGAAAATGTTTTAATTAGAAAAAGAAAATATTAATAATTGGTAGGTTACCCTGTATTAACTCTATCTCTCTTCCCTACCTCTCACTCAGAGCTTGGCCGAGTCAACTCTTGCCCACCTCTGGCTTAGACAACCCAGGCACGAATACAACACTATTAGTTCCTTTTTTTTATTGGGTTGTTTAAAATAATTGTCGTTTTTAATTTAACAAGAACTTGTAATTTATAATGCGATACTTTAAAATAATAAATTATTCTTTACCTATGTGGAAGTTTTATAATTAAATATAAATTTAAATAATATCAAAGAGAACTCTAGGATTTTTCGAATTAAATTTCGAATTTGCCCCAATTTCCTAGATCAAAAAAAGTATGAATTAGCTAATTGCATTCTCCTCGGAGAATAATTACAATTAGCTAATTCATACTGATGATGACTACTTTGTAGTCGAAATACGTATTCATAAAATACAAAAATTTTTTTGATGTGGGAAATTGGGTCAAAAATCGAAATTTAAATATAAATTATTATTTTTAAGCTAAGTTTCCAATTTTCTTTGAGTACCTGCTTTTAATATGTCATTTGAACCACGACTGTATCTTTTGTTGCATTTAAAAAAAGGAACATTTCAACTCTTTAAAAAGTATTTACGGAGGAACAAATAAAAATAACAGTTGTCACGAATAGGTAAGATTTGCTTGGATAAGACTAACAATGTTAAGCTAAATGGTATAGTTATTAGGCATAGTAGAACGTAATTCTAGCCGACAGTCAGTAAATATTATACCTTTAAAAATAAGTGGCACCCTTAAATAAGAGTAAGCGAGAAAACTCTATAAGAGAGATTAGTGGACCCTCAGATATCTGTGCGTGGACCTCTATAATTGAGCCTTTTAAATTCCTTTGTGCTTAACAGTGAGTCATAAATAGCAGCTGCAGGTATTAATACATGCTCGATTGTCAATGGTAGTAATTTTCATGGTATTTTTTGCTCTTCCATTGCTTCATGCAGCTTTTCTGTCCATGGAGTCATATGATGTTCAAAATCAATTAACACCATGTGAGGCGGGAGATTTTGATCATAACTGCTGTCTTGGATCTGATTTATTATAAAAATTTTGTCAATAGTTACCTATTTCTACGAAAACCACACTGATAGTCCCCTATTTCATTTTAAGGAGTCTTTCTAGCCTATATTTTATTGTTATTGCTAATATTTTATAAGTAATGTCTAACAGTGCAATTCCTCTATAGTTCTCACATATTATTCAAACTCCCTTTTTGAATAAAGGTAATAACAGCGCTCCAATCCATCTCGATGGCATTTTTACTTGCTTCCACTCTTCACATATAAACTGTTAAATTTTATTTTGCGATCACTTCCTTCTTTTAGCATTTTTGCCGTTATACTGTTTTCTCCCGGGGACTTTTTTTCTTCAGAAATATCTTTCCCAGCGATATATTTTTTCAAGAGTTTCACCAATAAGATCTCCTTAGTCATTCCTGATAAATACTGAGCTCCTTTGTTTAATGAGGCAAAAATTTAGCCTGAGACTAATCATTAAAAAAAACGTGCTGTACTGTGGCCTAATATATATATATATATATATATATATATATATATATATATATATATATATATATATATATAATAAATATATATAAATATATATATATTTATATATATATATATATATATATATATAAATATAAATATAAAAATATATATATATATCTATATATATATATATATATATAAATGGTTATATTTTAAACCTCCGTTAAGCTAGCAAAGAAAAGTACCGAAAATGAATTTACTACGTACCAGAATTATGTGCTGCAATTAAAGTTTTTGTGCTTTTTTTCGTTTCGGCGGAATATGAAAATTTAAAATGTTCGGCTAACTTAATATCAAGACACGAGAGCATCGGTTATAAAGTCCCGAAAATGAATTTACTACCTACCAGAATTAAGTGCCAATTATGTGCTGCAATTAAAATTTTTGTGCTTTTTTTGTTTCGACGGAAATTCAAAATTAAAAGCCCTCAGCTAGCTTAACATCAAGACAGCAGAGCATCGGTTGTTATGTCCCGAAAATGAATTTACTACGTACCAGAATTAAGTGCTAATTATGCGCCACAATTAAAATTTTTTGCTTTTTTTGTTTCAGCGGCTATTGAAAATTAAAAGTACTCGGTTAGCTTAACGTCAAGACAGCAAAGAATCGGTTATAAAGTGCCCCGAAAATGAATTTACTACCTACCAAAATTAAGTGCATTTTATGTGCTAATTATATGCTGCAATTAAATTTTTTTGCTTTTTTTGTTTCGGCGAAAATTGAAAATTCAAAACGCTCGGCTAGCATATCATCAAGACAGTTGAGCATCGGTTTATTTTTGCAATACTCATATTTGAACTAATATAATATTTATATGCTTTTCAAATGTCGAAGAGTCAAATCCATAACTTTTTTATTTCCCCAAAAATAAACCCTCGAAGATCCAAATGGTTTGACCAAAGAATATATAAATAATAAAAATATTGAAGACAAATGTAAAATGGTTAGAAAAAGCTGTGAGTTGAAACTTGATAATTGCTTTCACGAAATTCTACACAATATTCAAATGTACCTATTACCTTTTAATATTGTAATTTCCAAGTTTCAAATTGCATCGTTTCCCTTCTTTCGAGGTATGATGCTTCATAATTCCACCACAAATTATACCTAAATATACAGAAACTCAAGCGATTCAATCGTCGAGAATCTAATCATGAAAACTTCGAAATCACATGAGAATCATAAAATAAAGTGCGCCTATATAAACGATAATACAGAAATACCCAATGTGTACTCAGAAAAGCCTTTAAGAAAGGATACAGACTTGCTCTCGTTGAAAGGTAGTATGAGTCTTCAAACGTTTGAAAATATTAATCCTTGACATAAATGCTTGTTCATAAAATGGCCCAATTCGGCTATTTCCGTATGTCCGTCCGCCTATCTGTCTATCTGTGGACGCAATAACCCAAGAACGAAAACAGATAAAGAGCTAATTTTTTTGTGTGTTCTAGAACAATAAAACCAATTTTGACAAAATGGAAACCCGACTTCAAAAATCAAATATTCTATAACAAAAAATGCACTAAAAAGTAAAAAAATAATTGCATATTTTTATGCCAATTTTAGTTCACCTTAGCAAAAATTTTTAAATATATATGCACAATTATTGTTATTTTTGGAGGCGGTGTCCAAAAGTGAATTTCTCTATGCTGACACCGCCTCCAAAAATAACAATAATTGTACATATATATTTAAAAAATTTTTGCTTAGGTGAACTAAAATTGGCACAAGAATATGTAATTATTTTTTTACTTTCTAGTGAATTTTTTGTTATAGAATATTTGATTTTTGAAGTTGGGTTTCCATTTTGTCAAAATAGGTTTTATTTCTCGCTTTTTAGTTACTTTGAAGTTCTATAACTTATTTTAATTGTCTAAATATGGGTAGACCAACTAAACGACCTACTAACTTTTAGTGCATTTCTTTATAACACATTTTTTTTTTATCTGTTTTTTTATTTTTTTATATTTTTAGTGCATTTTTTCATAACAGATTTTCAGTTTTTTTTACATGCAGTTTGTTTTTTTTTTTTTTGTAAAAATTTTTTTTTGGGGTCGGTTTTTTCTTGTTAAAAATTTTTTTGAAGTCGGTTTTAAAAAAAATTGTCTTATTTTCCCATTATGAATGAGTATACCCTTTTAAACAAAAAAAAATTTCGCAGAATTCGGTTATCACATATAAAATGAGGATTTTCCTCGATTTCCCGGGGATCCCCTCATCAGAATGCGATTTGATGACAACGGGACCAATGGGAAACCAAACCCTTTAAAACAAACAAAAAAATTCAAAATCGGTTCATAAATGACGGAGTTCTGAGGTGACAAACATAAAAAAAAATACAGACGAATTGAGAACCATCCTCCTTTTTGAAGTCGGGTTAAAAAAATAAGGTCAAATTCGTTAATGGTCAATTTTTACTTTTAACCGAAAATCAGATTCACCCTTCTTCCATTTCGATGGAGATTTTTTGGCGCCGACTCAAAATTATTTATGTATCTACATTAGTGTAGGATGTTACATCTTAAATCGAATATGGCAGCCGCCGCAAAATAACGATTTATAATTTCCACATAAACCCCTATGATATGGGTATCAAATGAAAGGGCTTGGTGACCGAAACACAGTATATAAAATGACGTCATTCTTAATCCAATATGGTGGCCGCCGCAAATGGCGAATTATAATTTCCACATTAACCCCTATGATATGCGTATCAAATGAAAGGACTTGATGAGCCAAACACAATAAGTAAAGTTAAGTCATTCTAAAAACAATATGGCGTCGGCCGCAAATAGAGATTTATAATTTCCACATTAATCCCTATGATATGGGTATCAAATAAAAAGGCTTGATGAGCGAAATACAGTATATAAAATGATGTTATTCTAAATTCAATATGGCAGCCACCACAAATGGCGAATTATAATTTCCACATTAACCCGTATGATATGGGTATCAAATGAGAGGGCTTGATGAGCCAAACACAATAAGTAAAAGTTAAGTCACTCTAAATCCAATATGGCAGCCGCCGCAAATGGAGATTTATAATTTTCACATTAACCACTATGATATGGGTATCAAATAAAAGGACTTGATGAGTGAAACATAGTATATAAAGTAACGTTATTCTAAATCCAATATGGCGGCCGCCGCAAATCGCGAATTATAATTTCCACATTAACCCCTATGATATGGGTATCAAATGAAAGGGCTTGATGAGTGATATATATATATATATATATATATATCTATATATATATATATATATATATCTATATATATATATATATATATATATATATATATACCTTTCAAAAAGTAGTGATATCCGATCAAAAACATAAATGTAAAAAAGGGCCGAGTTTTCGGGGAGATACTTCATATAATAGTTGATCCTTAAAAAGTGATGATATCCCAAGTAAAGAGCCGAGCTATTATTAAAGTAAATAAATAAAACTAAAATGTAAGAATATAAGTGCAAAGTAAAATGATAGACAAAATTTGGTTGAAATTTATTTCGTAAGTTTTCTTTAGTATGTTTTTAAAATTTAAAAAATAACTTGCCGCGTTATAAAATTTTAAATGAAACACATAGACTACTAGAATCATAGCCCCCCATAGTCGGGTAAAAATAAATTATACATTTTCGGTGAATAAAAACCTTACATTTGATACCAAACTCGATACATTTATGCTAATTTTCCCCCTCGTATTATATCCTACATCACGTGGATTCCTAAGACAAAGTTAACGACACATCATTTGTCAAAACATTATAAGTAGCTTAGGAGCTACACGGGAACATATGTTTCACATACCTTCTGTTGGTTAACGTGAATACGTTTTTAAATGTGCTTCCATAGTGGAAGGCAATTCAAAAAAACTGATTATAGCAAAAACGGGAGATACATCTACATCCTAAATTTAATTACACTACTCGATAGCTGAAGGATCAAAGAATTCATTACGGTGAGTGAAGGCTGTGACGCATAGAGCGTGGTGGAAAGGGAAGCGCTGCCATTTTGAGGTCGTTTTGCTGCATCACATAATTTCCGTTTAGTATAAATTTTGACTCGTAGAAGCTCAGACGTTTGTTTTAGTTTCAATCGTTAGCTCACGCCAAGATCTATCGATTGCATATATAAACCATTAGCGTGAAATAGTTATAGCGCATACGAGTATGTATGGTGCTAAGTAAAAAATTAAAATAAATAATGTAATGTTGGTCTTTACTCGTCTAAAAGCCAAGTCAAAGTGTATAGAGCGTATACGGTTGCACAGGGCTTTTCAAGAGCATTCCAGCAATAACCGTATAACGCCATATGAGAGTGAATCGGTGCCGGGAACGTAAAATCAGTGCCGAGCATTCATTCAAATTTTTTGTTATTCGCCTCGATAAACTACTGCATTCAATTGACATTTTATTAAAGTTGAGCTTTGTATTTATGTTAAGACGAATATTAAGCTCCACCAATAGGAATTTAACATGAACCAATCACATAGAGTTATATATGCCTTATAATGTAAAATTTATCAAAACAAAATATGCTAAAATTTTCGATTTCGGAATAGAAATTTCGAGTTTTCATAATTTGAGTCTTGGGTACTAAACCTCACTGTATGCCTAATATAAATTTTAAAGGATATCGGTGGTCGCCATTTCTCGATTTTTGAATTAAAATATCTTTTTAACTGTTTATTCCTTTAGATGAGCGTGATCTCTAGGACTCATCTTATAATTCCGTAATCTTGCTATATTCGAAAACTCACCACTGTAGCTCTTTTTGTTGAAAAGTTACATAGGGGTCTCTTTCGCCTAATATTTCGTGTACTAATATCACTGTAGTGAATATCGGATCTCCTTGCCTTTTTTATGACATTCAATCCTAACCATCGACCCGAATTTAGTTTAGTTTTAGTTTCGTTAAGTGTCATTAGCACTAGCCTAATCAATTTTCATGGTATTTTTTGCTCTTCCATTGCTTCATGCAGCTTTTTCTGTCCATGGAGTCATATGGTGGTCAAAATCAATGAACACCATGTGAGGCGGGAGATTTTGATCATAACTGCTGTCTTGGATCTGATTTATTATAAAAATTTTGTGAATAGTTGACCTATTTCTACGAAAACCACACTGATAGTCCCCTATTTCATTTTCAATGAGTCTTTCTAGCCTATATTTTATTGTTATTGCTAATATTTTATAAGTAATGTCTAACATTGCAATTCCTCTATAGTACTCACATATTGTTCGAACTCCCTTTTTGAATAAAGGTAATAACAGCGCTCCATTCCATCTCGATGGAATTTTTTCTTGCTTCCACTCTTCACATATAAACTGATAAATTTTATTTTGCGATCACTTCCTTCTTTTATCATTTTTGCCGTTATACTGTTTTCTACCGGGGACTTATTATTTTTTAACTTCTTAATAACTGGGAGTTTCCTGAAAATTCTCTTGATCTTCTATATGAACTTGTTCGTTATATTCTACGTTTTCATTGAGCATGTTGCAGAAATATCTTCCCCAGCGATATATTTTTTCCAGTGTTTCACCAATAAGATCTCTTAAGTCATTCCTGATAAATACTGAGCTCCTTTGTTTGTTTTGATTTAACCTTTTCACTCCTTGAAACAATTCTCTTGACTGCTTTCTGGAAAAATGATCCTCAATATCTATGTATTATCCACTACACTATTTAATATACTATTCGAAGTTGTAATCAGCAAGAGTGGGATAAATATCAAAGGGGCGGTATATGACCATCTGAACCAATGCCTAGTTTATGCAGACGACATCACAATCCTTACAAGAACGACGGAAAACCTTGTAGCCGCATTTAAAAATCTTGAACGAGCAGCAAGATCCAAAGGGTTAATGAATAATGAAAATAAATCTAACTACATGAAACTTCGATCAACAATCGCCCCATCGGATCCTAACAAAATGCATATTTTGATAGTAAAATATGTTAATAGTAAATAAACAAATTTAATAATACAATGAGACCAGGAATGATAGTGAAAGACCATACTCAGTTGGTAGCGAAATGGTCTAGAATGCCAGAGGTCGTGGATTCGATCCCCATCCCTAGATGTGTATGATTTTTCATATCAAGCATTTGATGTAAAAAAATGGTAAAATACTAAAAGTTAAAATCAACGACTATAAGGTTTATGAGTTCGAAGAAGTTCAAAGGTTTAATTATCTTGGCGTTATCATATGTAACCAGTGTGACGAACCACCAGGAAATTCAAGAAATAATCGCTAAAGGTTCAAGAAGCGTTGAAGCACTAAGATAATTTTTTCAATCCAAGATTATGTCAACAAACACAAAAATTAGGGTATATAAATCCATAATTCGGCCAACAGTAATGTGTGGTTCCAAGTTATGGAAATTGAATCAAAAAGAAAAGGATACTCTCAATATATGGAAGAGAAAAATATTAAGAACAATTTTTGGAGGCCGGAAAGTAATGGATTTCTGGGAAAGAAGAGCAAACCAGGAACTTTGCGAACTCTTTAAAGAACCGTGTATAACAAACGTCATAAGACCACAGAGATTGAGATGGTTGGGTTATGTGCTTAGACTACCATTAGACAGAGCAGCAAGACAAGTGTTGATCAAAGAAAATTCAGGAAAAAGAAGGAGAGGCAGACCCAGCTGAATTAAATTAGCAGAAAAAGATTTGGAAGAACTGGGAATTCGAAACTAGAAGCAAGTAGCCGAGAACAGAAGCAGATGGAGACAAGCCTCCTCAAAAGCCAGCCAATAATCTGAAGTGTTAGTTCTTAAAAGTTTATAGTTTGTTCTGTCTGAAAATTTATGGTTTGTTAATTTTTGAAATTTTTACGGATGGTTACAACTTTAAAGTTTCTAGCGACTAATTGTTAAAACTTAAAAGTATATCAATTGTTATTTGTTAAAAGTTTATAATCTGTTGAGTGTAAAAGTTTTTAAATTGTTGATTTTAAAATTCTGAGAACTATTGATTGTCTAAAGTTATAGTTTATAATTAGTTGTTTCTTAAAGGTTTATAATCTGTTAAGTGTTAAAAGTTCATAAATTTTTGGCCATTCAAGTTCATAACATGCTAAACTATGCGAAGAAGCAGATGGAGATAAGTCTCCTCAAAAGCCAAGGGCCTCCTACTACGCCTGTAGAGCTGTTAAATATAATATCACTGTACGCACGCAGTACGTCTAACTATGTCTACCCTTAAACTATGTTGAATAGCCATGCAAAGCCATCGATCGCAGTGAATTTGTTTGCTCAATTGTTTGTTATTGAAGTACAAGTTAGTGTTGTAATTAAATATTTAATTGTTTTAATTTTTTTACTTAAATATATATTATCTAATTTGTTGTGAAAAACACTACTTATATATGCATAAATAGATATTTTTTCTTATGAATAAATAGATTAGTTTTTTTTTATCAAAAAACTTTATTTATGCGAGTAAAGTGCTAGCGACATACCAGGGTATTATATGTTTAGTTCTGCTTTTGTAAAGGTTGAAAGAATTGATCGCAGAAACAATTTTTTGTATAGGTGTCTATAGGTGTAATATAACGTAATAAGTTCATGTCCTTCTTGCAATTAATGGTGTGTGTAGGGGTTGTAAGCGTTACTTTTCATTAGAAAATTACTCGTTAAAAGCAGCGGCAAGCGGGAAAAAACACTACATACATATATATATATATATATATATATATATATATATATATATATATATATATATATATATATATAAATATATAATATATATATATATATGTATATATATATATATATATATTTTCCCGCTTACTTATGCTCTTAACGAGTAATTTTATAATGAAAAGTAACGCTTACGACCCCCACACACACTATTAATTGCGAGACGGACATGAACTAATTACGTTATATTATAAACACCTATACAAAAAATTGTTTCTGTGATCAATTTTTTCAACCTTTACAAAACAGAACTAAACATATAATACCCTGGAATATCTCTAGCACGGCAGTGCGTAGACATAGTTTAAGGGGATGTATGTATGTTATTACTATGTGTTAGATCGCACCAGAACCAGATGATAATAATTATAATAATTTATGTTAAGTTTAGGATAAACCCGAAAAGTGGGCTTTGTTTTTAATATCATATTTTTCTGTTAATTAACTCGTTTTCATAGTTTCATATTATTATATGCAAACGTCAGAAACTCTGTTCCTTTTAGCAAGTAATATTGGGTATGTGGTTGCTTGCTACTATAAAAAATATTTTCTTATATTTGTAATTTGTGTTATTCATCAGTTGCAAATAAATAAATTTATAAATAGTTTGTGTGGTGTTAATAATTTATATTACGAAATTACAAGAACGGTCCTTCGAGAAATAAAGTCAAAACTGCGGTGTACAACACCGAATAAATTGGTCCCACGAGCCGGATAACTAGCCATCTAAAGTGTTAATAAAGTTCCGTGTTTGTACAGTAATGTAAAAATACTTGTAATTTGAAATTTGATGAGTAAGCATAACAGCGTTCAATGTTGGTTCCACATTGTATTCCTTTTCGGAAGCAAGAACTCTGTCAATATCGTTATACGCATGTCAGTAAAAGTTCCTGGATCCGCAGTCACGAACTGGTAATTGGGAATGTTCTATGCGCACTCGACATCGGATCACCTGGTATTTGTTTGGAAAATAAGCAACAATTGTAAAGGCCTGATGCATCAGTGTGGTATTTTAGTGTCTTGCCTTTTAATGAGTACCCCTTTAAGTCATTTAGATGAACGACATTAATGAATTATAAGTCAATACTTATAATTAGACATTAAATAAAATCCTGAAGAATTATTATTATTATTATTTTTTTGCTGCAGGGAGGTGGGAAATGCATCGACGCACAGAGTATGGGACTCCTGGCCAGCCGGACTACACATTAAAACCCACCTCCCTTTTGGGACTTCGAGAACTTGCTCATTACCCCCCGCAGGTTAAAAAATAACAATAACAAAACTTAACTATATCACAGAATATCACAACAATACCTAGTCCAGGGGTCGGCAACCTTTTGAGTCGGAAGAGTCAAAAATTACAATTTACAAAATTTCAAAGTTTTTAAAGAGCCACAAAATTTTTTCTTGCCAACAATAAATAGTACTCGCATAAATAGAGTTTTTTGATAAAAAAAAACTAATCTATTTATTCATAAGAAAAAATATCTATTTATTCATATATAAGTAGTGTTTTTCACAACAAATTAGATAATATATATATGGCGTTATTATATAATTACTTATTATTTAAGTAAAAAATTAAAACAATTAAATATTTAATTACACCACTAACTTGTACTACAATAACAAACAAATGAGCAAACAAATTCAATGGGATCGATGGCTTTGCATGGTTATTCAAGTAGAACATTCAAACTTTACTAAACATTGTAACTTGTACTTAAAATAAAAAAACAATAACATACATTTAACATGCATGGTTTTAGAAAGTTTGGATAAATTTCGCTCATAACTTGTTGTTTTAAGTTTCAAACACGACTCTAAATTTTCATTTGTTAGTTGGCTTCTTACTTTAATTTTAATTATATTCATGCAAGAAAACGCTTGCTCGCACGAATATGTCGATCCGAAGATAGTAAGGACTCCAAATGCCAACTTCTTCAACTCACTGTAGCAATCTGGAAGACTATTCCATGCGTCGAATATAAGTGCCTCAACTCGCGGCATTTATTTTAAAGCTGTCCACTTTTGTTGCGTTACGTACATACGCAACAAATTCTGGACCTATTCTGGACCTCCAACTCATCCAACTTGCTTTTCAACTCTATAAATTTTCCACTTTACTTTTTAAATCGATCAATTACATTTCTAGAGATCTACTATCAATTCCAAATGGCTCAATACGGATTTCGTTACTATTTGTGTTGAGAGGATTTACTATGAATGCTGGGGTGGTTTTGTTGGTTTTGAATTGCTCAAATCTGTTAGCAAATTCATCTTTAATTTTATAACTGTACTGAAGTAATTCGTGACAACAGTTGTACTGGTTTTATCGCGATATTGCTTTAGAAATTGAAAATGATGTAATTTACCGCTCAGAATATCTTCTGCAAAAAGAATTAATTTTTCTTCAAAACAAACCAATTCTTCTACCAAAACATAGGCTGGGTTTCCCTTTCCTTGCAGTTTTAGATTCAGCTCGCTCTAAATAATTCGCTTTTAATTCTTTTACTTGAAACTACAAACTATAAAATAAATAATATTTGCGTATGGAACTAAAGAGCCGCAGCTTCACATCCAAAGAGCCGCAGGTTGCCGATCCCTGACCTAGTCAAATGAATTAACTAGGTAGGAATAGAATAACAAGAAATAAACTATATTAATAAAAAACAAAACAAAAAAAACTAACAACAACAACAACAACAACAAAATAACAACGTTGCAGTGAAGGTGTAAAAGACCTGCAATTCACTGCAACAAATAAAAACACTAAATAAACAGTATAAAAACAATTTAAAAACTTAAAAACTACTTTTTTAAAATATGAGATGTTTGCCCTAGAGTCTCCGTAGAAGGTGAGATTCATTTAAAAATGTAATCATCCTCTTCATGTAGCTCGCATTAAACGATAATGCTCGTGCTACATTCTTTCGAAGTCGAAGTCTTTGCCGTAAAGGTTCAAAGACTACACATTCCTCAACAATATGCCTCACGGTTTGCACTGTCCTGCAAACAGTGCACATTGGCTGATCCTCACCGCAGAGAAGATATGCATGCGAAATTTGAGTGTGGCCTATTCAGAAACGGGTAAGGGCCACACTCTCTCTACGGCTCAGATTTACAGGTGCCAGCATCTTATTGATGCTTGGCTTGACCTGTTTGAGCTATTCCGTGAGGTTGTTGCACTCACTCACTGCCATTTTTCATTTATTCTGAAGCGTATGCACACTTTCAGGTCCTCTGGGCGTATTAGAATTTGATCCAGGTGGTCTGAATCATCCGCGACCCGCACAACTTCATCAGCCACCTCATTCTCATGTGTACCCACGTGCCCAGGTGTACATATAAAAACGATGGACATGTACTGGAGCACGTGGAGTATCGCTTGGATGTTTTGCACTAGAGCATCCCTTGAAAGCGTGCGCATGTAATGTATTGTGAAGGTCCGTAAACTCTTCACAATATCGCAGGGCTTGTAAAATTGCATATAATTAAGCAGTGTACACGGATGCCTGTGGGGAGAGCGACCAAGTGTGTGAGCTATTGCGAATGGCAATAGCGCTCCCCGCACCAGAAATTGTTTTAAATCCATCCGAATGCACGCACAGAGAGTCATTGTATTCGCTTATAAGTTGTTGGAATCAGGCTCGATAGAACTGGGAACTGGTCTCTTCTTTATGGAGACCAGCCAGGTCAAAGCGGCACCTTACCTTTGGGATCAGCCAAGGAGGTTCTTCATGAAAACTATAGGGCAGTACCTGAGCGAATTAAAAATTAAAACTCTCTAAAAGCTCCTGCGTCGAACGGCCAAAGGTCTTGTGACCGTGACACATTTCTCATAGAGTCTCCTCAGAAATCTTGATTTTCTGAAGAGATCCGGGAAGTTGACATGATTGGGCATAGCCCATACCCCCGCGACATAATTGAGGAGCAGGCGCTCACGCCTCAACCTCAATGGGGGCAATCCCGATTCTACACATGTACTCATAGAGGGACTCGTTCGAAAGGCTCCTGTAGTAAGTCTAATGCCTGCGTGGGGAATAGGATTTAGGATTTTGAGCGTTGACATCCGAGCGGAGGAGAATACTACACAGTCATAATCCATTCTGGGCAGAACCAGCGATGAATACAGCCGCAGTAGCATCTACTAGTATGTATCCCACGATGTACCGGCCAATCCCTGAAGCACATTCATTGCCTTACGACAACTCGCTGCCAGGGATCGGAGGTATGGACGCCACGTAATTTCTTGTCAAAGACAAGTCCCAGAAACCTAATAGAGCCGGCATTTCCAAGGCGTGGTCCTTTTAAGTAATTGATCGGATCAGGATGTGACTTGCGTTTTCTGCAGAAATGGAGCACTTTAGTTTTAATTGTGGAGACCCGAACATCAACGCTTTTTGCAGAATGCACCACTTCGTTGATGCCCTGCTGGGTCTCGTTTCAATATATATCTATTGATGGAGCTCCATAGAAAATTGCAAGGTCATCAACATACAGACATTGACGAATCGGAGCTGAAGCTGCGGTGTGATTGACCGCAATAGCAAAAAGGGTGACACTAAGCATCGCGCTCTGGGGACACAATTCTCCTGGGAATGAATCCCAGAGTTCGTGCCACCCACCCGGTCACGAAATTTGCGGTCACACATAAAACTTTGAACGAACTGAGGCAGAGGTCCTCTAAGACCCCAGTCATGCAGCTTCCTGAGAATGCCATACCTCCAAGTCATATCATATGCTTTCTCCAGATCGAAGAACACTCCCACAAAGTGATAGCCCCGGAGAAAGTTGTCGTGAATGCCTATCTCAAGGTGAACTAGTTCATACGTCGTCCAATGGTATTGGCGAAAACCTGTCTGATATTTACATATCAGATGATTAGTTTCCAGCCACCAGACGAGATGTCTGTTCACCATTTTTTCCAATATCTTGCTGAAGCAGCAAGTCAAAGATATTGGACGGTAGCCTGATGGTTGCGATGAATCTTTACCCTCTTTAAGCAGCGGGACAATAATGGCTTCCCGCCATTGCTGAGGGTAAGCGCTCTGCTGGTATAGATCCAGTAATCTGCACTTACCAGGATAAGGCAAATTCTGGATCATGGCATAATAAATTGTATCGGGGCCAGGTGATGTATCTGTTGACCCCTTTAGGACCTCTGCAATATGACCCGGTCATCCAAATTGAGGGAAGGTGCCAGTCATGAGGAAAATTTTTCCGAAATTGCCTTTAACCTCCTCCATACCTCCCAGGATGGTGAGGAATTATTGACGGCCGAGACATATTGCTCCCAAGATAGCCTTTTCTGATCACGGATGTTCCTTATTGCAATTGATCTTCTTTTAAAGGCTATCAAATTTTCCTGCGTTGGGCGTCTTTTGTTAAACGCCCTCTTTTCGCTGCAACCGCTTCTCTTACGACATAATTCCACCAGGAGGACATTTTGTACACATCCTCTTCTACGTCTCCCCCCAACATGGGAACTTTCCATGGAAATATTCCAGTTGGCACGACGAAGACGCCATCTCGGCGAAATAGGATGTGCTTACATCGGTGAGTTTGAAAAATTTTGATGGGTAGATGGTCACTCCCATAAGGATCAGGAAGTATCATCCATTTCAGTCGATGAACTAGAGCCGGTGAGCATAGTGTCAGATCAATTGCTGACATCTCACCAGATCTGGCGTTTAATCGTTTTTTCTCACTGGTGAGAAAAAAAGAAACGTGTGTAACTCATCCAAAAAAATTTCGATGAGTCTCCCCCAACCCCGCAATTGACTGTGAGCGTTAATATCACCTAGCATCAGAAATGATTGTAAAAATTGCATGGTTAAACGAGTCAGATCTTCGATATTCCAAACGAAGTTCGGCAGATAGATTGTGCATACTGTGAGTTCGAGCGATCCGTACATTCTTACAGCTGTAGCTTGTACGGGGGTGTCAAAGCAAAGAGTCTGGTAAGACAGGCCTTGCCTTATTATATATATGAAATTATTTATTTGAGATGTTCTTTCGAACTTTTCAATTAATACATTCTTTTACATTGTACAAATTAGTTGGTTAATACATATAAGTATACTTAATATGAAATCTAACATGTGTTTAAGACATTAATAATAATACTTTGAGAAAACAAATTTTGTATACAATAATAAAAATTGGATAGATTCAGTGTTCAGAAACATAATAATAATAATAATAAACAATAATAATAAATATAAATAAAAATAGATTTTGTAAACCATAATAAACAATATTAAATATAAATAAATTTTGTAAACCATAATAAACATAATAATAATAATTTCAACAATGATAGTTAACATAGTCTGTAGATCTTGAGTGAGTGAACTATGTGAGTTTTAGGTCGTGCCGAATTAACGAGAAGTTTTACAAAAAAAATTAAATCACTCCGAAAAGGTGTGTCAAAAAAAATTAGCAAAAAAACTTAAATCTCCCAGAGAACCTAAACCTTAAGTTTCATAACCATAAGCACACTTTGCAAATTTTTTTCAAAAAAATTTTGTCTGGTGTTAATATGAACGCAATTTTGATTAAAAAAATCAAACCCAATTCTAGACACGCTAGAAGGATGCGGTTCTTGCATTCGACGCGAAATAACTTAAATCTTATAATACAAACCGGAAAATTTAAATTTTCCCAGCGAAACTTTCCGAAAAATGGGGAAAACAAAAAATCTATTTAAGTATTTGCATTTAAGTCACTTCCAGCCATTTAAGAAGGATGCGGTTTTTTGTATTTGACGCGGAATAACATGAAATCTAGAAGAAAATTCGAAATTTTAATTTTCCCAAAACAACATCCCCAAAAATGGGAAAACACCAAAAATTACCTTTCTAGACATTCTAGAAGGGTGTGGTTTTTTACATTTTAGAAGGATTCACATTCGACATTTACTTACATTCGACTTGCATTCGACTCGGGATACTGTGAAACCTATAAGAAAAATCGGAAAATTTTAATTTTCCTAGCACAACATCCCCAAAAAAGGGAAAACACAAAAAATTACCTTTCTAGACATGCTAGAAGGATGCGGTTTTTTGTATTCCATTTGGGATACCTTGAAATCTATAAGAAAAATCGGAAAAATTTAATTTTCCTAACACAACATCCCCAAAAATGGGCAAAAACTAGAAACTACCTCTCTAAACATGCTAAAAGGATGCGGTTTTTGGAGGGGGTGGAAGCCCCTAGCAAGCAAAGCGAGTTGACGTTATAAAACGCGAAGCGGTCTCCTTCGTATATGTGAATCTACTTAAAAAGGTAAAGAGTTAAATATCGCAAAGCGTTAAGTAACGCATACCATAACAAAACGCGTAGAATTTTGAAAGAAGTCTTCGGCTTCTTCTATTTAAGTCTTTCAAAAACAAGTGATATCCAATGAAAAACACAAATGTAAGTATAGGCCGAGTTTTCGGGGAAATCCTTTATGTAATAGTTGCTTCTTAAATAGTAATGATATAAGAGAAAGGACCGAGCTATTTACAAAGTAAATAGTTCTAGACTTCATATAATAGTTGTCTCTTAAAAGGTGATGGAAGAAAGGACCCAGCTATTTACCAAGTAAATAGCTCTAGACTTCATATAATAGTTGTTCCTTAAAAATTGATGATATCCCATTAAAGAGCCAAGCTATTTACAAAGTAAATAAATCGGTTAACTATTTACCGAAATAATTCATGAGGGGTAAATTGATTAAGTGTAAGAAAAAATTTGGTTTAAATTTATTCCGTAAGTTTTTAAAATTTTATAACGCGGCAAGTTGTCCTACGAAATTCGTTATATTTTTACCACAGTTATTGGTGATATTTAGGTAGACTGATGTTATTACTATGATGTGATTATCTTCAATTTCTTCAATAAAGTCTTTTCCCATTGTGCGATGTAGCGTACAATTAGCCAGTTTATTCTCTAAGATCTTGATTTAACATGTATTAAATGTTGGTGATTATAATTTCATGGGTGGACATATTAGACTTTGTTCTATTCGATTGCATGTTTGTTCGAGGAATTGAAAATTATTACAAAATGTATCGAGTTGTAGTATCGTGTTGTATGATTTGATGATTTTCAGGTATAGGTCTGAATTTATTGTTTGAAAGGTCTCCTTAGAAAATTTAGTTATCATAACGACAAATAGGATGTTGCTATTATTAAAGTATGCTTGAAGTTCCAATAGTTCGTACAAGTGTTCGTCATTGAGTATCTTAACCTGTTTGCTGAGTGAATCGTGTACTATAGTTAAATCTTTCTTTGTCAAGATGTGTTTCGATATTATACCGAGATTGTATAGTAAAACAGAACTGCGGCCGAAATAACTGTTGTTAAATTCTTGAGTAAGTTTCCATAGCAGATGCTAAAATTTACAATTTGGCTTGTTCAGAATTAATGAAGTTAGTAATATTATCAAAGCGTTGTATCATTTGTGTATTAAGTTGATGTTATCCTGATATCCTATCTTTGATCTGCAACTGATTATTTTTAAGTGTTTCTAGTTGATAATTAATTTCTAATGCATTTGATTGTTAATTTCCAAGGCGGTCTTGGGTTTTAACATGAGGATAAAAACAAACAAATTGTACTTACAATAGAATTATGAACGTAGTCCACATATTCACCATAAAACGATAAACCGTCTTCTCTGAATTGATATGAAGTTGAAACGAATCTTGATGAACCAATTAATCGATCAATAAACCGTTGATATATTACCAGTTTTCAAGTATTCCAACCATAAATATTTGATAAACCGTCGAAGTATACCAATTTAACGAATATATTGCCAGGCCACCACTGTATTTCGTGAGTTGTTGTGAATTATATTTTATTTATTTGTTTCATGGGTTCGTTCCAAAGTATTAATATGCACTCGTATTTTCAACAATACCGTCGGTAAAAGTTACGATGGACGCTAGATAGTAGGTGAATTTTCACGAAATATCCTACCGGCTGCGCCAATTATAATTCTAGCAAAAATTTATTCGAAAAAAAAGATTTTATTATTTCGAAAAAATTATAACACAACAAACTAAGTTACAATTGAGTATTGACAATTAATTTTAACAGAATAACAACGTTATTAACTTTTGAAATTAGAATACAATATACTTTAAAATTGATTGCTTTATACAGTATTTTTTATATAAATTGCTGATATTTTGTTTATGTTGCTTAAAATATTGTTAAAAAGAACACGTGTTATCACAGGTTGTGGCCGGATGCTTGCTTAATATTTTTATATTGATAGGTCTGTCTATTCCTGAATATGTAACATATATGTAACTTATATATATATATATATATATATATATATATATATATATATATATATATATATTATAGTTTGTCCTTGAAAAATGATGATATCATATAGAGAGTCGAGTTATTTACCAAGTTTGTGAAAAGGAATATAAATTTATTATGTAAATTATTCCTAAGAAAATTAATAAGGGATAAATTGATAAATGTAAGAAAAAATTTTGTTAAAATTTATTTCGTAAGTTTTCCTTAGTATATTTTAAAAATTTTATAACTTGGCAAGTTCTTTCTTTTTTCAAATACCTATTTTAAAACTTGCTAAGCTATAAAACTTTAAAAACATACTAAGGGAAAACTTACGAAATAAATGTCAACCACATTTTTTCTTGCATTTATCAATTATAATAAGAATAATAATAACTTTATTTTTTCAATCCTAA